>CM040933.1:6104066-6526566 GCA_023029165.1 Gobiocypris rarus | reverse complement strand
ATTCCAGTATGCTGATTTACTGCTCAAGAAACATTTCTGATTATTATTATTAAAATAACAGCATTTATTTGAGATATACATTTTTGTAACATTATACATGTCTTTACTGTTACTTTTGATTAATTTAATGCACCCTCGCTGAATAAAAGTATTAATTTCTTTCCAAAAAACATTGAACCCCAAACTTTTGAACAGCATTATTTTGTTTGTTTGTACGCAGTACGCACACACACTGGTTCACTATCTTTGTGGGGACTCTCCATAGACGTAATGGTTTTTATAAGGTACAAACTGTACATTCTATCCCCCTACACTGCCCCTGCCCCTAAACCTACCCATCACACACACACACACACACACACACACACACACACACACACACACACACACACACACACACACACACACACACACACACACACACACACACACACACAATAATCATAGTCATTACTCAACCTTTACAATCTCTCATTCTATTGGTTTCGCCGAACTCTTCTTTCTGTGTCTTCTTTTCAGTTTTTTCTCCCTTTAAGCCTTTAAGATCACAGGAATTTCTTATTAACCTTCTGAACACTTGAGTCCCTGAAATATGCAAAACCTGTTTATTCAGAGCTAGTAATAATAATCACATTTGCAGTTTTTATGGCGGTGTTAAATGAACAGAATCCAGGCCTGGAGACTCTGAGTGCTTTAAATGTGATAATCACACCCCGCCTGTCTACCACATGTCATTCTGTCAAAGCTGAAGGTTTTCATCAATTGATAGATGGAAATATTAATAAAAACATTAGGCCTACTTCTTGGTAGGGCTAGGTGGTATAACTATATATATGTCTATCGTTAGAGATTTTTGCTATATTTTGCCGATATGGGTTTTTGGGGGCTGATACTGATATTAGGGAGTAAAAAATTCAGATATCGGTATATCGGCAGATATTCTTTGCGTATGTTATAGTACAGTCTGGACAAACTTTCCCAGGGGTGTGTCCAAACTTTTGACTGGTACTGTATATAGAATGAGGTATAAACTAGATTTTCAGGTACAGAAATAGTGATCAAATGTCAAATATCACTTCATAATCTTCACTGTTTAAATATAGACTAATATATAGACCTTTTTAAAAGCCGTAGGTGGGTTATTTTTGTCTTTTGCTGTCTCGTCTTTTATGAGAAAACGTTCCCCTGCCATTGATGATATGTTTCCATGTTTCCACTGTTATACGGTAGGGGGCGCTGTTACGCGTACAGAATCTCCTGATCAAAACACAGCCGAAGAAGAGGCAGGAACGAGCGATCTCATAAGCAGATGCATATGAAAAATAATGCCATCATCAACATTAAACTGGATATAAATCAAAACTGCCTAATGTTACTGAATAAAAATGTCGACCCAGGACGAGCTATAGGACTGTGACGCTTTGGGGTGTTTTGATCATTGTTCTGAGTCTGTAAGTTAGTCACTATTTTCGCAGCTTTTATTCATGAAACGTACTCACATTCATAAAAAATGTTGCTAGTTGTAGTGGTTCTCAGGTAAGGAAAGGAAGAGGACACAGGGGTCGGCTGGGACTACTGACGTTTTTATTTAACAAACTCAAAGTATCTTCGGCTTTGCACACGGTGCACATTCAACTCAAAACTCGTCGTCACTTCCGGGTCTCGCATCCGAACTCAGGGTGTGTGCGTCAGTAGTCCCTTCTCTCTCTCTCCTCGTCCTCCGTTTCTCCAGGCTCTTATACTCTCCCCGCGCCCATTACTGGAACGAGAGACAGGTGTTGCTGGTTTGTGTCCAACCCACTCACTTACCGCTCGTCTCCGCCTCTCTCTCCGCTGCAGACCTCGCTGAACCACGCCCCTCTGCCACATACCCCACCGCCCGACTCAGGCCGGGAGCCGTCCGCCTGCAGCCCCCATTCCTGGAGAGGAAGTCGGCCACCGCCATCTGAACACCCGGCCTGTGGATCACCTTGAACTTAAATGGCTGAAGAGCTAGATACCAACGGGTGATCCGCGCGTTGGTATCCTTCATGCGGTGGAGCCACTGCAGCGGGGCATGGTCCGAACAGAGGGTGAACTCCCGCCCCAGGAGATAATAGCGGAGGGTGAGAACGGCCCACCTGATCGCCAGGCACTCCTTTTCAATGGTGCTGTACTTAGCCTCTCTTCGAGAGCTTACGGCTAATGTACAGCACCGCCGCCTCCCTCCACCTCCTGGGACAGGACAGCGCCCAACCCCTGTCCGACGCGTCAGTCTGCAACAGAAAAGGGATAGAAAAGTCAGGAGAGTGTAATAACGGCCCGCCACATAAAGCAGCCTTTACCTGGGTGAAGGCCTGCTGACACAGCTCCGTCCATTGGACCGTATCTGGCACCTCCTTTTAGTAAGGTCAGTCAGAGGGCTGGTGAGGTCCGAATAATTGGGAATAAAGCGTCTGTAATATCCCGCCAGCCCCAAGAACTGCCTTACCTCCTTTTTGGTCTTGGGGCGCGACAGGTCGCAATCGCCGCAGTCTTATCAATTTGGGGCCGCACCTGACCATGCCCCAAGTGGAAGCCCAGATACCTTACTTCCACACGCCCAATCGCACACTTCTTTGGATTGGCCGTGAGCCCCGCCCTTCTCAGCGACCTCAGGACGGCCCTCAAATGCTGCATATGCCGCTGCCAATCATGACTAAAAATGATAATATCATCCAGATAGGCAGCCGCATATGCCGCATGGGGCCGCAGAATCCGATCCATGAGCCGCTGAAAAGTCGCGGTGCCCGAACAATCCAAAAGGAAGGGTAACAAATTGGTGTAACCCGAACGGGCGCTAGAAAGCCGTCTTTTCTTTGGACAATGGAGACAAGGATCTGCCAATATCCCTTCGTTAAGTCCAATGTCGAATAAAACCGAGCCGTGCCTAGCCGATCTAACAGCTCGTCAACCCGTGGCATTGGATACGCGTCGAACTTCGACACAGCGTTCACCTTGCGGTAATCTACGCAGAACCGGACAGAGCCGCCTGTTTTCGAACCAAAACTATCGGGCTGGCCCAGTCGCTGTTAGATTCCTCGATTACTCCATGTCTAACATCGCGCCTAATTCGTCCTGAACCACCTTTTTCTTATGTTCAGGTAACCTATACGGCCGGCTGCGAACTACCACGCCCGGCTCGGTCTCAATGTGGTGCTGAATGAGATTAAATGACGGCCCGGTAGAGGCGAGAACACGTCGGCGAACTCCGCCTGCAATGTTGTCAAATCAGTGAGTTGGGCCGGGGAGAGGTGGTCTCCCCCTGGGGCCAGAGCGAAGGATTGCCGTTTGATGTTCGCCTCTGGCCCGAGATCCTCCTCTCGCCAACCACCGACACCAACATCACTGATTCGGCCTCATTCCATTTTTTTAATAGATTGAGGTGATATATCTGACGCCCTCTATCGGACCGTATAACCTCATAATCAAGATCCCGACTTGTCGTGCGACCTCAAACGGTCCCTGCCACTTAGCCATTAATTTAGAACTAGACGTTGGGAGTAATACGAGTACCTTCTCTCCCGGTGAAAATTTGCGTAGCCTCGTTCCCCTGTTATACAGCCGGCTTTGGCGGTCCTGGGCTTGTAACAAATTCTCCCGAGATAGCCGCCCCAACGTGTGGAGTTTTGTTCTCAAGTCCAGCACATATTGAATTTCATTCTTGCCCTGAGACGGTCCCTCCTCCCAAGTCTCTCGCAGGACATCCAATACCCCTCGGGGCTGGCGTCCATAGAGGAGCTCGAACGGGGAAAACCCCGTGGAGGCTTGTGGGACCTCCCGCACAGCGAATAAGAGGGGTTCTAGCCACTTGTCCCAATTTTTGGCGTCCTCCTGCACGAACTTCCGGATCATGGATTTAAGCGTGCGATTAAACCGTTCGACCAGACCATCTGTTTGTGGGTGGTAGACGCTAGTTCGAATCGATTTAATGCCCAATAACCCGTAAAGTTCGCGTAACGTCCGTGACATAAACGCCGTGCCTTGATCGGTGAGGATTTCCTTCGGAACCCCCACCCGGGAGATAAGACGAAACAGCGCGTCCGCAACACTCTTCGCGGAAATGTTGCGGAGAGCAACTGCCTCCGGATACCGTGTTGCATAGTCCACTATGACTAATGCAAAGCGGTGTCCCCGTGCGGATCGCTCTAATGGCCCGATGAGGTCCATCGCAATTCTCTCGAAGGGGACCTGCATTAATGGAAGGGGGCGCAACGGCGCTTTTGGGGCGGCCAGAGGATTCACTAATTGACATTCCGGACACGTCGCGCACCACCTGCGTACGTTGTCATGAATGCCTGGCCAGAAGAACCGGGTCATGAGACGATTCAGTGTAGCCGCCTGTCCCAAATGTCCCGCCATAGGATTTGTATGAGCCGCGTGGAAAAGCATTTCCCTGCGGCTCTTCGGAACTAATAACTGGGTCGTATCTATTTTGGTCTGAGCGTCTTGGGTCACTCGATACAACCGATCTTTTATAATGGCAAAATACGGATAGGAGGGCGGGAGCGCGGGCTGGAGCGCCTGGCCGTCGATGGAACGGACCTGCTGGAAGGCGTGTTTTAATGTCTCATCCTGGGACTGCTCCAGAGGAAAGTCATCCCGGTCCGAGAGAATTAGTCTCTCGATCCCGGTCGGTTCCTCTGAGGCAGCAGCCCGGGTCCCGGCCCGACTCACCCAGCTGCACTCGCGGTCCCTCCTCCCGTGCCTTCTTTCCCAAGAAGCATCCACATTTAAAGCCCCTAATAAAACCGGGAAAGCAGGCCAATTCGTCCCCAAAATCAGTGGATGCCGGAGGTGGGGACTAACCGCCACCTCCACTCTATGCTTTTTCCCCCGAAATTGGATAAATATTGGGACCACCGGATATTCCACCACATCCCCCACACGCACCTTAACCATGCGGCTTGTATCCAATGCCTCGATTGAATCAGGCCTTGATGAATGGAGGTTTGGTTACAACCTGAATCCACCAAGGCCTGATACGCACCCCCTCGATACTCACAGGTATTTGGTACTCGCCCGCCTGACCGGGGTGACCTGGGACCGTCCGGGACCCGGACCATTAACCCCACCTCCATCACCGGGCACCGATCGATAAAATGGTCCGGTCGCCGCATCGCAACAAGCCAGCCCAGACCTACCCGCCGCCCGGTGGCGGGAGTGGGCTGGAGACGGGCGCGGGAGAGCGGAGAACGGAAGTGCTGTCCACTCCACCCCGTCGGCCCCCGCCCCTGGGCGGAACCGGAAGACCCGAGGTAGGCTTGGCCCGGCTCCGGGCGGGCCCGGGAGGTCCTGGGGTCTCGACCAGGCAGAGGACAGGGCGAGAGAGAGAAGGGAAGGGAGAGAAGGGAAGAGAGAGAGAGCATTAGAGGTATTGTCGCCGACCCCTGGGCACGCCACCATGTGGTCCTCCGCCAGATCGATGGCCGAGTCCAGCGACGTGGGCCGGTGGCACTGGACCCATTCGGCCGTCTTCTTCGGCAGCCGCATGATGAACTGCTCCAGTACCACCCGATCGATCACTTGGTCCACGTCGCTTTCCTCGGGCCGGAGCCATTTGCGGCACGAGTCCCGGAGCTGTTGGGCCAACGCTGGCGGCCGCCCGTCGCCCCAATCCAGAGACCGGAAGTGCTGGCGGTGTTGTTCGGGCGACCGCCGACCGCTGGAGAATGGCCCGCTTCAGGTCGTCGAAGACGAGGAGGTTCGCGACCGGAAGTTGTTGGGCAGCCACCTGAGCTTCTCCTGACAATAACGGAATTAGGCGCATCGGCCATTGTTCCCGAGGCCACCTGCATGCTTCCGCAGACTTCTGGAAGAGTTCCAGGAAGACTTCCGGGTCATCTTGTGGTCCCATCTTGTGCAGCGGGACCGTCACCGGACCTGTTGATGGCTCGGTGGCTCCGTCGCGAACCTCCGTCCAGCCCCGGAACCTCTCGCGGTCCTCCTGCTGGGCCTGTATGATCGCCTGGAAGCGGCGTTCCTGATCCGTGCGCAGGTCCAGCAGGGCTTGATGTTGTTCGCGATGCAGGACCGCGAGGGACGTGATGATGTCCGCAAATGGCGTGGAGGACGATGGTAGTGACATGGCGGCGGCGTGGGTCCTTCTTCCTCCCGGGTTTCGGCACCAGTGTAGTGGTTCTCAGGTAAGGAAAGGAAGAGGACACAGGGGTCGGCTGGGACTACTGACGTTTTTATTTAACAAACTCAAAGTATCTTCGGCTTTGCACACGGTGCACATTCAACTCAAAACTCGTCGTCACTTCCGGGTCTCTCGCATCCGGAACTCAGGGTGTGTGCGTCAGTAGTCCCTTCTCTCTCTCTCCTCGTCCTCCGTTTCTCCAGGCTCTTATACTCTCCCCGCGCCCATTACTGGAACGAGAGACAGGTGTTGCTGGTTTGTGTCCAACCCACTCACTTACCGCTGCCTCCCGCCTCTCTCTCCCGCTGCAGACCTCGCTGAACCACGCCCCTCTGCCACACTAGTGTTGATAAAAAAGAATGCGTGAAACTAGAATAAAACAAAGGGTCTGTTCTTTCTTTTGATATATTGACATAACCGACTATGTTTACGATCATACTCGACAAACCTGGGATTTTGACTTAATTTTGTGTGAATATTTGCACGTGGGTGCGTTCATATCGGTGGCATATCTGTAGCATATACACTAATGCCGATATATCTGCGACAGGCTCATATTGGCTGATAAAATCGACAGACCGATAAATACTAATGAATCATTCAAAATAAGGAACAAGAAACTGTCGGTTTAGATTTCATGACTTCACATGCATATTCAATCAGTTTTGGTAAAGTGTGAAGAGTTTATACCTCTAAAAACGCTTGCTTTTTGAAATGTTTACTGTTGCATTCAGATGTAAAACAGGTCAGTTCACTTACAAGCTCACTTTGATTGCACGCTGTCAAATCTAAGGGTCTAGATAGACTCACAAAGACACATGTAGCACACGTGCAACACTCATGCTCATCTGGTTTTAATCTGGTTTAATGGATTGGGGCGAAGGGCATCTGTAATTTCAGCACATCCATCTCCTACTAGAGGCATATTAGCCTAACCAGACCTTCATTGACGTGTGTCAAACACATGCAATCTCAGTTTGAGCTGGTAATATTTCAAAATTGATTTCTTACTGGTATTATTGTGAACGATTCATTGGATGTTATTCCAAAGGAAACATGTTTCACGCTCGAAGCGTTTGACCAATCGCAACACGCCAGTCCATCCAACCAACCAATAAGAGCTCAGTGCGCTTTTCAGAGGGCGGGGCTTCATAGAGACAGTAACTAAACAGAGTGTTACTGACAGACTGTGAAGAGAGGAGCTGCAACAATGTCAGATATGCTTTTTATACTACACCTGTACCTTTACATCATTTGGCTGTCAATATTTAATCCAGATATGAGTTGTGAGACGTTCATATGTTACATGTTGTCGAAGCTTGTGTAACATCATACTGTGTTTTTCTTCTGTCCGTACCGATCTCACATACAGCTCTTTAACCGACTAGATCGCAGATGCAACTGATATCGCTGGTAAATAAGGGCGTTTCAGCATATTTGCTGTAATGTTGCACCGTTTCTGCTTTCTGTCACCCGTAGGTGTGCACATTGCAGGATTGTTATAGTCGTTCTGTCAGGTTCTTGGTATGTAAATCCTTTCTCACTGCCACATATTTTCCATGATAATTCCTCCAGCTCGTCTCTTGTCTAAGCTGTAGGGTTGCTCATAAAGACCTTTAAGAGGATCTAAAGCCGGGCAGGTGTGCGTTTAGGGGTTTTATTGAACTTTCTTCAGCTTCTTTTTGGAGCTGAATGATTCCACAGATTGGCTTCCATATGTTGCCTTCTGGGATCTAGTGGCAGTGTGGGAAAAACTTTAGCTTTATTTTATGCCATTCTAGTATATCACAATGTGACATTTCAATAAGGTTTTTCTTGTAATTGCAACTTAATTTCTTGCAGTTTTTACCTTTCAATTGTTTTATAAGTCACAGTTATGACTTTATATCTCACATTGTGTCTAACTTAATTACCTTTTATTTTTCACTCTGAGGCGGTAACAGACTTCTCTAGTTTTGTTACTTTCAGAAGGACAAATTCCCAGATGCATATACAGTTTGTAAGGAAAAACTAAAGTGGAAAATAAGCGATCTTTCACACTTGAGTCCTCTATACAATAACCTCAGACCTTAAGTGGACCAAAAAAGTAAAAAAGAAACCAATTTTTTTTTTGCATTCACACTGTGCCTGGTCTTGAAAGTGGATTCAGATCAGTTTGTTTGCTTCAGGGTCTCATTAGGCATTTCACACTGTTTTTGAAATCAAACAAGGGAAATTAAAGGGGTCCTATTATACCCCTTTTTACAAGTTTTACAATACATCCTGATTGCCCCAGAGTGTGTATGTGAATTTTTAGCTCAAATTACCCAACAGATTATATTTATAGCATGTTAAAATTGTCACTTTTTGAGGGTGAGCAAAAATGCAGTTTTTGTGTGTGTCCCTTTAAATACAAATAAGCTTCTGCTTCCCGCCTCCTTTCTAGAAGAGGGCGGAGCTTCAAGAGCTCATGTTAGCAGCTCCGATGACCTCACACAGACACGCACTTAAAATGTCTGAAACTGTTCAGCGTTTTATGTTCAAACCGGAGTCAGACTATGATTGAGACGAAGTGACAACGTGTAGAATGAGACAGGACGTTTCTGAATGGTTAGTTGATGAATTTATGTAGCTGACGTGGAGTTGACTATCTGCAAGTCATTGATTAGCATATTCTGTCATGATAATCCATAAATCGCTCGTGTTGGATCTGTTGTAAGATGCACAGAGCCAGAACATATCTGCTGCATGAAGACAGAACGGGTGTAGTTTAGTTTAATTACAGTTATAATGTTATATAACTATACTTAAAACACAATTTTGACTTCCATATGTTGCCTTCTAGGATCTAGTGGCAATAAAAAAATAACAATTATTAACTTTACTTCTCGTGATTGCGACTCACAATCCTGAAATGTATATACAGTTTGTAAGGAGAAATAAAAGGGGGGAATAAGGGTGTTTTCACACATGAGTCCTCTATAAAATAACCTCTGACCTCTTCAAGTGGACCAGCGAGTAAAAGAAACGGGCTCTTTTTGCATTCACACCTGGCCTTCAAAGTTGATTCAACTTTGTTTCTGCTCCACTTTTGGTTTGATAGGGTCTCATTGTGCTTTTAATTCAAACTATTTTGCAATAAAAATAAAGTGAATATGAAATGTTTCACATTTACAATGAAAGTTATATGCGAACTGCGCAGGAAACCTGAAGCAAACTGTATACTTTGAGGAATTTGATTCGCTTAAGATGTGTCTGAGCAAAAATGGACCAAGCATGAAAACACCTTTAAAACCCCCGAATTCCAGAGTCTGGGAGATCCGGCTGTAACACCCTGTGAAACTCATAGAAGCTCCTTAGCAAACACTGTCATGGTAACAGCCAACTTTGTATATTTAAAAACCCAGGCGACTTTGCACTTTGACTTTGAGTGGATCATTGTGGACTAAAGAGTGTTTAGCACTAAACCAAACCAAAGACGGGGTTACCCATAACAACGTGGGCTAGATTTAACAGTTCTCTCTGCTTCACCTTGTATGGTAAAACGAAAGTGACTTGAGGTTTTATCTACGGCTTCCCCCCACGCGAGAATCAAAGAAAACAAGTAAACAAGCGCCGGCCAACGCCTACGGACGACATGTGAAGAAGAATGATGAGGCTAAAATAAACACTGGGAGACAAAGTCACCATAACTAACCTTTAGTCCTGTCACATTTTATTTAAGACTGTATACCTAGGTGTATGGCAACTTTCTATGTCTTTTGCAAATATTTTTAGAAGTGCTTTCCCTCTCCTTTGTTAAATTCCAGACAGATTTTCACAGCTGCCTCATATGGGAACCTGCTGGAAGGATTTACAGAGGTTGTGTCCAACATTTTGCCCAACTGAATAACAACAGGGAATGAGAGAGAGAGAGAGAGAGAGAGAGAGAGAGAGAGAGAGAGAGAGAGAGAGAGAGAGAGAGAGAGAGAGAGAGAGAGAGAGAGAGAGAGAGAGAGAGAGAGATAGAGATAGAGATAGAGAGAGAGAGAGAGAGAGAGAGAGAGAGAGAGAGAGAGAGAGAGAGAGAGAGAGAGAGAGAGAGGAGGTTATCTATATAAGGTAAAAATAATTGATGTGATTTGTAGATAAAAGTAGAGAAATATGAAAGAACAACACGAGTGAAATATCTAGGCTGAGCTTTGATGTTCAAACCTGCTATCATTTCTTAGAAGAAAAATAAATGTTTTAGTTGAGTTGTGCGAAATAGAACAAAGCAATAAGTAGATATCCTAGTTTTGTATTGAGACGTCTTGCTGGTTGCAAGCAATAATTTGCATGCAGTTTGACTCTTCAACAAATGACTAGCTGTCGAGCTGTTTCAATCCTGTGCGACTGAAGGTTTAAGTGTGTGTTTTAGTTTAACAACACGACATGACATGGCAATGCGTCAAGGAAACATTTTTTATTCACACAAGTAGTAAACAGTCTCATCTCTGAATTAAAAAAAAAAAATCACTCGTCGTTGATTTGAATATGAATCTGAAACTGAATCATATGGAGTGATTCCTGAATTCATGCCATTGCTTCACATCCAGATCGAAATTAAATGAGAACTGTAACGGTTTAACGCTATTAACCATGAGACTTACTGACTAGGTTTACAAAGTGCTGTTAAAGAAACATAAGCCAAACATAATAAATTGTACAAAATATATGTTGTTTAATTAGCTAAATATTCTTCCATTAACTCATCAACACTGGAAAACTATTTTTACTCAGTTGCAAGTAAATTTCACAAATAAATACAAAGAAACTGCAAGCAAAGGCTATGGGCCCTATCATACAATGTGTTTTCTGCTAGTTTCAGCCCAACGCAGTTATCATTTTCACGTCCAGCTTCACGTTGTTTAAATAGCAAATGCACTGGCGTCCATCTGTTCACCTGTGGGCGTGCTGATCTGAAAACCAGGTGTGTTCAGGCGCATTGTTGGTGCGTTGCTATTTTGAGGAACTGAAAACGACTGTGCCATTGACCAACACAAACCTGCTCTAAAGTCAATAGCGCAGTATTTTTTGTGTTATTTAAAGGGCGTGTTAGTAATATGCATCAATAGGCGGGTGCACAACGGGCTTACACTCTGCTGAATACACACACAGGGATTCCTCCATGTCAAAAGTGAATCAGCCATGGTGCGAGCACAACTGGCTTTTAAAGGGAATGGGAGATGAGACTCTGATTGGTTTATTGCACGTTACGCCCAAAACACACCCATGCCTCATTAAGAGACTAGAGACAACACTTTAGGTACATACGTCTGGCACACCAACATTTTTTTCCATCGTTAAGCTAGAAAAAGTGGATTCGGACACACCCTAAGTGCCCCTGCACCATGCGGTCAGATCGTTAAAATATGGCCCAGAATTAAATTGTAGTTTGAGTATTTTCTGGTAAAACGTACTTCAATAACCTTTACAACACCAAGTACTAAAATAATCAGTTATGGGATTAAAACCATAACTGTTCAGCGTTAACTCCTCTCAAACCATGAAGCATGGCGCTAGTAACTCAAAGCTTATTGATTTGATTCCCAGGCAATGCATAAACTTATAAAATGCAATGTGTGTATAAAAGCATTTTCCAAATGCATAAATGATAAACTCCTCATGATTTCCCATCCCTTCTCAGAAGTGAAATGTTTTTCTGTGGTGTTCTGCTGAGAAGGGATGAGAGGAGATGAGGAACTTCTGTGTGCATCCTCATTGGTTAATGTGGAATCTGCTTAGCCAATCAAATCAGAGGCCTGCGTCACATGACTGGAAGATAACAACAATTGTCTCCATGAAGATACTGTAGTTTTCCTGAGGGCCGGATGAGACCGTTCACCTCCTGCGTTAATGAAAAGACCATTTTCATGATGCATTGTTTAGTCTGTCACATTTTTACCACATGTAAGAATAATTTCTCATCAAGATATGTTGCGTATTGGTTTGTAAAGGTTTGACAAACCAATACGCGTTTGTAAAGGTTTTGGTTTGTAAAGATTTGCGCTCTGTAAAAATCAGAATTGTGACATTTTGGCTTTTTGCTGGCTTTGTTTTTATGCTGCTTGTTGAAGCTGACATGTTGCTCTGCGATGAGTCGGGGGCTTTTAACTGGGTCAGTGTGTGTGATGTCTGTGGAGACTCAGGGATGTAAAAATGATTCACTGTCCCAGGAGCCTCTGTACTGGTGTGCGGCCCACGGTGTGACAAATGATGTCATCCTCACTGTGAGGGAAATGTCATTTGCGCCATACAGGGACAAAGCTCTCTTCTCCCGTCCTGCTGAGAAGGAACATACATCCCTGCCCCTATAAACAAAAGAGTGCTGGGTGTACTCTTAGAAGAAACTTGACATCCTAAAGATGAATGTTTTTGATGGTATAATACTTTATTCCATCCCAGCTTAATTCCCAGAAGATTTGGAGCGCATGTGACACACTGAACGGTTGGTTTCAGCTGTTCAATATGTTGACTTTTGGCTTTAGTTCACCCAAAAATTTAAATTCTGTAATTTCCTCACCCTCAAGTTGCTCTTTACCTTTATGAGTTTCTTTGTTCGGTTGAACACAAAAGAAGATATTTGGAAGAATGTTGGTAACCAACAGTTGCTGATCCCCATTGACCTCCATAGTAGGAAAAATAAAAATACTATGGAAGTCAATGGGGTTCAAAATATCTCTGGGTACCAACATCTTTTGTGTTCAACACTAAAAAGAAACTTGTACAGGTTTGGAACAACATGAGGGTGAGTAAATGAATTTAAATACATTTTTGGATGAGCTATCCCTTTAATGTGAATTTGGGTGGGAATAGCTGACTAATGACAATAACAGGAATGTTTTTTGCAAACAATCACTATTTTTGCAACTACTTCATTATTTTTATTATTTGACAGTTAATTCATCCCAAAAAAACAAAAACAATTCTCACCCTCATACTGTGGCATAAATTCATCGTTTTCACGTGACGTCACACCATTATAGGAACACCCACCTAGAGGGCAAACCAAGGCTTTCCTCCATTGCCCGCCAGTCATTTTTACCGATTTGTAGTAGGTTTGAATATAGTAAAAACAGTGATATTAAAATACCAAATTCAATATACACCTTGTTGATGTTGCATAGTTTGTACAGGCAAGCAAATGAATGCAGAATATTAATGCAGCACAAGGTTTCTGGGTTTTTTTCCCAATGAAAACCATTATAAAGAAAAAATTCTTGGCTCATCTACTCGCATGTATATAGCGTCATCAAAAAGGTGTAAACTGAATTTAATCTTTTAATATCACTATTATAGTACATTGCGGCACTTTATATGGGTGGGTTGCACTAATAAGGATTCTTTAGTCTGACATTGGTTCATCCCGATCATGTTTATTGCATTTTTATTAATTTCGTCAGTACTTATTTCTTAATGTCTTACTGTTTTTATTATATATTGTATTATTTTTATTTGAATCCTTAATCTGTATCTATCAGTATCATTTTTTATATAAACCACTTATGTGTGAGATGTGCTGTATACTGAAAATAACATGCCTTGCCTTGGAAATGTGTCTTCACAGCCTACGTATGATTATATGCATGATTATACGTATGATTATATGCAAATACAAAAGAGATTTGAGACTAGCGCTCTGTAGAGAAGTTTGTCTGTTCAGGGCTACTGTAGAAACATGGAGGCGCAAAATTCACTGTAAGGGGACCCGCGGTGTGTGTAGATAGAAATGGCCCATTCTAAGGTAATAAAAACATTACGGTTTATTATTTAAGGTCTTTATACACAACTGTAAACATAGTTATGTATATAATATTGCATTTCTGTCAATATATCCTCATAAATACTACACACTGAACATTTAAGAGCTTAGAAGGGTTTATCATGTTTATAAGAACATTTATCTTAGAAGGGTAGGTCACCATTTTTCTGTGGTCTGTCCCTTTAAATTTAGGTATTGCAATGCTTAAAATATAGTGCACACGCCATATGGACTATAGTGTTTTAATGTTGTGTATTTTATTTTATTTTTTTCACTTGAATGTGTAAAACTTTGTGATTTGCTTCCAGTGTTATCAAATTATTGTATTACAGTAAACTAACATGCATTATTTCACAAGAGTCGTACACATTACTGCAAAGAAAAAGGTGGATAGAAAAAAAAAAACAGGGTTCTGAATGATATCAGGGTGAATGAACATTGACAGATGTTTTTTCTTTTTTGGATGCACTATCCCTTTAAATAAAAAGCCCCACTCAGATGAGTACCAGTGTTGCCCCATTGTGCCAAAACCTTGTCCAAAGTCACAGACAGACCCCTCGACAGACCCCAGAATGGCTAGTGGCGGCAGATGTATTTAGTTACTCTTTTCCGTCCTTGTGTTTTAGCAATACTCAACATTATGGCTCGCAAAAATTCCTCCATCACTTTTAGATGAATGCGGTGCCTTTTAGCTGTTGTCCGAATGCCAGACTGTAACTGGAGCACGTGTAGATCCACAAGCACCAGACTCTCTCTAATTCCCTCCATGTGCAGCGACTGTGCTGCGCTTTTCTACAGAACACACGTTATGCGGTTAGTTTCTACTACGATTGGGATTGCGACGAATTGTAGGAGAGAGGGAGGTCTAATTGAAAGCAGATTACGGATGTTTTCCCTCATCCAAAACTGTCACCTGATATCTTTGAGATCAGAGTTACGAATCGAAACTTGAGCGAGCGATTACCTCACCAGGGTGAAAAGGAGGCAGGTGCTTCTTTTTAAGAAGTCTTCTGGGACGTCAGGTTAAACCGTTGTTTCAGGGAAATCGGACGATATTCTTGGTCACGCCCAGCGAAAAACCATTAAACACACGGAAACAATCAGGATGTTTATTTGCTTAGTTCACGTGTGTTTTTAAGAATGCAGTTAAAATGGGGTACGCCTGAAACAATGCCAATAAAACACACACACGTTCACCGACACACCCTCACCCCGGGTCAACTCGGCACGCTCTGAATGTTTTCTTAGCTGGGAAATAAGGGATACTGAGGGTGGACTGATGAGGATTGGAATGAGGGGGTCGGACACCACCTATTCCACCCACGATTTACGGGCGAGCTGGCCTTGAGGGAGGGTCACTCAAAGACCGCAGGTCTCGGCACGCAGATGTAGAGAATCGCATTCTTGCATTCAGGGGTCGGAAACTATCGGGAACTAATGGAGAGCAGATTTAGTGGCTTGCCCTGTTTTTATTGTCCCACAGGTGCCTCTTCATGAACTCGACTCGTGGACCTGTCAAGCATCCAAACCTGGACTTCCTTTTGTGTTCTATCCTGCCCAAAGCTGATGTAAAACTTCAAGGAAACGTTCAGCACTTTGTTTCCGTAGAATTCGCTCAGGGATGTTTTGAATTGGTAATGATGTCTCGCACCCCTCAAACGGAGGTTTTTAATCTGTGCTGCGGTTCAGGGCACCGGGTGCATTTCAAAGAAGACCAGGAGACTCGAGTGCCGTTCGCCATTCAGAACTGAATTGAGAAAGCATTTTCAGTTCAAATTCAGTTGCTGAATTTTTTAGATGGATAGACGGACGGACGGACAGACGAATAATCAGATTAACAGACGGACGGATGGATACACAGACAAAAAATAGACGGCTGGACAGACGGACAGATAGTTAGATAGACAGTTCAGTTCAAGGCTGGAAACATTTCATTTCCCAGAATGCATCAGCTCCGTTTTCTTTGAATTCCTTCAAACTTGATATTTGTCATCAAAGACTTTCCTTTTCTAGTTTAAAATTCCTGCTTTATGAATTTAAAAGATTCAAATCCAAATGGTGCAGTCCCTTAAGAAATGTTGTCCATCTCATAATCCGGGTCCAACAAAAATGATTGCCTTTAACTTTCTGTTGAGCGCCACAGAACCAGTGCACTGATAAGACTTCAGAAACTTGCAGATTAGGCCTGATATAAAGCGTGGGTAGAATTCCTCTGACTTTGGGATTGAGAAATACACTCCTCCTGCTGTGTGTGCCGTCATGGTGGTCCGATGTGATCCTGACTCTGTGTGTGTGTGGGCGAGTTCACTGACGTCGTGCCAGTCGTCTTTAATGACTGCGTGCAGAAAGGGCTGTGTTACACTGACCTGCTTCCACAAAAAATGGAAAGTCCCCATTTTCATGATTTTCCTTAAAGAACGAAAAGGATGGAGTAGTGAGACAGATGAGACTCATGGAGTCAGATGTTTAGTAGTGCAGTCCTAATGGATTAAAATTGCACATATCTGAACAATGAATGTATTTTATGACACTTACTAGAACTCGTCAATTTTGTGGATCTATAACGTTCAAGAAATTTGCATATGATGATTAATGGTTATTTTAGTGTCACATTCTCAAACATTTAATGAAAGTCCTGACAGGTTATCGTTTCAAACAACACCCATATTCTGTGTTAAGTCGTTTCCTGACCCACAGGTGGATTGTTTGGTTTTCTGCCCCGTGGCGACAAATCTACACCATGGGAATCACATCACATCTTATGGTTTTATTTTTCTCGTCATTACTGTCATGTCAACATTTTCAATGAAGGATTTCTAGTTAGCTTGTAATACTTGCTCTAGTTCATTTCAGTTGGCATTTGATTTCTATTAGCGCAGGAATCTCTAAATGAATTGAAGCTAATGCATAACATTTATATATTTTATAATAATTATATCTCAGTTATAAAAATCTACAGGAGGCAGGCTGATAGGTCCTTTGGTCATATTTTAGGTTTGGATCAAATTCTCACTATTAACTTACTATTACCTACGACTTTTGCCTCAATAAACTCAAAATGAAGTGAGTTTTTGCTTAAAACAAGCAAAATCAGCATTTCTTACATGGAAGCGTGTCTGTGTATGTATTAGCAAACAAGTCCACACTTGCTCTGCAGTGTATCAGATCTAGTCCGCCGAGACCAAATACATTAACTTTGCCATATTCAATAACTTGCTTAAATTATTCCAAGAGTTGTCATAAGAACTACTTTTATGATGTTATGTTATTTGTCATATATATTGCATGAGTCACATGGGCTTCTTTTATTGTGCTTGTCCTGTCCCTTGAAAGTCCCTGTTTCCCATTTACTTTTATTATATAGAAAGTGCAGCATGGACATTCTTCAAAACATTCTCTTCTGTATTCCACAGAACAAAGTCATTTAGGTTCAGAACGACGTGAGGATGAAAAGGCAGTGACAATTTTTATTTTTTGGTGAAATATCCCTTTAAAATGACCCTGTGTGGCTACAAATGCTGGTTGAATGCTGTAGTGTGTTTCTAACAGAGAAGATATCTTTCTTTAACTATTATCAAGAGAGGAAAAAAAATGACCTACATTCTCGTAGGCTTTGAGTAACGTGAGGCTGGTCAGTGTGTATGTGTGTATGAATGACAGGCCGTCCCATTGGCTGTTCCTGCTCATTCTCTCCCGCAGCATGACAACATCACACAGTGATGGAGAGAGAGAAACAAAGATGGTGCAGAGAATGAGTGTATTTGCTGAAGACAGGGAGGATGAATGTTTTCGTGTTTGCCTGCGAGAGACAGAGTGTGTGTGTGTGTGTGTGTGTGTGAGGGTGAGTGTGTCGTAGAGGGCCGACCACGTGTGCCAGTCTGTGTTGTTGCTACCCATCCATTCCCTCTCGACCAATCAGAGACAGCGAATCCAGGTCGAGTAACGATATGGCTTACGAGTGAGTGTGTGTGACTGTGCCTCTAGGATGTGTGTGTGTGTGAGAGAGAGAGATGGAGAGAAACTGTCTGCACACTCTCTCAGCACATCAGATATTTTTTAGAATGAAGGGTCCCAGAGGAACATTTATTGCCCTCTCATATCTCAGGAGACTTAATAGAGTTCTCAGTTGTGTTGCTCTAGGTACTGTAGAAACTTTGTCTCAGATGATTCTCCTAAAACTGTGCACTCTTAAAAATAAAGGTTCCAAAAATGGGACTTTAATGACATCCCATTCTTAATCTGTAAGGTTTAATATGGAGTCGTCCCACCCTTTGCAGCTAACGGTTTCATGGGAATTGTGTTTATGGAAATCTTTGACCATTCTTCTAGAAGTGCATTTGTGAGGTCAGGCACTGATGTTGGACGAGAAGGCCTGGCTGGCTCACAGTCTCCGGTCTAATTCATCCCAAAGGTGTTCTATCGGGTTGAAGTCAGGACTCTGTGCAGGCCAATCAAGTTCCTCCACACCAAACTCGCTCATCCATATCTTTATGGACCAACGCTTTGTGCACTGGTACTGGTGCAGTCATGTTGGAACAGGAAGGGGCCATCCCCAAACTGTTCCCACAAAGTTGGGGGCATGAAATTGTCCAAAATGTCTTGGTATGCTGAAGCATTAAGAGCTCCTTTCACTGGAACTAAGGGGCCAATCCCAACCCCTGAAAAACAACCCCACACCATAATCCCCCCTCCACCAAACTTTACACTTGGCACACTGCAGTCAGGCAAGTACCGTTCTCCTGGCAACCGCCAAACACAAACTCGTCCATGGGATTGCCAGACAGAGAAGCGTGATTGGTCACTCCAGAGAGCACGTCTCCACTGCTGTAGAGTCCAGTGGCGGCGTGCTTTACACCACTGCATCCGGCACTTTGCATTGCACTTTGTGATGTAAGGCTTGGATGCAGCTGCTCAGCCAAAAGCATGCGCTGACCCCGCTCCGTGATTTTTCCATGGCCTACCACTTCATGGCTAAGTTGCTGTTGTTCCCAGTTGCTTCCACTTTGTTATAATACCACTAACAGTAGACCGTGGAATATTTTGTAGTGAGGAAATGTATTGGACTTATTGCACAGGTGGCAACCGATCACGGTACCACGCTTGAGTTCACTGAGCTCCTGAGAGCGACCCATTCTTTCACAAATGTTTATAGAAGCGTCTGCATGCCTAGTGCTTGATTTATACACCTGTTGCCATGGAAGTGATTGGAACACCAGAATTCAATGATTTGGAGGAGTGTCCCAATACTTTTGGCAATATAGTGTATATAACATTACTTGAAAGTTTGACTGAACCGGATTCAAACTTCGATTCGCTCGCATTGACGTGCAGGTTTTTTTAATTACCTGCTGTGCACACTTTAGTATGTTATAAAAAATATGAGCACATATTGAGTTTCTCACATAAATTCTGTCACATGCAGTGAAGTGCAGTTGACCTGAAATTAATGACCTCATATTAGAGACTCCAGCGGAGGGTTTCCCTTTATGAGCTACAAAATGGCTCCTTTAAACTCATGCATTGTCAGAACATAAAGATGCTGACGGCAAACACTATAGGACAGCGCTCGCATATAATGGGGAAATAAAGTGCATGTTTCAATCAATGGTGCAGGTGACTTAAACCTCCAACTGAACGCAGGCCTTCAAATCTTTTTTGTTCCTGTCCGTACCACGTTGGTGGTTAAATAATTGAAGTGTACATATTGACTCTGTAAGCATATAGCAGCTTAGCCATTTCAAATGTATTATTTTGCAGTTATATTATTTTAATTTTAAAATATATATTGGGTTCGGTAGGATTTTTCTGTTTTTGAAAGAAACCTTTCATACTCAACAAGGCTACATTTATTTGATATAAAATACAGTAAAAACTGTAATATTGTGAAATGTTTTAATTTCAAATATATTTTAAAATGTAATTTATCCCTGTGATCAAAGCTGAATTTTCCGCATCATTACTTCAGTCTTCAGGGTCACGTGATCCTTCAGAAATCATTCTAAAATGCTTTATTTAACATTTATTATTATTATCAATGTTGAAAACAGTTGTGCTGCTTCATTTTTTGGTGGAAACCATGATATTTCTTTTCTTTGATTAATAGAATTTTCAAAAGAACTTCATCTGTTTAAAATAGCTATATTATTGCTGAATAAAAATATTCATTTATAAAAAAAACTTCCTGACCCTAAATAATGTATATACAGCCCATACACTTACAGGATATGATCATTGACTAAATATATGTCTCTCTTTCTCTTTCATGTTGTCGCTCCAATTCTGTTTCTTCATCTTCTCCAGGTAAGTAACAACTCTAATGCTTCAAATCTAGTTTATTGTTTGTCTAAAGTGAAACATACAAGTTGATTTTGCTGAAAGTGGTAATGAATCAGATACTTAACATGTTTTGTTGTTGTTTTAAACCACAATGAAAACCACAGAATCTGAGAAACCGGCCCTAAAATAATCTTTACAGCGCCATGGTGAATATTATATCCATAGAATATTTCAATGCACATATCCAGATACTATACATGACCCTTACAGATGTGGCCTGAAATCAGACACACTCTCATGAGGAAGATTTACACACTCCCATGTAAGTTGGCAGGAGTGTGCGGGTCTTCTCGAATGTGGCAGTTTCCATGGAGACAACGGGTTAAAAATAACGGCAGAGACGGCTTTCCTGTGCCATTTGCTGGCACCGCAACCACCAAATGTTATGATGCGCTCGGAGGACGTAACACACCCACACACACACACACACACACGCGCACGCTGACGTAGTGTGAGCTGATGAACGCAGGAAGGTCCAGTGAGTTTTTTTTAAACCCAGCTGTCTGTGAAAACGTCTGACCACATCCTCTGATTCAGGACTGTAGAGAAACAGAAACAGATTCAGAAAAGCGGCATAAAATGATATCACGACTTGTAATCTTTTCAAAATAAATAAATGAGTGATCTGTGTAATGTAAATGAGTATGGCAAGCCGTTTGGACTTTTATTCATTCCCAGGATATCAATCAACAATTCAGATTTCACTAGTTAAAATGCACATTTTTGATAGCAGGAATTAGATTTCTACTAGTGAAAATGCTAATTCTTGATATCAACAATGACGTCATCTCTCGACTAGTAAAATTATGGTAAAAACTAAAATTCATGCTATCTGTAATTTTATTTTCACTAGTTATATGTCATAGGCTGCCATTCAAATTCAGTTTTTGTCTTACTAGTTGAAATTCCAATGATTACTAGTCAAAAATATTTTTTTTAACTTAATTCTTAATTATGATTTTTACTAGCTTAAATAAATTTTACTAGTTTAGAAATGTAATGCCTGATATCCAGAATATTTCCGCAAATGATGACGTCATTATTGATATCAAGAATAGTTTTACTAGTGGAAATCTAATTTCTAATATCAAAAATTGCCATTGTTATTAGTAAAAATCTAATTCCTGATATCAAGAATTAGCATTTTAACTAGTGAAAATGTAATTGTTGATATCAAGAATTCATATCCTTGGAATGAGTAAAATTTAAAACGGCTTGCCATAGCTACTCACAATATATGATACGGCCGACTTTTCATGATCTGAAAAGATATGGACTTGGAAATATGTTTATATAATAATATAATACATGTTACGTTTTGGTCATATACAGTAGAAATGATAGAAATTAGTAAATTAAATTTTTTGTTAACGTATTAATATTAATATGCATTGGCCTTTTGGTCACATAACCTAGTATGAAGCGTCATTGGTACATTCATTCTGTACTAGCTCTGTTAAAAAATAAAGTTGTAGAAAATGAACTTCTAGATTCGTACACCGGTGTAGGATTATTGAAACAATGTTCACTCAGAAAATCTCACAAATAAATTACAATGTGTGAAAAAAAATGGAATTAAATGTGACGTTTTGAAAAACTGAAATAGTATTTTCAGTAAAACTTTATTTTAATGTGTCCTTGTTACGTGTTACATGTATTTACTATAGTAATAACTATAAATTATGCATAATTACATGCAGCTAACCCTAAACCAAACGGTAACCCTACCCAGACAGCAACAGTGTCGGCCCAGATCCGACCCACATCTGGTACACATGAAATCCACATGTACCAGATGTGGAGTGGATCTAAGCGTGTTGTGCACCGCCTATAGGCGCATATTACTAACTCTAAAATACCACAAAAAATACTGCGCAATTGACTTTAGAGCAGGTTTTTGTTGGTCAGTGGCGCAGTCCTTTTCAGTTATCAAAGGGACAACAATGCGCCTGAACACACCTGGTTTTCAGACCAGCACACCCATGGGCGAACAGATGGACGACAGTGCATTTGCTATTTAAACATCGTGGCGCTGGATGTGAAAATGATAACTGCTGAATAGCAGCGTCGAGCTGAAACTAGCAGATAACACTTGCGCTGTGCCTGGCTTCGCATTCCGCCGGGTGTATGTGGGGCCCGTAGTTAGTTAATATTACTCAGTACTGTAACAGGGACATTAAAATATAGTACAACCATATTTTCTTGCAAAACATTCTCAAATAATATCTTGCTTTATATACAACTCCCAAAAATAATTTAGCTGTGTACTATTTCAAGTCATTTGGTTTGTATGTTGATTGTAGCGTCAATCCCTGTCTGCTAAGATTTGTGGTTCGTTTCGTCAGGCGGCATTTCTCTGACTGACAGACAGCGTTATGATGGCTTTACCATGTGTTGTGTGTCTTCTGCTGTAGGCAGTCTGTGAGGTTTGGGAATACTGACATTTCTTCAGAAGTAGACGGGAGTGGCTGAAGGTTGTTTATGATGAATATGATGAAACGGAGTGATGTAAAGGCCCTCTGGAGGGCGTTAAATCCGTCTCTTTTCCATCGCATCTGCATTTGCTTGCTTTCTTAACTCACTCTCACCTTCCCTCAAACTACCTGGCCGAGCTTCGTGTTTGTGGGCGTGCAAAGAGCCGCTGAGTGACAACTGTGGGAATCATTGAAACTGGATGCGCCTCTCTGTACGTGTGTGTTTACTCAGGGCTCA
This sequence comes from Gobiocypris rarus, assembly GCA_023029165.1. Classification (NCBI taxonomy): domain Eukaryota; kingdom Metazoa; phylum Chordata; class Actinopteri; order Cypriniformes; family Gobionidae; genus Gobiocypris; species Gobiocypris rarus. The sequence goes on along the minus strand of CM040933.1, from coordinate 6,503,596 downwards.
GCGGGCAGAAGTGCTCGTATGATCGCACTAGTGAGACGGTTGCGTAACGCTCTGCAGTCTGGAGAAGCTGAATCAAAGGGTGGCTCTCATATCACGTGTATCTCACAGGGCGCGCGTGGTTGGTCATTCATTCCACTCAAGACAGGAACAGTAAATCTGTTCCTGTCTTCTCCAGCCAGCCCGGTTGGTTTTTAACACAATCAACTCAGGCCTTGAAAGCATTTTTCTTGTGTTAAAGTTATGTCTGGATGTAAACGCTGCGGCGTGTGCATAAACGGATTTGTGCTGAATGATTTGTGGGTTGCAGAATGAGGCTCATAAGGACAGAGCGCTCGCTTTGCTCGTGTTAGTTTTGGAGGGAGAATCACAGGCCATGTTTTCCGGATGACCCGCGCTGGGACCCACCAATGCACGTGGAAAACACGAGATGACGCCGTATGAGGGAGATGAATGATTTTGTGACCTCAGCGGGAGTATTTATGTATTTTTGGAAGCAGGCAGCTGATGGAAATCTTGTTTGAAAGTGAAATAGGAGAAACATCTCAAGTCGTTCACAAATCTCTGATTTATTGATTGGTCAGTTTTAGTTTGGCTAGATAAGGTTAGGTTTATTCACTTCACTACTTATTTGTTTTTATTCAATTATTTGAATAATACATTTAAAAAGTATAATAACATATGTATATTTTATGGGGTTGCCCTATTTAATAATATTCCTTATTATTCAAATAAATAATAGGCTAATTATTAAAATGTAAAAATATATATAATTTATAATGTCAATTATTAATTTATGTTTTAGTCCCCATTTAATATATATTTTTTAGTATACGTGGAGAACATATGATTTGTTCCAAATGAAATAACTGATGCACTAGAAATAATACACACTCACCTTTAAGTAGTTCCTGTCCAACCATCCATGTATTCATCCATCCATCCATCCATCCATCGTTGCTGATTGATTTAATAAAACGGCAGTGACAGCAATATGATACAAGACCGCAATGTTCAACTATATTACATTTAATAATATTAATGTTCAGAACAAAGGCAAAGTAAAATGACTTCTAATGTTTACAGTTGCTACAGTTGAATGTGCAGTGCAGGACTGAATGCAGCTTCTCCGATCAGAATTTAGAGGAAGAACTACAATCTACTACATTCCTCAGTCATGCAGGGTTTTGTTTAAATGAATCTGACATGAAGAACATCTTTCTGATAAATCATCACAGATGACATCAGAGAACAGAACTGGCGTTGAGGTGGGCTTGTTTGGCACTCGAACCATGTGATGAAAGATTTATTGTATTATTCTCTTCCTTGTTTTAGTTGGCTGGTTAACCATACGCCACATGCTTTTAAAACCCAGTCCTTCTCTTTCCTCCTCCCACTTTCACCAGGATAAGCATGTGTGATTTGCTCTGAGACAAGGTACTTTGTTTCTGTTGTGGATGCCGTGAGGGAGAGATGCTCTCAGGTTGGGCTTGTTCAGTCGAGTAGAAACTTTCCCAGCCCTGGATGGTGAAGTCTCAATCGTAACGTTGTTGTTGGGATCTCTCGGATTCTCTCCGTAACAACGGGGTCTTTGTTTGCTTGTGATTTTCCAGGGAGGAGAAACTCCCACCTGCTAGAGATGGGGACTCCCCAAATTCACAATGGCCCTCTCAAATCTAAAAAAAGTGATATACTGCTCCTCCTGTCCACCATCTTGGAGGTAAAGTGGTGGTTTTGGGAGTTTCCAAAATCCAACAGGCATAAATAACACAACACTTTTTTTGGTAGACACCAAAAAAATAACCATATTATTTGGACATGTACCATGGTAATACCAAATGTTTTTATTGTGTCCTAAAACCAAATAACATTAGCAATTGTTTTCAGTAGTAAAGCTGAAATAATATAAAAGATAAATATTAGATAAAAAAAACAAACTTAAAAAACGTCAACTGGGTTATAAAATCATTAACAAAAAAAAAATTCTCATTAATGTTCACACAGCACCCCATATTGACAGAAAAAAACACAATTGTTGACATTTTTGCTGATTTATTAAAAAAGAAAAACTGAAATATCACATGGTCCTAAGTATTCAGACCATTTGCTGTGACACTCATATATTTAACTCAGATGCTGTCCATTTCTTTTGATCATCCTTGAGATGGTTCTACACCTTCATTTGAGTCCAGCTGTGTTTTATTATACTGATTATGAAAGCCACATACCTGTCTATATACGACCTTACAGCTCACAGTGTATGTCAGAGCAAATGAAAATCATGAGGTCAAAGGAACTGCCTGAAGAGCTCAGAGACAGAATTGTGGCAAGGCACAGATCTGGCCATGGTTACAAAAAAATTCTGTTGCACTTAAGGTTCCTAAGAGTGCAGTGGCCTCCATAATCATTAAATGGAAGATGTTTGGGACGACCAGAACCCTTCCTAGAGCTGGCCGTCCGGTCAAACTAAACTATCAGGGGAGAAGAGCCTTGGTGAGAGAGGTAAAGAAGAACCCAAAGATCACTGTGGCTGAGCTCCAGAGATGCAGTCGGGAGATGGGAGAAAGTTGTAGAAAGTCAACCATCACTGCAGCCCTCCACCAGTCGGGGCTTTATGGCAGAGTGGCCCGACGGAAGCCTATCCTCAGTGCAAGACACATGAAAGCCCGCATGGAGTTTGCTAAAAAACACCCGAAGGACTCAGAGATGGTGAGAAATAATATTCTCTGGTCTGATGAGACCAAGATAGAACTTTTTGGCCTTAATTCTAAGCGGTATGTGTGGAGAAAACCAGGCACTGCTCATCACCTGTCCAATACAGTCCCAACAGTGAAGCATGGTGGTGGCAGCATCATGCTGTGGGGGTGTTTTTCAGCTGCAGGGACAGGACGACTGGTTGCAATCGAGAGAAAGATGAATGAGGCCAAGTACAGGGATATCCTGGACAAAAAAACTTCTCCAGAGTGCTTAAGACCTCAGACTGGGCCGAAGGTTTACCTTCCAACAAGACAATGACCCTAAGCACACAGCTAAATAACGAAGGAATGGCTTCACAACAACTCCGTGACTGTTCTTGAATGGCCCAGCCAGAGCCCTGACTTCATCCCAATTGAGCAGCTCTGGAGAGACCTGAAAATGGCTGTCCACCAACGTTTACCATCTAACCTGACAGAACTGGAGAGGATCTGCAAGGAGAATGGCAGAGAATCCCCAAATCCATGTGTGAAAAACTTGTTGCATCTTTCCCAAAAAGACTCATGGCTGTATTAGATCAAAAGGGTGCTTCTACTAAATACTGAGGAAAGGGTCTGAATACTTAGGACCATGTGATATTTCAGTTTATATTTTTCAATAAATCTGCAAAAATGACAACAATCCTGTGTTTTTCTGTCAATATGGGGTGCTGTGTGTACATTAATGAGAAAAAAAATGAACTTAAATGATTTTAGCAAATGGCTGCTATATAACAAAGTGAACAATTTAAGGAGGTCTGAATACTTTCCGTACCCACTGTGTGTGTGTGTGTGTGTGTGTGTGTGTGTGTGTGTGTGTGTGTGTGTGTGTGTGTGTGTGTGTGTATATATATATATATATACACACACACACACACACACACACACACATATATACACACACTACACACATTATTATTATTATTTATTTAAAAAAAATTCCAATGTTATTTATTCACATGGTACTCCAAGGTACTTCCAACTAGACCATGGTACTTTTGGGTACCTTTTTAAAAGTGACACATTCTAAAAAAAAATATTGCATTACTATTGTACCATATCCAAAAAAACACATACAATTTCCACTACAAAAAAGTACTGTGAAATTCAGTTGGTACTTCAATGTCAAAAAATAGAAAAAAAGCAACATGACATCATGACTTTGTGTAAACATACACGGCACTTTCTAAAGCCCAAAATGGCGTGTTATCTGTACGCATTTTGAAGTATCCGAGTGTATGTCTACGCCGTGTGTTTTCCGCGTGTATGTGTATACGCCGAAATGAACCATTATGTGTGTGTGTCCACAATGTAAATGTATTTATAAACATACTAAATTATGTCTTGTTTTTATGTAAAAATGCTAAACGTTTCTTGTGATGGGTAGGTTTAGGAGCAGTGTGTGTGTGTGTGTGATGGGTAGGTTTAGGGGTAGGGCCAGTATAGGGGATAGAATGAAACTGCGTTGATAAACATGCTAAAAAGCGATTATTCGTCTTAATAGCACGCCAAAATGCATACGAATTGGCGTGTCATACATACGCCACTTCATGAGATCAGTCTGAAAAAAAGACTGTTGGTATGGGACATGTTTCTTTAAAAAAAAAACTAACATGATTTTACCATTTGTGTAAAAAAAAATATTTTTTTTCGTTTTGTTAGAGAAGTGTGTTCAAGAGGAAAGTGAAGCACAAGAGCAAACATCAATATCTCTCCCATGATCAAGTTTTATTGGCATGATAAAAAGGGTTTACATTGCACAACATATCTTATTGCGTGTGTGTTGTGCACTTCAAAGGCAGTGAATCCAGGCCAGAACTCACTGGGAGCTCCATTAGACGCGTATGAGAGCAGATTTAAGTTCTTTGTGTGTGTGTGTGTGTGTGTGTGTGTGTGTGAGAGAGCGCGTCCACACCTGACCGCAGGCAATCTACAGCACTTTATGATAGCACATACCTGCTGCGAACATTCACATGGCTCATATGAAGCTGTGTTTGTGTTTACTGGGATGAAGATGGTAAATTAGAACATGTAGAGTTAGTGGATTTGAGTTTGAAATAATTCTAGTGCTCACTACCATTTAAACATTTGGGTTCAGTAAGATAAAAAAGGGAGGGCAGATTAAATTGATCAGAAGAAGCAGTAAATACATGTATAATGTTACAAAAGACTTTCCTTTGAAATAAATGCTGTTATTTTGAACTTTGTTAATCAAAGAATCATGAAAAATTATTCACGGTTTACACAACAATATTAGGCAGCACAACTGTTAAACAATCTGATGATAATGTTTCTTGAGCATCAAATCATCAGAATGATATCTGAAGGATCATGTGACACTGAAGACTGGAGTAATGATGCTGAAAATTCAGCTTTGATCACATGGATAAATTACACACTAAAATATTTTCACATTGAAAACAATTTATTTTAAATTGTAATAAGATTTCACAGTATTGCTGTCTTATTCTTTTTTTTTTTGATCCCCACAGCCTTGGGGAGCAGAAGATACTTCTTTCAAACACATTAAAAAATCTTACTGACCCTTAGCTTTTGAACAGTATAGTGTACTACAGTAGCCTACATTTGAAGAAATATCAGTGTTGTTCTGCCAATGCAAAAGTTGCCTACAATGCTAGAGCATTGCTAGAATGACTGTTGACTGTTAATAAATGTTGTGTGACCAACAATGTCAGTTAAATCACTTTTGAGGTATCATTCATGTATGTAGCACACTAAATTATAATATTTAGTATTCCTGGTTAGCCAGCATTGATAATTATGCAATTCACTAAGCAAATTAAAAGGTAGGGTAGGTAAGAATTGTTTAAAAAACGTTTTTTTCCAAATTTGTTTAAAGCTACACTTTTTTAGTTTATTCTAAGCTAAAAACAATTAGTTCTTTCAAAAATATATGTGCTCATTAATGTATATTTACTTCTTTCAAGAAATAAAGTTTTCTCGTAAGTGTATAATATGCCATTGAAAATACATACGGGTGAGGGGTTCGAATGCGCGTCGCCATGTTGCCCCTCCATCTTGAAAGTACATGAACAAAAGAGGGACATACCCGTAAATTCAAGCTTCACCTTTCGCGTTTAACACTCAATGGCACTGTGTCGAATGTGAAGAGGGGATTGCTTGAGACTGATAAAGCTTACAATGTAAACTTTGCCTTACGCTAGTGATGTCGTACAATATACAGAATAACGATAGCACAGATAAAAGTTACTTTACTAAGATTAGCATGCATTCGTCTGGGAACCTGATCCCTGATGTTAGCAATGAAATGGTAAAAAATAACGAAAACGTAAAACTATTATTCATTTTACATAGATGTCATAACCTACATGTTAACTGACAAATTAAATAACTGCAAATTATAATAGTTTTCTAAAGTAACCTCATCACCTGAAGGAACACTCATGGACGAGGTCGAACTGGAATCCATGTAAATCGGCCACGTAAGAGTTAAAACGAAATTGGAATTGAGAGGAACAGAAACTAATATTCACTGGATGGTCATATACCTTTTCACCGCTAGATGGGGGAAAATATCACACAGTGTAGCTTTAAACTTTCTATATATCAATACATAACTAAAAAAGTATAAAAATTGAGTGTCTGTAGACCCCTCACGACTGTTTTAAAGACAGCTCATTATTTCCATTCACTCCACCTTCTCCCTTCTGGGCTCTTTCCAAAGCCACACCCCCAAAACACATGAACGCGCTACTCTTTAATACTCTCTTTTTTAGACTACTTACATTTTAATTTTGTATCGACATATAAAGTTTAAACAAATTTGGACAAAAGTGTTTTAGATAATTCTTACCTACCCTACATTTAATTGAGTCAACTGACTTTTGTATAATCAAATTAACTATTGTGTAATCAATCAGTCTTGTTGACTTTTTGATGAAGTTGATGATTCAGTTATGATTTTCCACCTTAAGAGCAGAATGTTTGTGTTGTTTCAAGCTAAAGTGAATGCTTTATTCATTCATGAGGGCTGCATTTGTTTTTTGTGGCCATTGTTATAACTGCGGTGAGATTAGCAAGTTGTTTTTGGAGCTTGTAAGGCCAAACTATTTTTTTTCTCAAGGACTGTTAAACATTTCATGGGTCATAAAATTTTTTAAAATTAGCTTTTTTTGGGGAAGAACACACACTTAGAAGAGCTTCACTCAAAACTAAAACCCCCTTGACCCCGCCAAACCTGCCGTGCTCACAAAACACAGCAGTTACAGGATTGGCAAGCAATCTGCATTAATGGATGTGAAGCAATGACGGAGGTCTGCTCTCAATAACGTCTCCCTTCCAAAACAACTCCACCAAACCTCGAGCCAAATGGATCTCTGTGAGCATCTGTAACTTCAGCTACTTTGACTCAAAGACCTGGGAAATTCCAGATGCGTGCATTTTCAGATTGCGTAACCTGAGTTGTAAGCAAATGCAGTTTGAGGAGACTTAAAACCCAAACACAGCAGCATCAATAACAGCAGCAGCATTAATTACATCAGCTGCAACAACAATAACATCAGCAGCATCAATAACAGCACCAACAATACCATTAGCAGCAGAAACAATAACACCAGCATCAATAACAGCAGCAGCAGCAGCAGCAATACAACAGCATCAGCAGCAATAACAGCAGCAGCAACAATAACATCAGCAGCAGCAATAACAGCAGCAGCAGCAATAACATCGGCAGCGTCAATAACAGCAATAACATCGGCAGCATCAATAACAGCAGCAGCAACAACATTGGCAGCATAAATAACAGCAGCAGCAATAACCAACAACAATAACAGCAGCATCAATAACAATAACATCAGCAGCAATAACAGCAGCAGCAGCAACAATAACATCAGATGCATCAGCAGCATCAATAATCATCAGCAGCAGCATCAATAACATCAGCAGCATAAATAACATAAGTAGCATCAATAACAGCTGCAACAGCAACAATAACATCATCAGCATCAATAGCAGCAGCAGCAGCAGCAGCAGCAGCAACAATAACAGCAGCAGCAGCAGCAGCAGCAATAACAACAGCAACATCAGCAGCATCAATAACATCAGTAGTATCGATAACAGCAGCATCAATAACAGCAGCAGCAACAATCACATCATCAGCAATAACATCAGCAGCAATAACAGCAACAATAACATCATCAGCATCAATAGCAGCAGCAGCAACAATAACAGCAGCAGCATCAATAGCAGCAGCAGCAACAATAACAGCAGCAGCAGCAGCAATAACAACAGCAACAACAGCAGCAACAATAACATCAGCAGCATCAATAACATCAGCAGCATCAATAACATCAGCAGCATCAATAACATCAGCAGCATCAATAACATCAGCAGCATCAATAACATCAGCAGCATCAATAACAGCAGCATCAATAACATCAGCAGCATCAATAACAGCAGCAGCATCAATAGCAGCAGCAGCAATAACAGCAACAATAACAGCAGCAGCATCAATAGCAGCAGCAGCAATAACAGCAGCAGCATCAATAACATCAGCAGCATCAATAACATCAGCAGCATCAATAACATCAGCAGCATCAATAGCAGCAGCAGCATCAATAACAGCAGCAGCAACAATAACATCAGCAGCATCAATAGCAGCAGCAGCATCAATAACATCAGCAGCATCAATAACATCAGTAGCATCAATAGCAGCAGCAGCATCAATAACAGGCATCAATAACATCAGCAGCATCAATAGCAGCAGCAGCATCAATAGCAGCAGCAGCATCAATAACATCAGCAGCATCAATAGCAGCAGCAGCAACAATAACTTCAGCAGCATCAATAACAGCAATAGTATCGATAACAGCAGCAGCATCAAAACAGCAGCAGCAACAATAACATCAGCAGCATCAATAACAGCAGCAGCAGCAATCACATCATCAGCAATAACATCAGCGACAATAACATAAATTGCAATAGCAACAGCATCAGCATCAATAACAGCAGCAGCAATAACCAACAGCAATATCATCATCATCAATAACAGCAGCAGCAGCAACAATAACATCAGCAGCATCAATAACAGCAGCAGCAACAATAACATCAGCAGCATCAATAACAGCAGCAGCAATAAGCAACAGCAATAACATCATCAGCAATAACATCAGCAGCAGCAGCATCAATAACAACAGCAGCATCAGCAACATCAATAACAGCAGCAGCAACAATAACATTAGCAAAAATAACATCAGCAGCATCAATGACAGCAGCAGCATCAATAACATCAGCAGCATCAATAACAGCAGCAATAATAGCAGCAGCAGCAGCAATAACATCAGCAGCATCAATGGCAGCAGCAGCAATAAAAGCAGCAGCAATAACATCAGCAGCATCAATAACAGCAGCAATAATAGCAGCAGCAGCAATAACCAACAGCAACAATAACATCAGCAGCAGCATCAATAACATCAGCAGCATCAATAACAGCAGCAACAGCAATAACATTAGCAACAATAACATCAGCAGCATCAATAACAGCAGCAGCAGCAATAACAGCAGCAGCATCAATAACAGCAGCAGCAAGCAACAGCAATAACATCAGCAATAACATCAGCAGCAGCAGCATCAATAACAGCAATAACATCAGCAGCATCAATAACAGCAGCAACAACAATAACATTAGCAACAATAACATCAATAGCAGCAGCAATACAACAGCATCAGCAGCAATAACAGCAGCAGCATTAATGACATCAGCAATAACAGCAGCAGAATCAACATCAGCAAGACAGCTCAGACAGAGTTGTCATGACAAAAGTAAATATAGTAAAGTGATGTCAGCTGATTAAGTAAACGGAAGTAAATAGGTTACGTAAATAGAACAAACAGATCAATTAGCCAAAGCTGCCGGGTTTAAGCGAACCAATCAGCTGCTCAGAATAGACATACAGTACTTGCCAAATTTAAATACAATACAATATTTATTTATAAAGCACATTTAAAAACAACCAAGGCTGACCAAAGTGCTGTACAGAACAGAATCGGGTCTGAACAGAATCAGACCCCTCCAAACCCCCAAATAATGTGTGCTTTAACTTTAAATTTAACTATTTTGGTTCTTCCCGTTGAAGCATTCCTTTATGTAATATACAGAATGCTTGTTTTTACCTTCTTTGAACTGTTCTTATTTTGGGTGGTTACACCCCCTTGACCCCCAGTAATTTGCACCCTGGTTTGGCTGAATGAGGTATGCAGGTGGTGAGGAGCTTAATGGTGATTGGATGAAACTCGACCTTTGCTTAGTTGCTGAATTCAAAAGGGTCTCCAGAATTGAGCCTAATTACAGGAAAATCACCATGGCCAGTAGTTGACCTTTCCCCTTGAGTCAGTCTGCCTCAGATCAGAGACCCCTGGGTCTGTTGGGAGTGCTGTAATGAGGTGGCTGGGGGTCAGAGGTCGAGTCTGTGAATGTAGGTGGTGATGTCTGTGACCCCGGGCGGTACAGATAAATGGCCAGTGGGAGGGCCAATGTGTGCATCTGTATGTCTCTGACCCAGGGCACACATAAATGACCCTACAGGAATCAGACAGAGAATCGTCTTTCCCACCAACAAAATATTTCAGAACTGATCGTAACTATATTATTACTTTTATAATATGATCACAGAGTTATGACAACTTATGTTTTTACATTACTTTAACTAATCAAAATAAGACATTTTCAACTGCTTTTTATATTTTTTATAAGTTAAACAAGACTCAAATCGTTCTTTCTGTTGAATGTACTATAAGTCGAAATGACTTAAACATCCAAGTTGATTGCAGCAATTTTTTTACTGTGACTTTTTCAGGCCTGGAAATCTTAACATTTCCTGACATTTTAACTTTTTTGAATGACAATAGATACGCTGAATATTTTGTACGATAAATATACATATTTTATATTCTGTTCATGCTACAGTTTATGTATACATTTATAATAAATGTATTTTGTAAAATAAATATATTTATTTTATGTATTTTTATATTCTACAATTTTGGGTATAACCAATTATATTTTTCGATATAGAAATGATCACAATTGATTCCCCACTGATTTCCATAGTTTTTTTTCTTCTTCTTCATATTATGGAAGTCAATTGGGGACCAGGAACATTCTTCAAAATATCTTATTTTGTGTTCAACAGAAGAAAGAAACACATATAGGTTTAGTGCAACTTGAGGGTGAGTAAATGATGACAGAAATTTCATTATTTGGGTGAACTGTCCCTTTAAGGAATATTTGGAGATCAAGGGATATATAAGGATTTCAGATGCTTAGAATTCGTTTTGACAGTCCTTTTTTGAAGTGAGTGGATCTGTGGTTCAAAATAATGGGAAAAAAATATGAAATTGTAAAATTAATTATTTAAATAAAAAATGCTTACTATGCTTATGTCTGTAAAAGTGCTGTCAACTATGCAACTAAAAAAACTGTGAGATCATCAAAAAAACACCATGATCTCATCGTCATATTTTTTTTGAGTCGTCATGTCACCTTCATTGTTCATTCAGTTCAGTGTTGATTCGGTTCCATTGTAAAGATCATCAAATATTACATTAGTTTTGGTTATAAAGCATCTCTGTGTGAAACAGTGATGTCATCATCCAGCTCTGTTCAGTTCTCATACATTGGTGTCAATGCAGGCAGATCGGGACTATTGCTGAATAGCCAGAGGCGACAGTGGCAAGGAACCCAAACTCCATCAGGTGACAGAATGGAGAAAGAAAAAAAAAACACTCATTTGGGGGGCCAGTTCTCCTCTGGCCAAAATGTCTTTGGTGGACATTTTGAACTCACTATTATAAGTGTCCTCTCATTTTGTCAATACTTTATCTACAATACTTAAATTCTTATTTTCAGATACAGTTTGAGATATTGTTCTTAATCTGGCTGTGGCGATTCTGTGAAGTTTAGTATCTGTAACTAGGGATTCATTTATACACCACTAGAGGGCATTACATCTCCTGTCCTGAACACAGAATATGCCTGTATAATGTTGTGGCTTTATATTTGATTAATAGCAAAAGTAGTGTGCTAGTTTTTATATTTTCTAAAGAAAGAAATATGAAATATGAGCCACTACAATGTTTCTAGGTGACAAAGGTAATAATCTTCTGGTCTCTATGTGGTTTGGGTTCCTCTTTCAATGCAATCTGTGGAATTGTTTTTCCACTGTTCTATCGTCAAGCAAAATAAAATGATGCACCTGAGCATTTAGTAAAGTAACAGCAGACCTCTCATCAACAATCACCATAAAAAGTGTGATACGGGTTACATGCCTAAGTTCAATTAGGCCCTGTTTACACCTGGTATTAAGATGTGTTTTGGTTGATCGGATCACAAGTGGACGATGCTAAATACAGGTGTAAACGGGGTCTAAAAGGTTATGAGCTTGTCCACTTCCAGAGATGGTCGGAAACGCATTCGACTGGATTGCTTTTGTAGTGTAAACTGTTTGAATGTGTTCAAACAGCTACAAAATACTTTATGGGTCTACTCTCCGCCTACTAACCTAATGCGGAAACATTATGTGAAGTGCACTAGCTAGGCGGGATTTAAACTTTGACTGGAGACCCAAGTTTGCTTTAAAGATGAACGTACCAAGCACAATATTCTCTAACCATTCCTGATTTCTAACACACTCACAGCGTTCGGCTGGTCTTGCGGCTGTCAGAGCAGAAATGAAAGCTGATGCTCTCCGTATGTTTGGCGTGTAAATATTTTGTCCATTAGACCGAAAGATCTAAAGAACACATACATTTACCTGCCCATAGACCCTCCGCTTGAAGAAATCAGGACAGAAGTGGTTGAACGTGGACAAGAGACAGATTAAAACACCAGGTGTAAATGGGTACATCTCCCTCATCTACTTGTGATCCGATTGACCAAAACGGGGCCTTAGTGTAAGGGGTTTGGTCACACCACTAACCGTAAGTATGAGCAATAGTACTAGGGAAGTGCAGTCATGAACTCGAGTAAAGTACAGGGCAGAGTAATACATCACAGCTGGATAAACAAAAGTTCTGTCTAAACTTCAGCGGAGGCTCTGCTCTACTCGCTCGGCTCCTTCCGTCTGCTTTGAAGAGTGTTTTTCTCAGGGACTCAGGGGGTTTGCGTTCACTTCTGAAACCAGACAGCTGCTCTGAGGGTCTGCATCTTGTGTGTCGCTTTCTGCTGATTTGTGACTTATTAAAGGATAACTGTTGTTTTTTTGTTTAGAAAGTGAAAGTGTTCAGTGGACCTGCTGTTTTCAGGGAGTTTGTTTTAAAGTCATAGATGCACAGATCTTAGGAATAGGAAAGTGAGTGTTCCCATGGGCTGCTGTATAAGTGCTTCTTGATGAGTTTGGGTTTGTGCTCCACAGGTCCGGCTCTGTGCGTGAGCGCAGTTACAGAGACCAGACCCCTGTCAAACAGATGATCAGACTGTCAGATGAAAGAATGAGTGCAGAACATATCATGGAATTACATTGACCAGAATATCACAGAGACTTGAGGGAAGACAGTAAGAAACCACATAGTAACCATCCAGAGTACCTTAGCAACCGCATAGCAGGGTTAAAACCATTAAAATATGTAATTTATTTAGTTATATTATTGTTATTTTAACTAGTGGCCAAGAAAACATGTATTATTTTCATTTAGTTAAAAAAAATGTATGTACTAAAATAACTAAAACTTAAAATTTTTAAATAATACAAACTTTAAATAGACGCATATGTGTGTGTGTGAGTGTATGTGTGTGTATATATACACACTCACACACACACACACACACACACACACACACACACACACACACAACAAAATGATAAACACAACACTTTTGTTTTGCCCCCATTTTTCATGAGCTAAACTCAAAGATCTAAGACTTTTTCTATGTACACAAAGGCCTATTTCTCTCAAAAATTGCATACTCACCTTGCACTCTTATCATCTTAATAAACACTGCGTTTGGATAACTTACCTCCGAGAGTTTTCCTTGTTCTTAAAGGCAGAGAAATACACGTTCAACCAAACCGCAGTCAAATTCCTGGGTTACCATCTCAGTGAGAGAGAAGTTGAGACGGATGATCACAAGACCAAAGCCATCACCTCCTGGCCCACTCCCAAGTTGATAAAAGAGTTAGAGATTCCTGGGCTTCAGCAATTTTTATCGGCAGTTCATAGACCGGTACATCATGTTAACAGCGCCATTAACATCTCTCCTGAAGGGAAAACCTAAAACCCTTAACTGGAGCCCTGACGCGGAGCATGCCTTCCAGAATCTCAAAACCACTTTTACCACTGCTCCATCACCCAAATCCGGAGGAGTTCATCGTCGAGGTGGATGCTTCAACTATGGGAGTGGGGGCCATCCTGTCACAATACTCGACACACTCCTCCAAACCTATGCTCTGTGCTTTCTTTTCAAAGAGGTTATACACCGCTGACAGTAACTACGACATCGGCAACCGAGAACTCCTAGCCATTTAACTCTCCCTGGAGGAATGGAGGCACTGGCTGGAGGGGGCCAGACACCCATTTACTGTGCTTACAGATCACAAGAACCTCCAATACTTGAAGGAAGCCAAGAGGCTTAACCCACGTCAAGCTAGATGGGCTTTGTTTTTCACTGTTTCACTTCAAGATATCCTACCGCCCGGGGTCAAAGAACACAAGAGCAGATGCCTTATCACGTCTTCACGCCCCCAAGGAAACCATGGAAGAACCAGAGACATTTTTGTCAACCCCATCCAGTGGGATCTCGACAAACAACTCCTCAAAAGGTCACAGCACTTTCCTGTTCCTCCAGAGTGCCCCACTAGTGAAGCCAATGTACCTGAGGATTTCCGCACTTCACTAATCTCCTTCGCCCATTCGTCTATTGGAACGGGGCACCCCGGCGTTAGTAAAACCTGGTAGATGCTTCAACAGAAATACTGGTGGCCGAACATGTACCATGGCATCAAGATGTTAATCCAGGGATGCACGCTTTGTGACATGACCAAGAGCCCACGACACCTGCCTGCTGGGAAACTACTACCATTACCTGTCCCGCATCGTCCCTGGTCCCATATTGGGGTTGATTATGTCATGGACCTTTCCGTCTCTGACAGCCACATGTGGCATCCTTGTGGCCATTGATCGATTCTCCAAAGCGTGCAAGCTAATTCCACTAAAGAACCTGCCTACAGCCTTTGACACTGCAGAGTTACTGCTGGAGCATGTGTTTTGTAATTTCGGTATTCTTGATGAAATCGTGTCTGACAGAGGGCCCCAGTTTATCTCCACAGTGTGGCGAGCGTTCTTCGCCCTCCTGAATGTAATAGTGAGGTTAACTTCAGGTTACCACCCACAAGCAAACGGCCAAACTGAACAAAAGATACAGGATGTCAGCCGTTTCCTTTGCACATTCTGCCACGACAACCAGAACCTTTGGAGCCTATATCTGATCTGGGCAGAATATGCCCAAAACTCCCCCTGGCAGGCATCCACGAATCTAACACCATTTCAATGTGTTCTGGGTTACCAACCCCCACTATTCCCCTGGTCCGGTGAGCTGTCAGCAGTACCCACAGTCAATGCATGGTTCCAAAACAGTGAGAGAGTGTGGAATCAGGCACACCATCGTCTTCAGCAAACGGTAAATCGCCAGCGACGTTTTGCAGATACTCACCGCCGCCAGACTCCAAACTACCAACCCCGGCAACCAGTATGGCGCTTCACCTGAGACATTCGTTTATGGCAACCCTGTCGCAAGTTGAGCCTAAAATACATCGGTCCATTCCCCATCGAGAGACAAATCAACCCAGTCACCTACCAACTTCGACTCCCTGCTCAGATACATCCAGACTTTCATGTCTCTCTGCTGAAATCCCATCACTTACCTGTACCTGTTCCTTCTGCAGACCCGGTCCCTGACGACAACCCCCCGATGCCACCCATTGAAGTTGAGCCCATCTACACGGTGAAGGAGATACTAAACTCCCGACGTTGGGGTGGTCGACTCGAGTACCTGGTGAATTGGGAGGGGTATGGACCAGAAGAGAGGTGTTGGGTACCTCACAATGATATCCTTGATCCTAATCTGCTCACCGAGTTTCATGATCAGCATCCTGGGAAGCCTGCACCACGACCTTGAGGAGACCCCAACGACGTCAGGGTCCAAGGCTTCCCATCACCAGGCACAATAAAACACTCACCACAGCTCCAGTTCCGTGTCAAACCTACGACAGACCAGTCTCCGATGTCTCCTGACCCTCTGATACACCCAAAGATCCCAAGACGTAACGTATACTCACCTGCGATACACTAACCTCTGTGTCATTGTCATACTGTCTCTAGGATTCTTGTTCGATTCCCCATCGCCTATGATCTCGTGCTCTCCAGAGCTTCCAGTGTTCCAATCGAGGTTGCTTGATATCGGCCACGTCTGAGAGAGAAGAGACAAGTATTAATGAAATGTGACTGCTTGGGATCCACATACCTGAAACGGACGTACTCACCTGTGATCAGCCCCACACCGAGTGATCTTCACAGAATCTGCACCGGAATTCACTGCATACTCACCTTGCACTCTTATCATCTTAATAAACACTGTGTTTGGATTCACTTACCTCTGCCTCCTTGCATATATCCTGGCAGCAGTATAGCATAAATGTATATTCTTTAATAGAGAATATCATAATATATAAATGCATAATATGTAATACATAATATATAAATATTTATGTGGGAAAAATGCAAACAAACTTCCTCATTATAGGCATTTTAAACAGACACACTTTACTTTCATGGAGGCAAAAATTCACACATTTCAAAACGAGCTGATGCGCTTTGACAGTTCTGACCAAAATGTCTAAAGTTAATTTCTGTCAGAGTTCAGTTTGCTGTTTACAGGCTTTGGTAAGGAAAGGGAATGTTTTCTAAACCACATCACTTGATTCTTTAATGATTCGGTTCGGGCGTCCCGCTAATGAAAACAAGACGTTGTGGATGTTTGTTTTAATCCAGGCAGTGTTACGCACAGTTTTGGTCTAATTCATTCTTACTGAGCACACAAATACCATCCATGTGTGCTCTTAGCTGTGGTGGTCAGGCGGTATGTCACACACTAAACCACTGCAATTCAGCACTGGATAAGAACCAGGTCGTCTGATCCAGTGTTAGTTTAAGAGAAAGTAGAAAAGACGTCCTGTGCTTCCTCATCGGCTGATTTCAAACTCATATGGGAAGTTTAATCCCCTCTATTTGCACAATAATTTGAATAGAATAAACATAAGGCTGTTTTAAATTAAATAAACCTTTTATTTCGGTATATACAGTGGGGCAAAAAGGTATTTAGTCAGCCACCAATTGTGCAAGTTCTCTAAATTAAAAAGATGAGAAAGGCCTGTAATTTTCATCATAGGTACACTTCAACTATGAGACAAAATGAGAAAAACAATCCAGAAAATCACATTGTCTGATTTTTAAAGAATTTATTAGCAAATTATGGTGGAAAATAAGTATTTGGTCACCTACAAAAAAGCAAGATTTCTGGCTCTCACAGACCTGTAACTTCTTCTTTAAGAGGCTCCTCTGTCCTCCACTCGTTACCTGTAGTAATGGGACCTGTTTTAACTCGTTATAAGTATAAAAGACCTGTAGACCACAACCTCAAACAGTCAGACTCCAAACTCCACTATGGCCAAGACCGAAGAGCTGTCAAAGGACACAAGAAACCAAACTGGGAAACCAGATCTGCAATAGGTAAGCAGCTTGGTGTGAAGAAATCAACTGTGGGAGCAATTATTAGAAAATGGATGGAAGACATATAAAACCACTGATAATCTCCCTCAATCTGGGGCTCCACGCAAGATCTCACCCCGTGGGGTCAAAATTATCACAAGAACGGTGAGCAAAAATCCCAGAACCACACGGGGGGACCTAGTGAATGACCTGCAGAGAGCTGGGATCAAAGTAACAAAAGGTAACCATCAGTAACACACTACGCCGCCAGGGACTCAAATCCTGCAGTGCCAGACCTGTGCCCCTGCTTAAGCCAGTACATGCCCGGACCCGTCTGAAGTTTGCTAGAGAGCATTTGGACAATTGTCATATGGTTAGATGAAACCAAAATATAACTTTTTGGTAAAAACTGAACTTGTCATGTTTGGAGCAGAAAGCTTGCTGAGTTGCATCCAAAGTACACCATGGGGCATGGGGGTGGAAACATCATGCTTTGAGGTTGTTTTTCTGCAAAGGGACCAGGATGACTGATCCAAGTAAAGGAAAGAATGAATGGGGCCATGTATCGTGAGATTTTGAGTAAAAACCTCCTTCCATCAGCAAGGGAATTGAAGATTAAACGTGGCTGGGTCTTTCAGCATGAAAATGATCCCAAACACAGTGCTCGGTTTGTGCAAATTGTGCACATGCAAATTGTATTATGTCTGTTTCACAAACTAAAATAGCATACATAACTACTCACATGAACACATCTTATGAACCATCTATCATATATTTTCTTTGGTTTATTTTTTAATTCTAAATAAATGTAGTTGTAGTCTTAAAGGGATAGTTCACCCAAAATGAAAATTCTGTCATCATTTATTCCAAACCTGTATGAGTTTATTTCTTTTGTTGAACACAAAAGATGATATTTTGAAGAATGTTTGTAACTAAACCCAACTGACTTCCATAGTATTTTTTTCCATACTATGGAAGTCAATGGACTCCATAAACTTCGATTACACATTCTTCAAAATATCTTTTGTGTTCAGGAGAACAAAGAAGTTGATAAAGGGTTGGAACAACTTCAGAGTGAATAAATGATGACTCAATTCATTTTTGGGTGAACCATCCCTTCAAGGAAGTTAGAATTGAAAGGCGTGGTATAATGATGAGTGTAGTTTTACCTGCGGGGCAGCAGCGGCTGTAGCGGTCATGGAAGCGGATGGCAGACGCAGGCTTTATAAAACCTAGAATCACATTCCTAGATGATCTATGAGCTCCACCTACTCAGACCAGATCAAAGAGCTTCATCACAGCGGAAGGAGCCAAAGATCAGGAGAAAGACAGATAGAATTAGAGGGAAAGCTTTTCTTCCTGTGCTGAGATCATGGTGGAGATACTCAATAAACAAAAGAACCTGCAAGTACACAAATGCTTAACCAGCAAATCGCAAGTGTGCAGATAACAAACCTCAAGGGGGCGATAAAGTAACCTTCAAATGTCCAGGTGGCTAAATATAAACATGCTGACTTTATTAGGACACAGTGTCAAGAGGGTTGAAAAGTGAATCACACTTTGGTAACAGTGATGAATTACGACTCATAACATCCTCTGACCCATTAGTTACAACAGCCTTATGTCTCTGACGTGTGTGTGTGTGTGTGTTCATGTAAACCCTACATTATGAGGACAAAATGTCCCCAGAAAGATTGCAATATCCAAAATCTTTGTCCATGTGGGGACATTCATTGGTCCCCATGAGAAAAACAGCTTATAAATCACACAAAGTGATGTTTTTTGAAAATGTAAGAAGTGAGAATGTTTTCTGTGATGGGTCGGTTTAGGGGTAGGGAATAAATGATACATTATGTACAGCATAAAAATCATGTCTATGAAAACTCCCCATGTGTGTGTGTGTGTGTGTGTGTGTGTGTGTGTGTGTGTGTGTGTGTGTGCTTTTTTTGTGAAATATCAGGACACAAATGTGTATAATGACATGGGTATGACATAGATATTACAAGGAGAGGGTGTGTGTGCGTGCTCTTGGCTTCGTTTCAGACTGTGTAACCCAGCCAAATTATAGCTGACTTATTAGACGTGTTATTTTTGGATATCTACCTGCTGTCTCAGACTAAAGCTCCTCCCTTTCCTCTTTCTCACTCATTCAGTCTTTTGTGTGACCATGCATGCAGTGCTGATTAATCAGTCATGACCATCTTGGACAGGAAAACTACATATAATACCAGTCTAGCACAGCTGCATTGTAAAAACTTGTTGGAATGTTGGAAAAAAAGGTTGTGATCAAAGATTTTCCTCCTACATAATATGTCTGATTGTTTTTTATAACTTTGGAGAAACATTGTTTGACATTGTGAGCTTGAATGTCTGAAGCACATTACCACATCCAACCTCGTCCTACATTCAGCATCACCAAAATATTTTTGCCACGTTCTTTAAAAAACATTTTAGAGAGATATAAGTAAGTAACTTCGGGTTTTTGTTTTTAAAAATACAACACTTTTATAATGATATAGAGGCTACATATAGAAAACCTTTAGGATTTAGAAACTTTTATCATATTTCCAACTTTCAACGTATTCAGTGAACTTCTATAAACGCACATCCACCTCTCGTCTCAGGTATTAAGAGCTCTGTAAGGTCTTTGTGTGTTTAAACACTGTTCTTGTGGTCTCACTCCAACATTTGGCCATGATGGCGCCAAGGTCAGCAGAGGCTGAGAGCGAGTCGGATTAGAGGAGATTAAGACGGAGGCTGGTATTTCTCCCTCTCTCTGTCGCTCCCGTTCTCTATAATTGTGTTTGTAATCAACACAGAATAAGTGTCCTTGTCTTTCTGAGACATGTCTTGAAGCCTTGCATATGAAATCTCCTCTCATTCAGTCAGCAATACTTATGCAAATGAGAACCTCCGGAGGGAAATGTCATTGCTCAGAAGCTGCACTTTTAAAACTTGTGAGAATGATTTTCTCTTATGTCTTATTTAAGTTTGAACTTTGTCTCAGATGTTTCTCCTAAAATTATATACGTGTTATTATCATAATTGTATAGAGCTATACAGTTAATTTGGATAGCATAGCTTAGTTTATTTGATTAATGAACACTTCATATTGAATGTGGCTTTCTATTGCAGACTTTGATCATTTGAGTTTGAAACATTGTTAAGATCTATTAAAAAAGACACATGCCCAAGGCAAGCAGGAGATTTCAGAAAAAAATCTTCATTTGCTCTCGATTTAATCCCACTGGTGATTAAGAAACAACAGACACTAAGGAGGTTATTTGTGTTTTTTTCTGTCATATGGACCAAGTTAAAGAGCTGATCTTTAGTTTCACCATCTACCATCTGAATCTTCCATACCAGTGATTAATGTACCAGCTAACACAACACACAACACACAACACACACACACACACACACACACACAACACACACAACACACACAACACACACAACACACACAACACACACAACACACACAACACACACAACACACACACACACACACACACACACACACACACACGCCTGTTAGTACACTAGCCACAACTCACAGTAAAGACAACCTACTTACTACAGTAACTGAGCCATTTCAACCTTGTGTCTGAAAACAATAGGTTGTAAATTGCATACTGGTTTCTTCAGAGAAATAAGATGATCTTGGAACATAAGTCCTTGTTTTATGGGTCATTTCATTAGAGGCTCTTTACAGTATTGGGCACTTTGTCAATAGACAGGATGCGGTTATAGTGCCCAAGAAAAGGTTACAGACGTAATTGTTTTATTTAGGGACCATGTTTTGGATGGGGCTAGCCTGGTGAGCTATTGGTGTCCACAGTCATCTTAATAAGCTTACTGTGGTTATCCAGCTTCACCAGCAAAAGTCATTTTGTTTACGAGCAACACTGAATTACTTGTTTTAACAAATTGAATGTAAGTGTATTTTGTCTCACTTTTACTTAATATTCATTTTAAAACCAGTGAAATGTAACAGAAAAATAAATATGCACCATTGTGTTCTTTAGCACATTTCACATAGGCCTAGTTATTTCGTTTCTCCTTAAAGCAGTTGAAATTACTGCGCCACTAAAGAAATCGCAAGACCATGGTTTGGTTTCCCAAATACCTCTGTCTACAATTATCTGGACAAACAGGTAATCCCACCCTCAAACTCAAAACATTGGTTGAGCCGGAAGTTGACCGTCGGACTGTCCAGTCAAACAGAAACTTTTGAAAGGACCCCCCTAGAGTTTACATGATTTGCAAATGTCAGCTTAGTTATTATTGTTTCTATGCATCAAACTTCTTTGATATTGATTTTTAAGTTGCCTTGAATTGCTGATTAGTGTGACTCGATCATGCATACATGAGTCAACTAACTGGCCAGCATCCCACCAGCAGAGGTGTGGATTAGTGACCCTGTGCTTCCTTCCTTTGGACTGCACCACTGAGGCATAACAGGATTACAGTGGCCCAAGTTGTGGCCGGACTGAACCATGTGCACCGTCAATAGGGGGTAGAGGATATCTAGGGTAACAGGGTGGAGATTGGGGGTGGGTTGCAGATGTTGCAGCAAAGCTGAGCTGAAAGTAGCCTGAGGTCTCAGTCGGTCAGTCAGAGAGAGAGAGTGTGCTGTGATTCCATGGGGTGATGAACAAGCCCCAGGGGGCTGAAGCAGAAAGGCAAATGAAAATACAAGAAAAAACTGAGAAGAAAGACAGAGACACACTCATCCCCTGCTGACCAGCTCAGCTGAGACACTCCACCATGGTAATGGCTCTCGGATGCTGCATGCCACTGAGGTCTAAAGGTACAGTAGGTGTCTCCTGTCATAGTGACATCTTGAATGCAACACTTTGTAGCTTTTTATGGCTGTCCAGTGATTTAGAGTTGGTCTATACCTGTCAAACCCTTTTTGCAATCTTATCCCTGGATGTAATTTGATTTATAGCCTAGAAACTCTGACTTAAGTGAACTCATGTCATTAGAATGTTACTAAGTATACTTTTGCATCATTTTTACGATATGAAATGTGCATTACTTTGCTTCTTTGGTGACCCAATCGAATTATTAACAGCATTGTATGGTTGTGATGTTGTGTACCTGGAAGATTTGCCAGATTGGAACTCTCTTTAGGCTAAACCAAACATTTGACTTGAGGTAATACCAAATGTGCTGGGACCAGAGGGGAGGGAAGGTGATTTTCAGTGAGGTGTGGTGTCATTAGAAAGAATGGCTAACATTTGGAGGACTAGACTTTCCCACGTCGAAGGTGTGTGTGTGTGTGTGCGTGTTTGGGGAATGTCAGTGGTCGGGGGTTTGGCTCAGGGTTCGTGTCTCAACCAGTGGCTGGTGATTAGAGGGTGACTGTAGACTGAAGATGGTGGGTTTGAGCTTGGGAAACAGGAAAACCTTAAAGTAGATTCACACTGACAGCGGTTACAATTACTGGGGGTCGCTATACTTTTTCTTGCAAGTAGTTTGGATGCATTGGCATTGGAATGGCCAACACTGGATATTTAATTGTTCATGCTCGTTTCATCCAGTTTTACATTCAGATAACCTTTGCCACAATCTAATGCTCTCTAATAGCCTTTAAACACTAGTAATTTAATAACACTGTTAAATGTAATCTTTAGACAATTTAAAAATTAATATGGATTTTTCATTGTTTATATTATAATGTCATGCCTAAATTCACTTACATTTAAGATGACATTTAAAAACTTTGCATTCCCATTGGGAGTTGCCGTATTGCATGGCACATTAGCATAAACTTGGGCTCAATGTAGTTGCGTCGGCAAAGGTTTCTGTCACTTTGTTGATGCAAATCACTGGCCTAAAGGTTATAATCTGCATCCTTGATTTCTACAGGAAAAGAACTAAGATGAAATCCAACACTGTAACTGCACAGAATGTTCTGTTGTAGTTCAAGTGTCAGTAAAATTCAAATGTTTGAGGTTTTGGAATATCCTCAATGATTTGGCGCCAAGGCCTCCAACTTCAGCTTTGCTTTCCAACTGTGGTTTTAAAAAAATGAAGTTTTACATGTTTAATCTACAGATAGCATTGATGATAGAAGGATAGCACAGACTTTGGAAAGATAGCAAAGAAAACCGGGAAAAGGATCAGGAAAGGAAAAGGTTCAATGATAAAGTCCGTTCTGTTTCCCATCTCCATTTCTCATGCCAGAATAAGCCTGTTGGTTTATCTCGGAAGATACCATCAGTAGACAAGCGGTCTCCATGAACCATCTCTATTGTTTTTGGGAGTTGTTTACTCATGTCTTTGTGGAACAGAGGCATTGGAGATGGCCCATTTTTACCACCTTTGAGATTTCTCTGATTTGTGTGGACGAGGGGGAATTCACCAGGAATTAACTGTGCTTGTTGATAGCAATTGACATTTTCTTTGTTTAACACTTGATTCCCTAAATGAATGAATGGATTAGTTATAATTCTCATCTAGTTTTATGAATAACTGCTGACATGATCACTAGAAATGTTGCATTACCTTTGCATTCAAAAGTGTTGAATTTACCGCTCGTTTCTTTTTCTCAGTTTAGTGTGGAAACACTTTAGGGTGTTTATCAGTTAGGTGCAACAGCTGCTAAAGAGACCCACATAGACAAATGCCCTTCTCTCTCTGAGGTGTTTGGACTGAGGAGGGATAGAAAGAAAGAGTTGTTGTTCCAGTTAGAGATTACTGCTGGGTTGCTCTTTACCCCATGCTGCTAAACTACTAACAACCAAACAGCTCTATAAGGAAGAGACCTCCCAGCCCCCCTTCCACACAACCACCCTGTCCTGAATCATCCGACTGACTGAGCTTGAGAAATGCTGGAGGATCTTGTATTGCTTGGGTAAAAAAAAAAAAAAAAATTTACAAGTCTTAGATTGAGAATCAATATGGCTTTTTATTTTTAGTATGTGTAGGTTAAGAGTTGTTGGGAGTTCCCTACTGTGTTACTATAAACGTATGGATTTCATACAAATGCTGCTGGCTCATTCACCATTGGCATTCGTTTTAATGCATTCAATAATGCACTTTATTATTTATGAAATGTCTCCATTTGACCCCACCTATAGTACCAAACACATCTAAATATTTTGTTTGTAGATTCAATTGTAATTTAAATGTATATTCACACCAAGTCTGTATTTTCACCACAAAAACAAATTTTTTGTTTTAATTTATATTAAATATATATTGTATTAAGCATAAATATTATTGTTAACTTTATTGAAACGTTGTTTTAATTTGTACTAATTTACATAGAAATTGGAATAAATGTATTGAACATTTAATTTATTGTTATTTATTAAATGTATTGAAAAAAATGTGTATTGATTTTGCAAATGCAATAATTTGTAAATGCAATTTTCTTTTTATTTATAGAAAACATAGGCATGTCAGCATTTTGTCAACTTAATTGGGTTTACAGTGGCTGGTAGATTCCATAGTTTTCTTTCTTTCCATCGACAGACATTTAAAATAAGCTGTGTATACTGATATTTGACCGATTTCAAAAGCCAATAAATGATGTATTATTTCCTTCAGATGAGACACTTCAGATGTGCACTGTTCAGCATGATGGTTTTGAATTGCTTGAAATATGATTGAAATCACTTCAAAAAGGGAAATACAGTATCAGTGCAACATGTGCAGCGTAAGTCTGTCGTATAGGCTACATTAAATTATAATAAGAACATCAAAAATTGTGTGCTTGAAACATGGATTTTAATGGTGAGTTTTTGTTTTGTTCAATCAGTCTCTCAAAAATTATATTCAAATTTAGATTTATCGGTCAATATATCGGTTATTGGCTTTCAAATATAAAGAATTATCGTATTGGCCAAATTTTTTATATCGGTGCATCCCTAAAATAAATTGTCATCAAATTTTCACTTTGTTTCAGATTATATTAGATTTGTAAAAAAAATGAAAAATAGCCATGCCACTCAACTGTTTGTGTAAACATTTTTTTGTGTTTAGTTGCATGGTGTGATTCAGTGGTTTTCATCTTGATGATGAGATGATGGGCTGCGATCATGCGATGCTACATCACCATGGTTGACTGGAGCCGTGTCTGTCTGAGTACAGGGAACCGAGAAGGGCAAGAGTTCAGTTCTCAGCAGGGCTCACACTTGGAAACCCCACTATAAACCTTCCCCATGTCTTCCATGGCTGTTTAGACTGCAGGCAAATCAGATTTTGTCCAGACATAACTAACCTATCTGCATGGGTTGCTTTGGTAACAATGTAGGCGTACCTACGTGGCGAGGCTTTCTAAACGGATGCAGGAAAAATGGAGGTGCTTCATGTCGCTCTCCAAATAAGCGCCCTGTGTAGTTGTGATGCAGAACTCCTCTGTCGCTCAGGAAAATGCAAAAGTCTTTGGACATAACATTTGAACACCGTATGAATACTTTCGGCATTCAGCATTCGGCATGTCCATTCACCCTAACTTCGCCCTATTTAACATGTTGTGGTCATCACCGAAGAGTCATCTTGGACCAATGGATGGAAACATTTCATCCCTAAATTTCATAAGTTGCACTGTAAATAAAAGTGAAACTGAAATTGTGAATTCATGTAAACCGATCGACAATGTTCACCACATCCATCTGGACAACTGATGTGCTGTTGGAGATTTGTCAGATTAGTCCTCCAAACTATGGTCACTAAGCATATTTTCAAGGTCACTGAGGATGTTTGACCCATGATCTCTCAGAGACAACCTAGTTTGATTCAATTAAAGGTGAACTTTGAAGGAGATTGTAACAAGTTTGGATGAAAAACAGCATCATGTGACACTGAAGACTGGAGTAATGATGCTGAAAATTCAGCTTTGATCACAGGCATAAATTATATTTTGCAATATATTCAAATAGAAAAGATCTATTTTGAATTGTAATCACAATATTTCAGTTTTTACTGTATTTTTGATCAAATAAATGCACCCTTGGTGAGCAGAAGAGACTTATTTTTAAAAATTAAATGACACACAATTTGTATACTATTCTGTACAGTTTGTGTAATGCCAAACAAGTTTTGCATCAAAGGTTTTATGTCTTAAAGACGCATCCCAAAATGTATAAAATTAGGTCAAATGGTGGATTAGGTCAAAATTACTGGATTCAGTTCAGGCATAGACTAGTTTATCAGTCAAATCTCCTCTTGTTTGCCAATGAACTATAGTATACAGTAGTATAAGAACACTTTTCACTGTATAGCACTCTTGAGTACTTTAAGGTTTTTTTGGAAAAAAGTTCTTGATGTTTCGATCTTCAGATTTTTCTCTGAACCACAGTTTATGACATAAAGCTGTGAAATCGTTTTTTGGAAGCGTTATTTTTCAGAGTGAAAGGCAGCTATTACATCTAAGGGTCGGTTCATCTTCACAGTCTTTGATCCAGATTCAGAACTGGCCCAGGACACCGGTCCAGCTCACTTCCAGACAGATATTCTCCTTAAATGAAACCTTTGAATGCAGTCCCAGATGGGAGAAATCCTCAGAGGGCAGAAATGAGAGGAGTAATCTGGCAAAACTACAAAGGGTATGGGATGGCAGAGGTAGTCTGCAGAACAGGCAAATGACTCGATAGCCAAGTCCAGGATGACACAGAGCAGGTGGGCGGAAATGCGTAGTCTGGTAAACACAAGGCCCATGATGCATTATCTCGGAAGAGGTCTTTGGAATCGGTTTTGGTTGTGGTCATGAGGAGAAGTTTTTGTTGCAATGGATTATCCTTAAAAGTGATTTGCGTCAATTTTGGGAAAAATAAACAGTAGGCCTATGTTTATTTGGGGACAAACTTTTAAACAGTGACAATTGCACTGCATCTTAATCTACACAACCGTTCGAAATGTTTTTGATAGAAGTCTCTTCTGCTCACTAATGCTGCATTTATTTGATCAAAAACACAGTAAAATCTGAAATATTGTGATTACAATTCAAAATAGATCTTTTCTATTTGAATATATTGCAAAATATAATTTATCCTGTGATCAAAGCTGAATTTTCAGCATCATTACTTCAGTCTTCAGTGTCACATGATACTGTTTTTCAAGTTAAAAAGAACAGCATTTATTTAAAATAGAAATATTTTGTAAGACATTAAATGTCTTTACTGTAACTTTTCATCAATTTAATGCATCCTTGCTTTCTTTAAAAAATAAAATATAGATTTTTTGTTGGAGAATAATGACAGAGTATATAAAACTGATGAAACCTATACCTTGAATGAAATTTTATCCATTTCTAAAAAAAATAATAATAATAATCGGTAAATGCATAAACTTAAATGTAAATGTTCCTCTGCCAAATAAAAATTATAATAAATATTGTCACAAGATATTGCTTGATTAAGAAATAAGAATAACATATTTATTTAGCATTTAATGCAATGTCACCATAGAACACAGGATTAAAAAAAAAATAAACGCAGGGTTTAATATGGAGTTGTCTGTGCATGTTTTTTTTTTTTACTGTCATAGATTTTGCTACTATTCACATGCATTATCCGACTGACACACTGCAACGGTTGGAGTTAAAAATCTTCATTTGTGTTCTACTGAAGAAACAAAGTCACCTACATCTGGGGGGAAAGAGATAAACATAACATTTTCATTTTTGGGTGAACTATCCCTTTAAAGAAAGCACATTTCATTATTATTTGCATCAAAACATGGAATTTTGCCGTAAAAGTGTACAAAATATTTAAGTGCATTGTGTGCTTTTCTTAGAGGGACACACACACAGACAGATAACAGACACAGAGTTGTGCTCTATTGAGTTTGTGACCTAGATTGCTCTGCATTAATGCTGGTGACAGGAACATCTCATATAGAGGAGCTGTACGTCTATTCACTCGCATTATAGTGAAAACTGCCTGCAGCATCCCAGCCAGACAGACACTCTGTGTCTATTCATAACTGAGGCGTGTGTGTGTGTGTGTTTGAATCAGAATACACAGCTTATTTTAAATGTCTGTCGATGGAAAGAAAGAGAGCTATGGCATTTACCAGCCACTGTAAACCCAATTAAGTTGACAGAATTGCTCTGAACTTGAAATATTTGAGTATGCAAATTCATACATTTAACTTAAACATATAATGTAATATTAATGTTTTAGTAGTGGAAACTTGACTAGCTTTAACTATAGCTAATTCAATAAATGCCACCTTGCTAATTGGTAACAGTGCTTTGGTAGCATTAGTGTACCTTAGCACTTGCTGAATGAAGACAGCGATATAAAACATTTAACATACAGTATATCTGTTCTCAAACTAAGCTCATGCTCCACTCGTCACCATGATGATAACGCAACATAACAGAAACTCTTCTAAACTAGAATATCAAAACCTTAAACACCACCATAATCTCCCACTTAACATTAATCTTGCACAAAAAAAAACAAAAAAACAATATAACACTTAATTTTGGCATTCACTGTCCCTTTGAGTGTCATGGCAAAGGATGCTGGGAAACAGAAATCCCAGCCCAGTTTCGGTTAAATTTAAGTTTGTCTAAATTAAAAGAAATAAGTTCATAAAAAAAGTTAAGAACATACTGCACATACTGTTTTCCTCCAAACATATGGGAAGTATGCGTGCTGCAGGAGGGCTTTACCCCACCCTCAGATGCTGCTAATGTTTGCTTGAAGCTTCATGAATCAGGTGTTTGGCTCCATTAAGACCCTTTGTCTCTCACACACTGATGCATTAGCCACTGGCAGATTGCAGCATTGTTTTGCTAATGTTTGGCTACTTGAGGTTATTTGCACTTCACACCAGTTGTAGTAGCTTCTCTAAGAGCATTTGAGGAAGTGCTTAGAGCAGGTTTATCAGCTAAGTTAAGAGTTAAAGGCCCCAATCTAGGCCTATTGTTTCATGTTGCATCTAGATTGTCTTGGTAAATCTTATAAAGTCAAGAAAATGGCTCAGAGCATGGTCTGAAGCGCATGGCCCAGGTGCACTTTGGATGTGTCTAAATCCACTTTTGCTAGTGTGACAACTGAAAAAATTATCGACATGCCAGGCGCATGGTCTAAAAGTATTGTCTCTAGTCTCTTAATGAGTCATGGGTGTGTTTGGGGCGTAACGTGCAATAAACCAATCAGAGTCTCATCTCCCATTCCATTTAAATGCATGTTGTGCTCGCACCATGGCGGATTTGCTATTTACATGGAGGAATCAGCGAGTGGAAAGACTGAACGCTTCTCCAAAGAGGAATCTTTTATTTTTAATATTTAGAAATGTTTGTGTGCTGCTGCGTGTTGTAAGCAGAGTGTATGCACATTGTGCACCCGCCTATAGGTGCATATTACTAACACACCCTTTAAATAACACAAAAAATACTGCACTATTGTTGCATTGCGCAGGGTGTATGATAGGGCTTAATATCTCACAAAATTTAGTGGAGGTGTAGAGATCACATTTTTAAGACCTAATGTTGTGTACCTAATATTTTCATTTACCTTATTATTTCCCCTTCACTGTTTACTTTAAAAAGGCAAATGAATTAGTAAACATCAACTAATTAACGCAGTAGTTATACTATGTCCAGATTGTCCACTACTGTATGAATGATGTGTTTGTAAGATATTTTCCCTCCTCTCTGCAGCGCTGTCTAATCTGGACATTGAGAGTAAGCTGAGTGGACACTATCAGTCCCCGTGGCACCTGCAGAGGAACGTGTTCCTGCCCTCGACCCGGCCCGCGTGCGTCGAAGAGCTGCATCGAAATGCCAAGCAGAGTCTGCGGGCGCTGTACAGAGGTTAGAGACCTTTACACATCACTACCACTCCATTATCAATCACCATATTCATTCCTTCATCCTGTGAACATCTCATCCAAGCAAAGTCGTTTGGGTTATTATTCAAAATCCTCCATGAGTGGTGGACCGGTAGACACTGACCGCCCTCTAGTGGAGGAAGATGCAAGCGTCACGTCTGGATGATGTGATTTGTGCTAAATGCCCAGTGTTGTTGTTATTTTAAAGATATTATTTATAGTATAGTAATATATTATAGTATTTGTGAATATTGTGTTATATTTTTAGTTTTCATTTTAATTTGATTTTAAGTTATGACAAAGTGTTTTTGTCATTTTTATTAGTTTTAGAGTATTTCTATGTAGATTTATTTAATTTTATTTCAGTTTTAGTACTTTTAGATGTTCAACTTAAACCGTTTTTATTTTTTTCAGTTACTTGCTAAGGCAACATCTCATTTTTGGTAAAGTTTTCCATCTAATATTTATTTTATCTTTATTCAATTAATAGTTTTAAGTTGTAATTTTAGTTACAAATAAAACTTTAACAGGATAGTATTTTTAGTTTTAGTTTAAGCTAAAGTAATGTAAAGTAAGTGCTTTTGCCAGTTGTATTAGTTTTTTATGTAGATTTAATTTATTTTAATTTCAGTTTTTGGTTTCATTTATTTTCCAAGGCAACTAATAATTTTCATCTAATATTTATATTTTATTATTATTATCTTTATCTTTATTATCCATATTATTATTATCTTTATTTCAATTAACTTTTTTTATAGTTGTAGTTTTAGTTTAGGTTAACAATAATAAAACTTTTAACAGGATAGTATTTTTAATTTTAGTTTGTTACTAAAGTGTTTGTTATGCTTCTTTATAGCTTTCATTTATTTTTATTTCAGTTTTAGCAATTTTAGTACTTACACTTTTTTGTTGCATTGGCATCTAACTGGAATAAATAAAAATAAAGTTTTTCATCTAATATTCATAATTTATTTAATTTCATCTTTATTTCAATTAACAGAAATTATTTTAACAGTTTTAGTTTTAACACTGTACATGACAGGATAGAACTATTAAAACTAATATGAAGATTACAATTCTTAAAACCGAGTAGATTTACAGTAAAAGCAAAAGTGAAAAACATGTCAGACAACATCATAATTAGCCAAACGCTATAATACAATTTAAATAATTAAATCTCCACTTTACATATCAATAAAAGGAGCAACATAAAAAAAAATGGAAGAAAGACAAATGCAAAACATCATGATTATATGTTCAAAAGTGTGAATTATGATTTCATATAACTCACACTCTGCTATGTCTGATTACTAGTGGTCCTTGCATGCATCACTGTTATCATATTGCTCTTGAGGTTAGTGATTTGAACAAACCCCTAACGCTGAGTATTAAACTTCAGAGTGTCACTCACTATTTGTGTTCCAGACAGGATTTATCCCTCAAATCAAGTGTCGTGTTGATAGAAATAGAAATGACTTACGGATGTATTTGTCTTGTGTTTGTGGAACGTGATCAGACCAGCAGCAGAGGCAGGAGGTCAGCGAGAGACAGCGGCGGGTGACCATCTCCATCTCCGTGGCTCCGCCCATCATGCCCAGCTACCCGTCACCCCGTGCGCACAGGAGACGCCAGCAGAGAGAGAGACACCTGACCACGGTAAACATCTGCCTGTAGAATCACGTGCTGTTACTGCAGACCTGATCTGTAGAGGGATGTCTTGTAGACGGTGTGATGATGATGATGATGATGATGATGAAAGTGTGTCTGTTTGTTTAGGAAAGGACAGAGAGAGACATAGAAACTCAGACAACACAAACACAGGTAAAAACACATGCCTGTGTGTCACGCTGCACTGCATGAATCCATCTTTGTTGCCTTTTTTTTGTGTATTTTTTCCTTCAAATATCCCCTTGTGAAAAAGAAGTAGGCTACACTTAAGTATATTTTTAAAAAGAGGCTGTATTATAGAAATATGCTTTAAAAGCATACGTGTAGCTCTCCTGGTTGAAACAATGTAAGAAATAAGAAAAGAGAACAAGGTAACACTACATTTTAAGGTGACATAGTTACACGTCACTACATGCACTTACTATACTAATAACAGTAAATGATGTATAAGTAACTAATCCTAAACCAAACCCTAAACGTAACTATATAGTAAGTTCATGTAGTTAATTAATATTACTTATTTGAGAAAGTACAATGTACCTACGCACGTTACCTTAAAGGTAAACTGTCATTTTTCCGTCCGCTAGAGGGCGCTTATTCCAAACAAAGGCGTAGTTTGATGATGCCAAGTTTGAGCGCAGAATCTTGGGACATGTGGTCTTCACCTCACAGCCGGTGGAAAAAGAAATCATGTTCGTGGATGCGATTATTAATGTTACTGTAGTATGAAGAAAAGCAGGAGCTGAGCAAGGCCGCTGGAGCGATTGTTAATAAGATGCCTCGAGAGCAGTGGGACTTTTATTTTGCCACAGTCATTTCTGCTTTTCTGGTCATGAGTATGAGGTTTATCATATTAGATACATTTGAGTGTGTTTAAAATGTTGTTATGACGTTACTCTGTGCGTTTGCCCTGCGGCTGCTGTGACACTTCTTTACACTGCAGTGAGAGTAAAGCGTTTGTGCCAAATTAAACCAGAAACCGAGGGTAACGCAGGTATGTTGCAACTGACAGGCGACTCCCTCACACGTCCTGGGTTCATTGGTAAAAAAAATGGCAATTTTTCTCACGATTTACACATTTTTAAGATTTGGGATATTGTAAGTACTCAACTGAACAAAATATATAACACTGGCCTAGTGGTTTTTGGATATTTTACTGATTTTTTATTTTTACATAGTGCACCTGTAAGTGTAACCGAAAATACATTAACCTCTTTTATTTATATAGAATTCCAAAGCTGCCAAAATGATCAATAAAAAAATGTATATACAAAGAAAAAAAACATAAATAAATAAACAAAGTAAAAAAATAAACACGCCCCCCTCATTACCATACAGACAAAAATTTAGAAATAAATACATGTGAAAATAAATAAATATATAAATAAATGTAGACTTAAATGCAAATGTACATAAATAAATGTGAAAATAAATAAAAGAAAAAATTAATAAATGTGGAAAAAAATACAATTATGCATAAATAATAAAATAAAAGCATACTCATTTATTTTTATGTATTTATTATTTTGGCAGCTTTAGAATTCCATACATTTCACCATCCATATTTCCAAAATGCCATCAGAAACACAATAGCAATGCCTTGTTATTACTAAGAACATTACAAAATAATATGAAACAATGCTTTACCACTTAAACCAGGACTCAAACAGTGTTCATTTTGACAGCAAATTCTGATTTAGTTGTGGTCATATTTTAGTCACTTAAATGTTTTTTAGTTTTAGTCTAGTTTTAGTAAATTAAATATATTTAGTTGAATTGTAATGCATGAATTGAGCATTAAAGCATTACATAACCGACTGTCAGTTGAATACATGTCAAAACTCACCTTTTGACATAATTGTTTTTGACCGTTCAAGCGCAAAAAATACATGAAAGAGAGCTCAATTCAGTTTTGTTTTTTTTACATCTAAATATTTTTTATAATTTTGTATTTCTGTTTTAGTTAGTATATCTGGTTAAGCTAAAGCTTCAAATAAGTTTTTAATTTCAGTTAACATTTAATTTCAAGTAATGATTTTTTTTTTATGCTTTTAGTGAACTATTATAACCCTTATACTTTATTGAATAATATGCGTCAAATACTGTTCTTAGTCTTTCCTTCTGACTATGAATTAAATGGGAATTAAATTAAATACAGTGTAACCAAAAACGAATATATAATGCATGACTTTTAATCATAAACAAGCTCGAAATACACATTGACTCTTATTTTGAAATGCCTTAGTATTGCAGTTGCAGCTGCTCATTCAAGTTCAGATGAGGGAGATAAAATATGCACTTTTCCAACCGTCTAAAACATATTACTATATAAACATCATAAAGTAAACATTGTCATTATTCCTCAGCATTAGTTCATAAACAATTGCCTGGCATAAATGTGTTCTCTTCATTGATTGAGCCGTGTCATAGTTTTTGTCATCCAAAACAGTGAAAAAAAGGTTGTTGACTTAAATGATTCGTCAATGAAATTAACACTGACACAAAACCAAGCCCCCGGAAAGCGTACCTTCCATAGGGGCGGCCATTGCTAACCAAGCCATCACCTGCTGTCAGCATCCCATTGATTCCCATTCATTTTGGCGTCACTTTGACAGTGAATAACTTAACATCTGAGGCGTGTAAAGACTCCATTTGTCCATTGTTTATTTCTAAAGAAACACGACAATGTATAAAAGGCTCCATTACCTTGTATCTTACACTATCGCCCCGTAGAAGCTGTTTTTGTAAAAAAATAGGCTAACGATTGCATCATAACCACGCAACTCTCGTCATATAGTAGATTTATTATAGAGACAGGAGGAGTAAAAGATTGCTTGCGTAAAAGATTGTAAAAGACATTGCTTGCATAAAAGACAGGAGGAGTAAAAGATTGCTTGCGAGCGTTCGCAAGCAATCTTTTACGGTCTATGAGGCAGTCGGGGGGACGTGGAGGCATCAAGTCCGATAAAGTCAAGGGAGAGGCATAGGGAGAAGCCCATAGAGAGCCAAAAGCAACGGGACAAAACATTTAAACAACGTGATTCAGATTTCATTTTGAAAAAATACTAGAAGACTTACAAATGTCTTCTAGTATTACTTCTAGTAAAAAAAAAGAGACTTGTGGCATTCGCTGTAGTGTAATTTCACCAAAGAACTGTAAAGAATTTTTTTTTTCACAGAAGCCAGTATATAAAATTAGAAAGAAGATACATAAATGCCTGCCCTCTAGAGACTTACAGATGTACTGCAGGTTCATTTAGAAGAAATTCTAGATAACTGTGGTTAGCATTCCTTGGTCACATCTACATTGTCAAGCTCAGTCTGAGTCTGCGCAGTACGCTCAGCCATCAGGAAGTAAGTGCTTCTAATTGACTTCAATTCTCTCCGTTGAAGTCTATGGGGTCGCTGTGTCCATTTATTTTACTGTCTATGCTCAAAACCACAGTCGCAAAAACATTAGTGATGTGCACTTTTGGAACGGGATTCTGGAAGCTGCAAAACCTCTGCAAATCATTTGTTTTAAATTCAGAGTGCAGCACGTGTCAAACGGTCAAAGTCACGTGATTTAAAATGTACTTTTGACATTATTGACATTATTACAAAGCACACTGTTTAAACGTGTACTTAAAAAACGGTCCTGGAAGTGGACTCTCGTTAAGTGGCCTTTTATTTCATTAATATTATATTATCTGCAAGTATAGTTTTTTTTAAATATTATTTTAACATATAAAAGTGCACATTAAATATGATACAATTAAGCACACTTCATTTTTAGAACGGTCATCTATCTTGTGAAGCATGTAATCAATTTTTCTTTGCATTGATGTTCATGAAGTCATGATGGTTCTAGATTATTTCTTCTTTTTTCAGTCGCATAGTTTGCATCTTTTTACTATAAAGCAGAGACGGGTAAACATCTATATTAGTCAGGTTGCCAGTTCAGTTGTTGTTTAAGTAGTTATTTAAGTTTAATAATAATTTTGAGCTGATACAGAAGCACGGAGTATCTCTCTGGATGTCGTGCAGTAAGGATATTGTTTGTATACCAGGCTGGTCATATGAAAATAACTTGCAGCAAACCATGAAGCCGTGAGGACAAACAACATTCATTTCTTTGTTAAACATTGCATAGTTCATTGTTGTCCCAACATTTTTTTTTATGTCTTTGTATTAACAACATACAACGTTGAGTAAAACATGCTTGAGAAATTTAAGGCAATCAGTTTCCACATATCTGTTTAGTAATGTGAACAAGCTTGTTAAGAAAACCGTTTTGTTCAAGTTCAGAGAACTTAAATCATTAAGTTGACAGTTTACTGCGTAATTAGTTCAAAGTAAACGCATTAATGTTGAGTGAACACAATAAAAAGTGATCAGTTGGTGGAAAAAAATAGAGGAAACCCTTTTCCTTCAAATTATTAAGTAAATAAACTTCATGTGAAATGGATAATTCCACATAACTTATTTTGTTTTCAATTACGCTTGAAGTTTATTTACTTTATTTACTGTAACTGATCACTTTTACAGCACACACACACACACACACACACACACACACATACATACATACATACATATAACAAAGGTGTTCTTGTTAATATTACATACAATTACTTTTAAGTTGAATTTACCTAAAAAGAGTAATGCAAAAATGTTGCATGAATATTTTAAGTAAATCCAACACATCTTTTTTTCAGTGTGGTTAGGACACATGGTGCGTCCCATTTTGCATACTACCCATCCTAAATACATCTCAAATTATAGTTTATTTGCATGTCAAAAATAGTATGCTAAATGTGTGTGACGAATGGAAATATGCTTCTAGAACTGTACTTTTCCATCACCAGCATACTATATATGTGAATTGGGATGCAGCTGATGTTATAAAAGTGCTGAAGATATTAGGATGACTTCTTAATAATATATCATCACCTACATCTATATCATCACGTCATGTTTTGACAAGCACAATGAATCACGGCTGTTCTGTTGAATGACTGTAATAGTTTTGCGTGCTGTAAAAGCACATGCACCAGACTGTGATTCCCTCATTGTGTTCATATCTGTGTTCATGTTCATCCTCATATTCATGTCCATCTTTGTGTTTGTGTGTGTTGTAGTTCCAAAGCACCCGGTCCTCCTCCCCTACTGAGTGTTGTCATTTTTCCCCATGGAGCAGAAAGGTATTTTTCCCCCAAATGTCTCCTAAATCCTAACCTTTTTAACGCTGATCTAGAAACAGTTTTACATCTCTAATCAAATGGAGATGAGGCCAAAAGTGCTTCCAGATCTGAACCTTTGACAAAACTAAGATTTGGTTTGTTTTAACTAACTTTTTAACATTGATGAGCTTTAATATAGATATTCATAATCACATATTGTTAAGTTCTGAATGGAAACCAGATCTTAGCAGGGCTCTTGTCTAACATCTATGATTCTTTAAACCTTCTCTTCTGACGCTACTGCATTCTGTAGTTACTATAACATCAGCTGTAATGCCTGACCTTTCATCTGGATATGCCAAACGTCAAAATGATCTTCTGTGCATGTGTGTGCAAGTCTGAATGAAAGAAAATGGGTGTAGACCAGTGTAAGAAACTCATTAGGGGGGTAATTGGTTTCCGGGAGCATGTAACAAAAATATGAAGCAGCACAGCTGTTTTCAATTGATAATAATCAGAAATGTTTCTTGAGCAAATCATCATATGAGAATGATTTCTGAAGGATCATGTGACACTGAAGACTGGAGGAATGATGCTGAAAATTCAGCTTTGATCGCAGGAATACATTTTAAAATATATTTTAATGTGAACACAGATCTGTGTTCAAACACCTTATAAAAGTGAATTTTTCCCTTTGGGAGACTAAAAACATTAAAAACTGGTGCCAAAGATTTTAATGATAGTGTATTTTTCCAAAGCACACATCATGTTGTCCATTTATGTCAAATACTTCAGTTGATATACTACAACCACAAGTCTATATTAACAATTATGGCTGTAATCTATACAATTTAGCTCAGAAGTAGCTGTAAAAAAAGAAGATTTTTTAGATAATTTGCCAAATAAAAATCACAAAAAAAATCAGATTTTATTTTTGCACATCTGAGTGTCTTTGAATTACCTTATCTTCCCTCACCTCTATGACTTCTACAGCTTCGCTAGTGACTTTAAATACTCAAGTATAAAAACTAAAACTCTCTGCAAGTGAAATTCACTACAAAGGCATTTTTGCCCACATTTAAACTACAGACCTAGTCATGCTGTATAAATCAACACTTGCACAGACTAATAAAACATTGTCCTTCTCATACCCTCTCCAGCATTATGGACCAGAAACACCAGTATGTGAGGAATGTCTACAACACACACACACACACGCACGGAAGTGCGTTAGTCTGAGGTTTCCTAATGACAGGGTTTCCAGGGTAGAGCTGCTGTCTGACTGCGTGTGTGTGTCTGTGGCAGAAAAATATAATTGCCCATCAACTCCCAGCACTGTGGCTTACCCACAAACCCCTGCCTGAGTGCCTGACTCCAATGCTTTAGAGAGTGAACACGAGAACAGAGACACTCTGTCATGACTTCCCTTTTGAAATTGTCTTCAATTCACACGTGTCTTTTGGTCCATTCTAAGGCATATGCAGGGTCCAAAATGAATGTAAGTAATGCAAGTTGGCTTCATTCCTTATAAAGCTGTGACCTGTAGGTTTGATTTACAGGCTGTTTGTTGAGCATATGAGATTTCTTTCAAAAACATCCAAAATCGTAATAATTCAAAAATTTTTTGTTTATTTTAATCACTTGCCATTGGAAGATTGCCAAAATGTACATTTTGGACCCTAAACAAAGTCTTGTAGACATACTATAACTTTCACTTTCTCAGGTTTCCTCGCGCTCCTTTACGCTATGTCTTTCTCTCTTTATGGTCTTGAACTTCATGAATGGCATTCTTTCATTCCCTCGATGTCTCGTTTCTTTTCTAATCAAAATAGCTTTTGAATGCGAGCCAGATAGAGAAATCAAACCGTCACATTTGGCTCTTTCCCAGCCCCCTACTTTCCCTCTCCTGCTCATTTTGGCTCCATACCCTCTTTTTCCCCTTTTCTTTTGTTTTTGCTTTGATCCCATGCTTTCCAATACTCCACTTCACCCCTTGCCCCTCATTTCAGCACCGCCAAACAAAAAGGCCATAAACTCCCTTTGATTCTGTCCGTCTGTTTTTGTGCCTCTTCCCTCTTTCTTTTCCTCCTCCTCCTCTGGTTTTGGGAGAAGTTTCTGTGGTAACACTTTTTTTGGGCTGCTGTTTATTGTGAGATCCTCATTGGGCGGCTGGGAAAGCGACACACATAGACTCAATATCACAGCTCTCTTTAAAACAGTGCACGTTCATATGTGGCTGGGTGACAGCCACTAAACACTTCAACCCTTTGTACGCTCTCTAAACTCCACAAGGTAAGTTTGTACAGTAGCTTTAACTCAATTGAGCTGTAAAGTTAACTCTCTGACAGGTTTAGTAAGTGTCCTTCAGCTGGTGCAGTGGATGACAGCTGAGAAGTGGGAATTGAACGCTGAGGTGTTGTGTTGTATGCTTCATGTAGATATCAATCCTGGGTTGTTTCATTTCTTATAACTTTTTCCAGAAACTGTTTTACACGGATGCATCTTCATTGTCATTTGCTTTGCATGCATCAACGCTCCTATATGCATGTGCATGTTGCTTTTGTAACTAAAAATCGAAATGCTCTCCAATTTTAAGTATGTTATTCCCCTTTTTCACAGACCTCATTAAATCAAAATAGTATGTTTGTTGCTTTTAGTTTGTCTGTTAGCATCGACGTTTTCTATAGGAAGTTAAAAATGAACTTTTAGTAGATAAAAATGTACCAGGTCGTCTTTTCCAGGAAATATGGACCAAAAGTATTAATAATGTATTCAACTTTTAAATATTGCTATAGCCACTGAATCCCTAACAAATTATGATTATGACGTAAATAAAGACCATTGCCTATTTAAAAGAAAAAAGGTCCAAACTTCCTGTTTCATTAGGAAATATGAACATTTAAAGGGATAGTTCACCCAAAAATGAAAATTAATTAAATTGCTCACCCTCGTGTCATTCCACAAGACTTTCATTCATCTTTGGAACGCAAATTAAAATATTTTTAATGGTATCGGAGAGATTTCAGGGATAAAAAAAATATATTGGCCACCATAACGGTACCGTTCATGTTTAATGCTATCATTATTGGCCCGATAACAACATTTGGCTGATGTATATCAGAGCCGATAAATAATAGATAATTTCCTTCAGCTGAGACACTTTATATGTGCACTGTTCACCATGATGGTTTTGCAATGAGTGAAATATGATTGTAATCACTTCAAAAAGGACAAATTCAGTTCAGTGCAACATGTGCTGTCATATAGGCTACATAAAATCATAATGAGAACATTATAAATGTGTTTGGGATATGGCTTTAATGCGACTTTTGTTTTTGTAATCAGGCCCTCAAAAATTATGTACAAATTTGGATTTCCATATCGATGCATCCCTAATTTCTATCCCTTCATTGACAATATACACAACTTCCACTTTCAAGCCGCAGAACGGTAGGAAAGACATTAAACTAATCCATGTGCCTCCAGTGGTTTAACCTTAATTTTATGAAGCGATGCAAGTGCTTTTTTTTTAACCCTTTTTACACACATCTGCTCATCACAGCGCTCTCGTGAACAAATGTTGGAGATTCATATTTTGTAAATAAAGAGGTCAATTATGTTATTTGTGCAAACAAGCACTTGGTCGCTTCATAAAATTGTTTGAACAAAGAGGTTAAACCACTGGAGGCACATGGATTACTTTACTGATGTCTTTCCTACCGTTCTGGGGCTTGAAAGTGGTAGTTGCGTAGACTGTCAATGGAGAAACCGAAAGCTCAGATTTCATTAAAAATATCTTCATTTGTGTTCCAAAGTTGAACGAAAGTCTTACGGGTTTTGAACAACATGAGTCTTAACAGAATTTAAATTTTTGGGTGGATTATCCCTTTAACTACTCTCAAGTGAATTCACGAGGTCTTGAAATTTACAGCAACATTGGAAACATCATTCATTTGATAGACACATCCAACCACAGAAACCTCATACTGATAGTCTTTGCCGTAATGTTCTTCTAGGTTGCTCCTCCAGTCGATTCAGATTCAGAGGCA
The DNA here is from genome assembly GCA_023029165.1 of Gobiocypris rarus. Lineage (NCBI taxonomy): Eukaryota > Metazoa > Chordata > Actinopteri > Cypriniformes > Gobionidae > Gobiocypris > Gobiocypris rarus. The sequence goes on along the minus strand of CM040933.1, from coordinate 6,462,448 downwards.
GTGGCTCTGGGCCACTGGCCGAAAAGCCCGATCCCAAACGTGCCCTCAACGCTGGATAAACAGACAAACTGGGCTGGAATCTTGCCATTACCCACCCCAGACGAGAAGATGAAGACAGAGTCTCAAATCATCACCTCATGCATCGTTCCCATTAATGTAACAGGTAAATGCCTCTAGTGTTTGCTGGTGATAATGCATGCGGTATGTCACTTAAATGGTAGTTCATAGCAGTTATAATGATTTATCTTATAAAGTAAAGTTTCATTATAATAAGGAAAATTAAAGAAAAGCTACTTTTGTTTAATTATTGCTCAACTACATACTATTGGGCTCAAGTCTGGTGAAGTTGTTACTACTGCAGGAGAACTTTGGTCCATTAGGATCTGTTGTAAAAGTGTGTGAATTTAGTACGTAAGGGAATCCTAAAGAATAATGATAACAGATAATGACTGGAGCTGTTGTGCCAATTCTTGATTAAGGGTGTGTTCAAGTTTTTTGGTTCTTTTGGTCCGGATAAAAAAAACAAAACAAGCAGATATATTTAGTCCTAGTTCGCTTGGCATATTCACACTGTAATTATTAACAACGAACCTAAAGATACAAAAAAAGAAGGCTTTAATGACGTATATTTTTGCATTACACTTGTAGAACATTCAAAACAATGCATTTCTGATATCTGTACTAAAATGTGATGGGCAACCTCACAACCTGGACGAGAATATCAGGTCTTTTTTTAGGGTCCTTGTGACATCACGTTCATATTTCACTTAAACCGCACCGGAGTGTGTTTGCAAGTGGACCGAGAGCCATCTTTTTAGTGATCTCGGCCCACTTTTTTGGTTCGGCTGGCAGCGGTTCACACTTATTTCAAATGAATCGCACTACCAGAGCAAATCGCACCAGGGTTCATTTTAATCGAACCAAACTTGACAACTGTGAACACACCCTTAATGCCATTTTGGGCAGTGGCTTGGCCTGCTAACTGAAATGGTAGGCCTTTTATTTTAATCAGTTTTGTTATTTTTATAAATAAGACTTATTTTAATTTTAGATATTGTGTCTATTTCTTATCTACTATCAAGTTATACAGTATATCTCGTCAACTCTCAGTATTAGCCATTGAAAAACGCTGGTTGACCTCAAAATGCTTAGCATTAGCATTTCAGCCTTCATAATACCTGTATCAGATCAGAAATGACTAGATATTTGCTTTTACCTGCCTATATTTTTGCTAGGATAGTTTTGCTAGTGCTAACATAACTCAGAGCAGTCTATATTACACTTAATAACTAAATGCATCAACATCTTGACCAAAGTTCTCCTCTGGCATCAATGAACAGAAGGATCACCTTGTGAGAACGCTGAATTTTGCGTGTATTGTTTTCAGAGGAGGGCACCAACGCTACTTCCCCCTCAGCGATATCAGCTTTGCTAAGTGAGAGATCTTTTACATGTCCATTAAGTTTCCCTCTTCAGTCTCAGTGCCACTTCATTCCCTAACCATCACCATTTAGAATAACGTGTGGAGAGATAGAGAGAGAGAGAAAGGGTTGGGATCTCAGCTATATAAACACTCAAAACACTTAATTTAATGCAAAAAGCACTTACAGTAATGGATTGTTCACATTACTAGCCCATGCTACTATAAGTTGGACAAGGGTTTTTAAAGGTAAAATACAATTTCTTTAGACTTTTAGACCATTTGCCAGTTGAAGGTTAAACAAGGCCATAATCAGATCTTCTTTATTCCATGACATGTGATTAATTTTTTAACATAGATGAAACATGGTTTGAAGAAGTTTCAAGTTGTCAAAAGTGCCCAAACTAAAGAATCACCCAAATGCATTAGAATAATAACAGCATTAGACACACTGGAAAAGTAGGTTAAAATCTGCAAGTCATGAAATTTGAAACAAAAAAGTTCTTAGTTGTCTTGGTAACTTTCTTTGTGCCAGGAAATGCAAAGAGTCAAGAAAGCGTTTTGTGCATGCTAATCAGTTGCATTAGAATTACAAAGAGGCCAAATATATCTCCTCCAGGCTTGACTGGAACAGGACTTTTGCAGTGCGTGTCAGCCTGGATTGAGTCAAAGACAGTGTTGACTAGAAAATGCACATCACAGGCGCAGTGGTGTAATTGGTGCTCAAAGGGCCAAGCCTGCAATCACATGAGAGTCATGATGCATGACACTGGACAAACATCAAAACAAATAGAGCTTCAAATACAAAATACAGAAGCATGCTGCAGTCTAGAGAGGAAGGCTGGGGTCGGGTAGGACAGTAATACTCCCATTTTCAACCCTGGTTGTTTTCTGTTCTGACGTCCTGAATATGTCGCTCCTTTCACCTTGCATGGCATTGCGTATTGTCTGATGTATTTTTGTGTCAGTTCAAATATTTTAACATGACAAACCATATTTTTTTGTTACATTTGTGATTTTATAATACATGCATTTTGTCTTCTTCTGAGATGTATTGTTAAGCTTGCATAATGATGCATATCATGCAGAATTTTAGGTTTTTATATGATATGTTACTGTTAAATATTGTAAAATACTAGTCATAAATATTTAAAAAATATTAAATATGTTAAATAATATTCAAAAATGTATTGTTAAAGAAATTATTTTAATTCATAAATGTGTTCTTTAAATATTTATTGTGACTAAGATGTTGTATTTAGCATTGAAAACGAGTGTGAGAAACGTGGTAGGGAGAAGTAGAAAAAAGTGGCTTGCACCCAACAGCCTCTCACATGTCTGTTGCTCTTTGCAGGGGTTGGGTTCGACAGAGAGGCCAGTGTGCGCTGCTCACTAGTCCATTCGCAGTCAGTGCTTCAACGGAGGAGGAAGCTAAGGAGACGGAAAACGATCACTGGCATTCCCAGACGAGTGCAGCAGGATTTGGGTGTGTGATGCATCACTTTTTTTGTTTTCCATACTTATGTATTTTATTTAGATAGAATGTGGCATGTGATAATAGCATGCCATGTAAATAAAATGCATTACTAAAAACATCTTTCACCATGTTTTAGATTCTGACGAGTCTCCAGTGGCCAGAGAACGTACCGTGATAGTCCACACCAACCCTGAAATTTGCCAAGAGGATCTCACTCTCTCTCGCCTCAGTACTAAGGACTCTGGTTGCCAGACAGAAGAATTCCTGATTGTTGGGGCTGCACCCTCACGCAGACGGATCAGAGCACAAAGGGGGCAGGGCGTGACTGTGTCACTGTCCCATTCCACGGGAAACATATCTTCTCTGCCTGACAACTCTGACACAATGTTCACCGCCTCAGTAGGCTCCCGTCTACGTTCCCGAAGCCTACCCCGTGAGGGAGGGCGACTGGTGGATGAAGGTCATGATGACAGTGATGAGGATGATGAGGAGGAGGAAGAACTGTCCCCGTTTGAGGCAGAGGACTTCCTACCAGTCCCAGGAGAACATATTCTAAAAGATGATGAAGAAAGCACTGATGACCAGGCAATCCCAGAGGGCCAGCATAACAGTTTGAAATTCAAGCAGCATGCTGGAACTACAGAGCATGACTGGATAGAGAGGGGTCGATCCCGTCTGCCTCGTAAAGCTGACATGGGTAGCTGTGAGATTTCGTCAAGTTCTGATACGTTCAGTAGCCCGATTCACTCAGTTTCTAATGCTGGTGTGCTGACTAGCCAAATGGACCACAAGGAAGATCACCAGTCCTCGAGTGGCAACTGGAGTGGTAGTAGTTCTACATGTCCCTCCCAGACATCAGAGACCATTCCACCTGCAGCCTCACCCCCACTCACCGGATCATCCCACTGTGATTCAGAGCTATCATTGAATGCAGCTACTAATACTAATGATGATTCCACAGGCTTCATTATTGATCCATATCCTGAAGAAAGATCGCAAGGCCTCCGTAGCCATAGGACAGGTTCATTCACTTCCACAGCAACTGACATGCTTGATGATGCTGGAGTCAGCACTGCCAGTGAGGGTGAGTGGAGCTATCCCCACTACAGGCACAACATGCCTTGCCACCCTGACTTCAGTCCTGAGCACTCTAGAGTAGAGAGCATCCTAGAATGTCCCAGTTTTGCCAGCATAGCCACTTTTGAAAGTTTAACAGATAGGCCACCATCTGAAAAGGCAGACACCACCTCACACTATTCTGTAGATGCAGAGGGCTACTATACCTCCATGCACTTTGACTGTGGTCTTAAAGGTAGCAAAAGCTTCACATATAACTATGCATCTGTAGACCAGCAGCAGGCCGACTATGGACATCAAACAAACACACTTGGGAGACAAAGTCTCTCTCTAAGGAAACCAAAGGTGAAGCCATCCCCACCAAAACGTAGCTCATCCTTGAGGACAATAAGCAGCCATGTTGGACCTCCCACTGACAGGAACGAACCAAAGATTGCAGGTGGTCAGAACAAATCAATGTCTTCCAGGGAGAGAACACAGCATGTGGGATTAAATGGAGGCTCCTCGGGTCAGCTGGAGAGTGAGGAGCCACTGGGGGCTTGGGGTGTTGAGAGTTGTACAGAAATTCCGGAAGTTGCTTTGTTTGGCTCCACAGAAACACATTCCTTCAAGGATGAAGGAGCTGTCCAGTCAGACTATGCAGATCTCTGGCTTCTTAATGACTTGAAATCCAATGATCCTTACAGATCATTATCAAATTCCAGCACAGCTACGGGTACCACTGTCATTGAATGCATTAAATCACAGGAGAGCTCAGAATCCCAGACTTCCCAGTCAGGATCGAGGGCCACCACCCCTTCACTGCCATCTGTGGAAAGCGAGTTTAGATTGCCTTCACCTGAAAAGCTGGTGGGTCTAGCATCACCTTCCAGTGGCTACTCAAGCCAGTCGGAGACACCAACATCTTCTCTTCCGTCTGCATTCTTCCCGAACGCTCACCCAATGTCCCCTCCTGGTGGCAAGAGGAAACCCAAAGTCCCAGAAAGGAAGTCCTCACTTGCTTCTTTGCAGCAGTACTCGTCCAAAAGGGACCTTGAATTGCCTATCATACCTCCCACCCACCTTAACCTAAGTGCCCTTCCGAATGTCAGCAAGCCTTCAATTAAAAAAACCCAGATGCACATCCTGCACCAGAGCAAACACAAAGCAGCAGCTTCAGCAGAAACCAAGCGTGAGAGTCTTTTAAGTGATGAGCTGGCAATCACTAGTCCTCTGGCCATCACTCCTACGGTTCTTCGTTCAGTTCAGCTACGTTCAGTTGGCAAATCTGGAGAAGAGAGCTACGATCGACCTAGCACTGATACTGCCACTAGGCCTAAGTGTCCCACTGTGACTATCATCACCCCACCTACACACAATAAACACCATGAAACTAGGAAACCTCCACCCTATAGACCCCTTATCACAGAACCTTCCTCTCAGGACAATTGTGAATCACTGTTTACCCCAGTAGATGGACTAGCTGCTAAGAATATAGCAAGCCATTTTGGTGCAAGAAATAGATATGACCGATTAGCCCCATCCTCTATTTGGAGCATGACTGCTTTTAAGGCCCAGTCTGAGCAGGTGAACATGGATGAACTGACGTTGGAGAATTCCAGAGAAGTTGCAGAAGAGGAGAGCACCTCAAATAATTTCTTTGTCCAGAGTAATCTGGAAGTAGAGCAAAACCAGCCATTGAGATCTGAGCCAAACAACGGAAGCCCTGGTCTGAATGGTCTAGCAAAGAGGTCAGATATTCTTGACCAAGTGCCTGATATTGCCAATCAAAGATCAGAGACATTGCAAGCTTATCCAATCAGTGGTGCTGGAGAAGAATCTGTAACATCAGGTGTTCCAACCAGAAGTGCCTCACAGGAACATGCAGAGGAAGGGTCAACACCAGACACAGAGGACTATTTTAGCAGAGGTATGTTTGTATAATCTTTCCATTACTAAGCTGCAATGATGTTTAATATTTTAGACATTTTGAACTGGAATGAATTCCTAAGTTTCTATTTCAGAGTCCACACCAAGCGATCCAACTGTGTCCCCTCTGACAGACGAATCCAAATCCGAGGATGATAGTGTTTTTCTTTCACCAAGCAAAAGTCGCACAACAGAGGATCTCTTTGCCATGATTCACAGGTGTGTTTCAAGTTTTGTATAATTTTGATGATCAGAAGAAAAAAAAAAAACTTTCCCCACCAGCGTTTACGAAAAAAAATGCCAGCATTTACCAGTTTCATGGCCCCCAGAACATTTTGTTGTATATCTGAACTTGAATGTGTATATCTGTAAAATGTGTATATATGTGAATATGTTGAACACTTAAGTTTCAGTAAGTAAGGCAAGCTTCATCAAAAAGCAACATTGAGTAAAAAAGCTGAAAAACACAAACACATTTTTGTCAAAGACTACGTCTGGATCGGATTCAGAATGATGATCAAAACATGGATGGAGCAGATTGAGTCCATCAACATCCCCAAATCTTCACAGTCCTATAGCTCGTCCTGGGTTGACATTTAATTCAGTAACATTAGGCTGGTTTGATTTATATGCTGTTTAATGTTGATGATCACGTTATTGTACATATACATCTTCTACAGGGCTTGACATTAACCCCCAGGAGTTGGCCGTCACGATAGGCTTGCGTTTTTTCTTATCAGTGCCAAAGAGACTCAAATAACTGTCGATTTTTATAATTCAGGCAAGTGTTATACATCTTTATAATCTGTTAAGTTTATATTATTTTTGCGTACAGTCACAATAAAAACTAATTGTTGTGCTTTTTTGCTAAATAAAGAAAACAAACATGATGCGCAATCTGTAGCCTCTCTGTCAAAGACGTCTAATCTGATTTTCTTCAGAAAATTTTCTCGAATTTAGTGAAAATTTATCTGACAAACATGAGACATATGTCTAAAGAAACCCCTAAATGTTAGGTTTTAAATAATGTCGAATTGAAAACAAATATTCTGTGTTTGTGTAATCTGTATGAGAAGAGAGAGATATCAATCATTCGCGAGTGAGGAATAATCCTGGAATAATATACCTCAGATTAAAATATGTTTATTTCTAAGAGCAACTGATCCAGCTGCTGCTTGTGTGAGGTGAGATTATTCAGTTTACTGTCTGAATATTAAACACAAAAAGACTGTTTAAATATGAATCCTGCAGCAACATAAAATGTCTTAGATGCAAGACTGTTTAGAAAATATTTATTTGGCCTGTTTGACAGATTATGAAGTGTTTATTGTAAAATATTAAAGCTTTTGTTTCCAAATGTCTGCTCAGATGCTATAATTATACCAACAGTAAAAAGTATTGTGTGTCATACTGATGTGAATTTGTGAATTTCGTTTTGTATAAATTGTATCTTAATTTTAACTTATTTAATAATCAAATATAGCAGACAATAGCCTTAGCTGGCGTGATTATGCACTGTACGTGTGTCTCATAAATGAACCGAAGATTGAAATTATATTTGAATATTGTGTATCAGATAGTTTACAAAATCAAATGATTCAGAAAATTTTTGCCACTGAAATGACTGAGAAAAAAGTGCCAAAACTGAATACTGAATTGTGTTTAGTGTCACAATATTACAGTTTTTCAAAAACATTAAAAATAATACACTGCAAAATGCTCTTAGTATTTTTGTCTGGTCGAAATATATATAAATTCTTAAATCAAGATGCATTTACTAGATAAGTAGAATGACATAAGATATTTTTTCTTGCTTTGTTGAAAATAAAATTAAGCAAAATAAAATAAAGTAATACAATTAAGTTTAAAACAAGCTAAATTATATGCCAATGGGGAAGAAAAATAATTGTTCCTTGTTTCTGTCCCAAAGAGAAATAATATTTTTTTTTTTTTTGACAGATAATGTTGCTTGTTTTAAGCAAAAACTGCATTCCAAATGTATTCCAAATGTTTTTGTTTTGACTTAAAGTTTTAGTTTTTTCAAAAAACACGAATAAACATTCTCCCAAAAATACAAGCATGTACATACACGTTGCTCACATATACACCGTTTGTGCTGAATACAGTGTAATTACACCTTTGCGTAATTGAGTTTATAAGAAACTAAAAAAAGCACAAATGTCAGAGCATGTCAAAACTTCTGAAGGGCCCCAAAACAGCTCAGACTCCTGGGGGTTAACACCCGCTAGCCCGCCAAATGCGGGTATATTTCAGCTGTGGCTGTAAGGCAGCCATTCCCACTAGCCACTGTGGCTGGTTGAATATAATTTTAGCCTACAGCCAAATAAAATGCCAAGACAATTAAATTACAATTCTTTGTCGATTAACTTGCAATCTTGTTTTGTATTCAGCTCCCACATCTATTGAATCCTTTTTTTGTGTTTTATAAAGGGTGGTTTTGCCCTGCATAAGACCCAAAACTTTTTTACCCCTCAAGGCAGGCGTACACAGTGCGAATTCGGACACTTGGGAGGGTGTGAGAGATTGCCCACGCTACGAGTCAGTTAACTTGATAAATCGCATCAAATCAGCTGGTACACGACACGACTGCACTGCACAGCGAGTGGCGGCAACCATGCGAGCTTTCGCGTTAAACACGGAGACTGGAGCTTTCAATGTTGCCGCTATAGCTTCAGACAGAAAAAATAAAGAAAGATTATTTGTGAGCAAATGATTTGTTGAAAAGCAGAGAACAGCAGCCATTCCTTTCAACAGAAACAACCAGAGAGCGCATGAGTGTATGTGAGTGTATGCATGTGTATGGTTGCAGCCACTGCAGCCAATATCCTAATAATACTCAAAGATCTAGCCTATGTGACGTGGTTGTGCATGACTTGGCAATAGGGGACAGCCATGGACTGGTGAAAATCGGGCCGACTCCCCACATTTTTTTGAACATGTTTAAAAATGATCGTGAGGTCAGGAGGTGCTCGTAACATGTTCAGCTCGTCTCCAATTTCCTCTTTATATAAGGAGTGGCACAGTACATGAAAAAAAACCAAACCGTTCGGTTCGCTTGTCTCGGTTCGGACGCATGCGCAATGTAGCCATATGCCCGTTGGTTACCTCAGAGAGTGGGTGTCCTTTCCTAGTGATATAGAACATTTAAAACAATTAAAAGACAATAAAAATGGAGTGCTGCCGATCCTGTCACATGTAAAAATTGCAACGCCGGCTTGACACCACATGCGTAAGCAGTGAGTTGACAGGGCAGAAGGGAGACGCGTGTACCCGTTGTCCATTCACACTGGCAGCATTTGTCTCGCGCAGCTGAACCGTGGCTCGTGTATTGCAAATACAGACAAATATTGTCCATTCTGTCACACATTTTCTGATGTTCTCCTCCGAGCCCCGTCTGTCTCGTGCTTTGATTTATGATGGGAGGCATATCTGCTGCAAATGCGACCGTGTTCCCCTCTGTCCCAAGCACACATGGGTATAACATATAAGTAGTTCACATGATAAATGTAACAGATTTAAGATATGCTTCTAGTTTTAATCAATTAAACAGGCCTTTGAAGTTTGGGCAAAAAGCTACTCACGCTGAATTAAAGCCACAGTGTTCTGATCAAAATTAACAAGATTAACCTGAAAAATGTTACGCCAATGTGTCGGACTTGGTTGAGACTGTAAGCAGGAGACAGCAAGTTAGGAAAACAACTATTACATGATATAATGTTTTTAATACTGTATCCTAAATTGTGGATAATTAAGCTATATATCATATGCTGAAGTACATTTCTGAAGTGTTAACGATTAAAAGAAAAAAAACAACAAGAACCGTACAGAACCGAAAAACGTGATACGAAACCGTGGGTTTTGTGAACCGTGCCACCCCTAATTAATATATATATATTAGTGGTGGGCCGTTATCGGCGTTAACGTAGGGAGCGAGAACGTGTCTTCGAACATGCGTTTATGCCTGCTGTGAAATTACCACAGCAAACATGAACGCTGTCTTCAGAACTCGGGTGCAAACTGTACTCGAGTCCTTCGGTACGGTTCGCTGCAGATGTGAACTCAATCATACTAAATCACGGAAGTGAACCGCTATTAATGACGTATGATTTGATAAAAATGTGTGTTTCACTCATTTTCCTTTTGAGCGTAACTGACGTAGTGCAAGCAGAGAGCTGTAGATCTAATTTCTGCTCGTCGTCAGCGTTCTTTAGAGCATTTGCAGTACATTCGCGGCAGATAGATGCAAGTGCCATTACCTCCTGATGCTTTGGTAACAAAACCAACGGTTCAAAAACAAAAATATAAAAGTGAGGTGAGCAACGCTATTCATTTTGTCACCTTCTCGCTCGCAGTCGTTACCAAGTAGCACGGGTAAACAGCTGCTGCTTTGATGGCCAGCGCACGGTTCGGACCCAACTAATATAATATGAACACGGTCCAGCAGGGGAGGGGAGCAATCAAATCAATTGGGTCCGTCCGGGCTATCGAACCAAGTGTGAAAGCACCAGTCATTATTTGGGTAGCACACATATTCTGAATGCCTTTGACAGAATTCAAATGATCCATTTTAATCTAGATTAATTCCAAGATCACAGTGAGATTAATCTAGATTAAAAATTATCTATGCCCACCATATATATATATATATATATATATATATATATATATATAAATAAAAGTGTCCTGACCTCTGAGAATATTTTCCCTATCCACGCAATGTTCTCACCTTTTTTACCCCTCACCCGTTCGCATCCCTGCTACGGTATAACAGTGAAAACATGGAAAGCCATAAAATTACATCAATGGTGGGGAAAGAGTTAAAAATCCTCAAATTCTTGTTGTCTCATGTGTTTTTCCATCTCAGGTCAAAACGAAAAATGCTGGGCAGGAAAGATTCGGGAGAAACATCAGTGCGGAACCGTTCAGTCGTTGTGTCTGGGAATGGCTCTGTAACCAATCCTACAACCTCACCAAGCACCCCAAACATGCCTGCAAGTCCATCTATACAAACTGGGCCTCAGAGAACCCCAGGGCCAATTTACAGGAGTGCCAAAAAGTCCAGTACCTCGAATGAGGAGTTCAAATTGCTGCTGTTGAAAAAGGGAAGTCGGTCCGACTCCAGTTATCGCATGTCAGCTACAGAAATCCTAAAGAGCCCTATTGCACCCAAAAGCCCCGGTGAGCTCCTGATGGAGGGTTCTAGACCACTAGAGGAGCCACTTTCTCCTTTACAACAGCAATTTCCAGAGGGAACTCCTGAGCAAATCCACAGCCCCTTTCCAAAATCGTATTCTGAGGGCTTCTCCACAAAAGCTTTTCCCACATCTGCCTCATCTAGACAAGGCCGGTCAAGGATGCCACCAGCTGCAAACAGTAGCCGCTACAGTACACGCAGTCGGCTGTACACTGCTCCAATGCAGGCCATATCAGAAGGGGAAACGGAAAACTCAGATGGAAGCCCACACGATGACCGTTCCTCCTGAAAAATGCATCTTGGAATTTGAGTATCAACTAAGTCTAGACACAATCTTTAACATTAAGTCAATAATGCTGGGTATCTGTATCTGCTCTTAAAAAGACCATAAGATAAACTACATAGTGTCTGTTCCCTTTTGTATCAAAAAGAACAAATCATTCTGATGATTTTCAGTGTTCTAATAACTTCCATGAGCATATTTATTTTATGTAAATGCTTTGTTTGTGTACCTTTCATTTTAGAATGAGTGGAGAAAACTACATGCTAAAAATCCATCACTTTGTAATTATTCACGGTGCATCAATGGGGATGCTTTTTGTCACACACACATTTAACTTGTCTAGAAACAGTACTGTACATGGGTAACTGTGAAAATGGGTCCAGAAGGTGTTAAAAGAAATCTTTCTTGTACCTTAAATACATACTTTTTTGGCTAAACAGCTTGGGACAATCAAAGAGTGGCCTTTTGTATAGTTAGCTGTAGCATAAATGGGCTAAGTACTTAGCCTGCAACTGGATCTTATTGGGCAAGAGATGTAGCTGTGTTGGATTATCCTGATGGCCAACCACTATTTTGCACTTCTTTTGGTACTGAGAAAATGTCAGAGAAATCTTATAAAAAGCCACAAAGGAAAAAGTGACATAAAAATAAATATCTACCTATAGAGTATGATTTTTTTAAATGTATTTTAATGAGATTATCTTAAAAAAGGTAATGTACTGTCTGGCAAATTGTCCTTTTTTGGCATTTTTGAGATATTGAAAGGTTTTTAATGCGACATCTAATTTTAAAGCAATTGAATGGCCACATGATTCTTCCCTTCCATTTAATATTTATCTTTTTAAAGCAAATTTCTTAAATAAATAAATCAACCCATTGTTTCTTTATCAATGAATTGATCTAAGAACAGCTACAACACGGGCACTAGATGTATTCTGTGAATACCGTACCAATCGTTTCTCATATATTAAGGATTCTGCTCATTGTGAAGTGATTTTTTTGTTACTGATCACTGACCCACACAGCAGGACTAATACTGTGCAAGCTTTTTACAGCCAACTTGAAATTATGCCTCTACCGCAGTGGTTGTAGCTTTTATATTTCACTTTAATAGATCGACTTAACTGCATGCAATAAAATGTCAGAGAGGAGCCGATATTGGTACATCATTTTTTGAAAGCATCAATGAATTTGCCTCATCAATGTCAAATATGATCTGTTTTTGTCCTGAACTATCAGATTGAAACACTGTTGACAATCTTTATCAAAGACATTTATATATAGCAAAATGGACTATGGCAAAATAACATGTAGAAGGACAAGTAAAAGTTTTTAGAAGTGTGTAGTGAAAGTGCTTTTGGTCAGGAGGCTTTTGCAGTTTGTGTTGCTTTGGGTTTGAATTTGCGATTGTTGAGAGGGCAATGAGGAAAGTTACAAGAAGTTGGGTATCGTCCTGGTGGAAAACAAGTAGCACAGACAATAAAAAGTATCCAAAGAAAGATTACAGAGGTGTAGAGTTACGTCAGACTGAGAGAACGAGCAAGTCTGCAGTAAAGTCGTATATAGACAATATTTCTTTGCTGGATCAACAATAAATCTGTGCGTATGGGGATGTGCTAAAAAAGGTGCAAATCAATAGACATTGTAAAAAAGGTTGCAAAGGAAAGATTTGCATGGATTTGCACTACTGTTTTAGTTATCGTTTTTCTCAGCTTTTTTTTAAATCAGTTTCCAAGACTCACCTCATGCTTTTCATTTTGGTACGAAAGCATCTAGCTGGCTTTTATGAAATATTGGGCTTTGATCAATGTATGCCTGCAGATTTTATTTATGGACTTTTTTTCAGAGGTTAAGCTTTATTGGGAAAACACTGGTTTTAAAATAGATGAATCTAACACAGAACATAAAAACACTTATAAATAATATAAAAAATACTAATGACATAAGCTACCGGGTTAATGATCCATTGAAACCTAATGATGTCCAGTGTTGTATTTGGCATTTCTCTCCTTTGTACCATTGGCCTCCTGGTGTTTTTGCGACTTACCTTGCTTGGTGTGAGATTCAGTCTTTGGATCATTTACAGGACCAAGTCTACAGCTATTTGATCACTAACAGCTACCTGCAACTATCTAGCTTTAGGTATAGATGTTATACAAAGGGAAAAACACAATTACAAATCTAACCAATCTTAAGACTTCCATCACTTTCCATCTCCAAGACAGAGGTAAACGATTTTGTAAGCTACCATTCCAACATTGTAAAGTCTAACCTTAAAATTTGCACTGATGTAGTATATTTGTGAAGATTTTCACATTGTCTATTGCTGTACCTAAAGCTATTTAAACAGGAATTGTTCACACGTAGGCAAAATCAGTAATGAATTGAAAATCTAATATTGTTAAAGCATGCTTGGTGAACGGTAACATGCAAAGATTTGTGTACCAAAGGATTTCAGAGTATGACAAACACTGTACTGAACACACAGTTATGTTACGTCTCTTCTGGTACTAGACTGAAGTCTTCGAGCAACATTTTTTTTTCTTTTTTTGTACAAATTTGTAAATATAATACCTTTTAAAAATAGTTTCCAGGGTGTTTCTTATGTAAAATGTTTTCAAAGTTTACATTAATTATAAGCCTTTGTATATTTTTGATCTGTGCAACACTTTTGAGTCTTGTATTTATTTTTTAGTAAACTTTGTGGAGAGTCCCATTGTAAAATGTCTCTAAAACAGTTTGCCAGCTTGTCTGGCTGTTTAGTAAATGTGCATAGAAGAGGCCAATAAATGTGACTGCTTTAAACACCTAAACACGTCTCTCTCTGTGTGTGTGTGTGTGTGTGTGTGTGTGTGTGCGTGTGTGTGCGTGTGTGTGCGTGTGAGTGCGTGTGAGTGCGTGTGCGTGCGTGTGCGTGTGTGGAGGACACAAATTTGAGTCCTCATATTTAAAATAGCTTTAGTTTAGTAATTTATAAAGCACATTTTTAAACAACAGAGGTTGTAACCAAAGTGCTGTACAAGAAAAATTAAATCAAAACCGAATTACATATTTGATATAAACCATTGAGGTCACATGAGAAAATATTTACACAATCAGTTAAAATAAAGAATACAAATGAGTTTTTAAAGATGATTTAAAAATAGCAATAGAGGGGGAAGATCTAATATTAAGAGGGAGACTGTTCCAGAGTCGAGGAGCCGCCACAAAAAAAGCCCAGTCACCTTTAGTCTTCTAATGACAGCACAGAATCAAAAGTTGTTGTTGATTAGAGGAGCATAGGGATTAGGGCTGGGCGATACATCGAATATTAGCGATACTATCGCAATAATTTTGACGACGTTGTAAAATTTGAAAATATCGTGAATATCGAATATTTCAAATTCAACAAGCAAACTTTCCCAAATAACATTACCAGATAACGCAGATGTCTGCTTCCACCATTCACTAAACATCGGAAGCAGAAGAGTTAAATATATACGCACAGCGTAGGAAAAAGAAAGCAACAGAAACATGTGCGCATGAGAGAAATAACAGCGCAGCGCGGGACGTGCTCGCGCTGCCGGACTCTGACCGGAAGCACGCGAGCAGCGCACCGCCTTTCAGACAACATGCGATCGGGATTCAGTTCCTTCATGGATTATTGGGTTTCAATGGTCAAACAGATGTAAAAATGCACGTGCTGGCAAGTATTCAGGTAAACACAGTAATGTATGTCTTTAGTGAACGTACCACTGATCTATATAATTTATATAGATCAGTGGAACGTACAGAGAGTCGAGTGAGAAATCGTCGAGGTCTTAAAGGGCCAGACCTCATATTCTGTGTGATTTAATGTTAATCAAACAACAACGACAATTAGAAAACCACCCCATGCTTGGCTAAACAACTTTAATATATTTATTAAGAATCAGTGTAGCCTATGGTTAATTTATAGAATTAAGACTGGGCAGTTTATGTTTATATATTTATATAATATATATATTTGATTTTTGATTTATTTCTTGTCTTGCAGCTGTTAAATAGACCCACTGTAGCTGAAAATAAAGCACAGTTTTTGTCATATTGTTTGTAATTTGCATGTTTTACTTAAGTTTTTTTTGTTGTTTTTTTAAAGATCAAATTAAAAATCTATATTGTAATTATAAAAGTACATTTAAAAAAATATTAAATGACTCGTATCATGATTTAAGATTTTGGTCATCCCAACCCATTCAGTAAACGAAAACATTTTGTATTTAATTTGGTTCTATCTAAATAGTTGTTGTTGTTTTAATGGGGGCAAAAGAAAATATTTTTTTAAATTTAAAAGCAATTCCAAACATATCGAGATATATATCGAATATCGTCAAAATTTTGAAAATATCGAGATATATATATTTTTTGAATATCGTCCAGCTCTAATAGGGATCTTGAGGTATTATGCATGACAAGAAGATCACTAATATACTGGAGGTGTGAGCCCATGCAGAGCTTTAAAAACAAAGCAAAATTTTAAAATCAATCCGGGACCTAACCGGCAGCCAGTGGAGAGAGGCTAGCACAGGAGTAATGTGCTGACACTTTTTGGTGCCAGTCAGTAGTCTGGCTGCTGCGTTCTGAACCATTTGCAGACGATTGACAGTTGAAATAGGCAGACCCAGGTACAGCGAATTACAGTAGTCCAACTTTGAGGTAATAAAATCATGAATTACAGTTTCAAGGTCTCTCTTCGATAGCATCACCTAAATTTTACCAATTGATCTTAGCTGAAAGAAGTTGCTTTTTACCACACCGCTAATCTGCTTATCAAAACTCAGGCTGGAATTAAAGACAACAGCAAGATCCTTGACACAGTCATGAACATTAGAAGAGAAAGAACCAAGCTGATTGACTGTCAGAGGTCAGATCTGATGGGGCAAAAATAATGATTTCAGTTTTGTCATTATTTAGCTGTAAGAAATTCATGTCTATACAACATTTTATGTCACTGACAGTCAAACAGAGTAGACACAGAGCAGTTGTTCTTTTTGATAGGAAGATAAACCTGAGTGTCGTCGGCATAACAGTGGTAAGTTAACTTTTTTTTTTTTGTATATGACCAAGTGGAAGCATGTATAAAGCAAATAAAAGAGGTCCCAGAATGGAACCCTGGGGTACACCATAAGAAATTGGAGCCTGAAATGAAAAGCCATTTCCAACTGTCACTGAAAATGTTCTCACTTTGAGGTAAGAGGCATACCACTTCAGCACAGGCCCAAATAGATGTTCAAGTCTATGTAAAAGGATATAGAGATCAACAGTGTTAAGTTGATCAACAGTGATCAACTTAAGTCCAGTAAAACTAAAATACAGCCAGAACCTGAATCCAGGGTGAGTAAGATGTCATTAAAAATCTTCAACAAAGCAGACCAGAAATAACAGAAGTAACCAGATAATACATCACAAAATAATAATAAAGACAAAAGTCCATCTATCCATTTGGAATTAAAGAAAGAAATTAAAGAAAGGCGACCTCTGCTCTGTAAACATCCATGTCAGTATGAGGGGAATAAACTGAACTTTTACTGTCTGTCACTAACTGTTATCCATACCATATGTATTCATTTTAATAATTCATCTAATTTTACATGTGGCCTGAGAAAGTCGACATGTCAATGTTTGTAAATATTTAGAATAAAGAAGGAAAAACAAAATAAACGCGATGATAATCTCTGAATGCATGACGCGTCGGCATTGAAATAATGCGTTCTAAAATAACGGTCGCTTTAAAACAAAACCTCACTCTGAGGGCTCAGCTGACTGCGACTTCAGGCGTTTCTTTGGTGGAAATAAAGCGTCACTGTTTGGTCCTTCTGTTAATCCAGTGTGTATGGTAGCCTCCGTGTCTCTGATGAGCACGGCACTTAAAGCTGGTGCACCGATGGTGTAACTTTGTTTTCGTTTTGTGCAAGTTGCAACAGTTCCGTTCCATGCATAAGAGACACGAAGTGCAGCAGAGCCTTTATGGTTAATTAACAGTGACATTATTTAAGCGCGGTTAATCGAGAAATCGGTTAATCGCTGCATCCCTAGGCGTGACCCTTTCAATGTGTGGGTCTGGATACAGACTGTTCAAAATTAAGAGAGTCTATGAAACAAAGACTTACAACTTTTTTTAACAAAGTTAAAACTCTTTAACCAAAGGTTTGGATTGGTCTTTATACCAAGACACAGAGCAGGGGGGGGGTAGAGAGATCAATCTTGAAGAGCTGCACCTCAAAGCTCAGAAAGTTTTCATCAGGTAAAAGTATGCATTTAAAACAGTTCCTGAAGATAGTTGCTAATCTACCTCCACGACCAACAGCTCTTAGGGAGTTAAAAAACAGGTAGTCTGGAGGAGCAAGTTCTTTAAGAGATGAACAATCACCAGGGCTGAGCCAGGTCTCCGTTTCAAATAAAAAAATCCAAACCATGTGAGGTTAGAAAGTCATTCAAAATAAAAGACTTGTTAGACAGGGATCTAGCATTAATTAAAGCAAATTTGACTGGACAATCATGAATTTGAGCCAGTTCTGACAGGTGTAAAAGGGGTGTACATATTCCAAAAGTCTTAAGTTACAGAAAGTAACTCCTGTTTCATCACTAGATCTCAAATGAGGAACACGGAAAGAAGAGCAAAAAGATACTATGAGGTTGTCAACAGAGGCGTGAGGGATATTGACAGATCGACGTGAGCCTTGATGAATGTAGAATGTAACACTGATGGCAGGTTCAAATCATGAAGCTCCTCAGATGAGTAGCACAAAGTCATTGTAGAGATCGAATTATGAAAGTAAAAGTTCCAGGTGAGACAATAAAAAAGCTGTAAAAAGACTTGCAAGCAGAAAAAAAAAAAACACCAAGCAATAACCAGTGCATCATTCTTTCTACCACATCTCCTACACGCCCATAGAGAAGAGAGCTTTAAAAACATACTAAATGTTTGATTAAAAAATGTAAAAACGCAGAATGTTTCCTGTGATGGGTAGGTTTAGGGGTACTGTAGGAGGATAGAATGTACAGTTTGTACATTAAAAAAATGTATGCCTATTACGCCTATGGAATGTCCTCACTAAGATAGCAAGACAAACCTGAGTGTGTGTGGGTGTTCATTTATCAAGACAGGTGAATACGATGAATTAAGTGAAGTCTAGTAAACTATGCCACACTTTAACAGTAGGGTACAATGAATTTAAAGGCACACCTTAAAGGGGGAATGCTGTTTCATGCATACTGAGCTTTTTACACTGTTAAAGTGTACTTGGATTACCATGCTAAACATGGACAAAGTTTCAAAAAACAAGTTGGACATTTGATGCAGTATTTCTGTGTCAAAAATACTCCTTCCAGTTTCTCACAAGTTTCGGAAAGTTTTGTTTGAGTATGGGTTTGTGTGACGTCAAATGGGGCGGATTTTCCTTGTACGGGCATTTCTCCCAGAAGGGGGCGCATTTTTACATATTTTTGACCATTGAAATCCATAATCCGAAAGAACTGAATCGCGATTGCATGTTGTCTGAAAGGCATGTGCGCGCGCTTCAGATCAAAGTCCGGCGCGCCACGTTATATTTTCTAATGCGCGCATGTTTCTGTTGCTTTCTTTGTCATGAGCTGCGCGTGTATATTTAACTCTTCTGCTTCCAGTGTTTAGTGAACGGTTGAAGCAGAGCTCTGCACACACATCCTGACTCCTGCTGTCACTCATCGAAACAAATAAATACAGCTCTTATTAACGCGCGGTCCTTCTTAAAGTACCGGTACTAATAAAATTCCATATCGTACCGTTTGTAATAGCAGGGTATCGCAATACTTTTCTAGTACCGGTATATCGTGCAACACTAGCCAGTGTTTTTGTTTGTTCCCTGCATTTTGGCAACAATTTGTTTTTATAAACAAGACCCAGTTCAACGCCAGATTTGTATTTGTATTAAGATACAATTATACAATAATACCTTAATACTCAGTTATTGCTATAAAAACTCTAAATCTTTACAGTGTTTTTGTGATGGCAAGAAATGACAAAGCAATCACACAGGCGTCATGATTTACTATCTAACAGGGGACCAGAGTCATTTTGTAAATCATAAATAAATCAAAAGTGGTTTGTTTAAAAAAACTCATACATGTATAAGGTGGGCCTTTTACAGCTCATTTTACATGGGTTAAAATTCATACATTATTTATACAAATACTTGAGCTAACATAAAATGTTTTTAATGATGTCTATGTTAACACTGGTTTAAAAGAACTTTAGATGCAAAGATTGTACCATTTTCTGTTTATTTTGATAAATAAATGCATTATTTTTCAATAAATATAGGTTAGTCATTAAAATGTAAAAAAAAAAAAATGATATACATGTGATGCAATCTGGGAAAACCCGTCGGATGTCGCACTGGAATATCAAAGATGGCTTTCATTATTATTCTATAACATCTTGTCTATCATGTCTAAAAATATCTTGGCAAAATTCACGTTATTTAGTGCAGAAAATAGCAGTTTGTAGCAGCAAGTGGAAAAGACTGCGTCTTTCTCTAATGTTTTAGAACAAAGTGCAAAAAAAAAGGCCATAGTTTTCATTCTTTTAACACCACAAAGACAGTTCACACATCAAAATAAAACCCAGTAAATGTAGAATAAATGTGTATCAAAGCACAGTTCCCACTAGTCATATGTAAACTACGGCACGCTGTTTTTATTTAATAAAACTTTATTGTATTGTGAAATGGCGGAGCACAAGAGAACAGAGTCTGAAGTAACTGATCGCTTTAAAGGGGTACTTCAGCGCTGGGAAGATGAATCTGTATTTAAACTGGGTCAATAATGTAGTAGAAATATGAAATTATTTTTGAACTTGGTGCCTTCTAGACTGAGAAAACAGAAAATGTATTTTTGTCTCATGGGGATGAAAGACAACAATTCCCAGAATGAACTTCGCTGGCCTCCTCTAGGCACGGCTACTGGTTTACTTAAAGTCCCTGTAAAGTCAATTCTGAGATTTGATTCTAAACACGTTAGAAATGTTAGAAATGTATTGTTGAAACATGTTACAAAGACTGTGAACTATGTAGTACTGAATTCAGAAGTTAGACCGTTAAGAAGTTTTTCACCATTGCTGTGTTCCGGATTTTTTGGGCGGGGTTGAAACGGTGGCTCGATGACGCACTGGAGCCGCTGAACACATGGCTCCTCCCCCATAACCAGAGCACAGTCGCAATTTCACATCAGTTCACCCGCTAGATTGCGAGTTACTGTCAGTACCGTTAGTTACTACAGCCTACAACTTACAAAACAGCCTACAAAACAAAAACAAAAAAGACGATCTCAAGATAAGGTGGATTAATTTTGTGAACAGCTACCTTAATGGAGTGCTGAGGATCACCACCAACACCTGCCTCTGCAGTGTCTTTACACCGGATAGTTTTACAAACTTTCATCGGCAACAACTGGGATTCACTGATAATCCGCTGCAGAATGGGGCCAAACCGACTATCTCCCGCCCCAACCTTCATCCACCCGTCCCGCTGACATCTGGTAACGTCGTGACTCGTGAGCTGTACTTGAGTGTTGTTGTTGTCTTGTGTGTTTACGGCAGCTTTCCCGCGAGTGGGTGTGGTTTCAGCGCCGATCAACGGACACGCCCCCAGCATTTGAGAGCAGAGAATGCTGCTTATTTTTTTCAAGATTTCGATAAGATATTTTATGTATTTAGCGGATTTTTTTATGATTCAAATTTGGCTAGTTGGTTAATAACACATTTATCTGTGGTGTGAGAAACTCAGAACACATGTTTAATTTTGACTTTACAGGGACTTTAAATCAGTTCAGTTAGAGATGCTACAATTAAAAACTGAACGTGTCTGTTCAATATGAGTGAGTCAATTGAATGTCACGGCCGTCACGGCACAAACGCAGCAAGAGTCAGATTACATTCATCACATGAGCTGAGGGAATCACAGGATTCGCGGCTGCGGCTGCATTCACAGCGCGTGATCAGTCTGGCACGTGTTCAGTTCATGTCTTTGGAAGCTTAACTTTCATAGGAAGTTCATTTGAAAAGTTGAAACACTCACTTTGCTCTCCACCGCTCCGTTTACATGAATCTCCGCAGCTCCCGAGCCGAGTGCTGTGAGTGTGATGTTGAAAACATGTGGAAATAGCGCCCTCTGCTGGCTGTAGTCTTCAGCCTCTGGACAAAAACTCCTCTGATGACGCAAAATGACGATATTTGCGTCATTGGAGGAATTTTTCCAGAAATAAAATACATAATTCTCTCGTCTCAGGGTCATTTGAGGGGGGAAGTACTCTACTGATACGGGTATTCTACGGGTTTCTACTGATACAAAGCTTAATGCTAATCGCTGAAGTAACCCTTTAATGATCTCGTTCGCCTCAATCAGCTTAATCCTGGTGATGTCAGTGCCCTAAACGATCATATAATGGATTATTTCACATCCAGAGATAAATGATCGGATGATGGAGAAGTTACTGAAGAGGATCGGTTTAGCTATGCTACAGATGTGCTGATACTTCTAGTGCAATCTAAACATAAACAACGGGTGATCAAAGTTCAGGGATCATGATAAACAATGGAGAACTTACTAAGTTGCTGTCCTCTTCAGGGTAACATTAGCTAGTCCCCTTGTGTATTGGTGCATCTTAAATTCTAGTTTTCATATTCTCATATTCAGACCGTTTATTTTTAATTAGCGATGAACACAGAAAAAAAATTAAAGATTGGAAGACAACCAATTTGTTTTCATGCCAAGAGTTCAAAATATAACATCCAGTCAATTTTTTTAGGTAAAACAATTCTGGAAATGTTTTAAATATAAAGGGGAAAAAATACAGATTTGCCATTTGTGATGCAGCAGTGAGCTATAATGCACATGTTCTTTTTATATTTTTGAATTCAAATCAAATACTGCCAAACTGCCTACATCCGAATAGGATGTCTAACCTACTTCATAAAATATATGAAAATTGTGGAAATATATGGTTCAGATCACTCAAACCATATGGAAATGGAGGCGCTCTTTTATGGTAAGTAATGCGCACAAACAAAATTTTACTGAAAGCTAAATTTAAAAATGACCTGTGGGGTATTTTGAGCTAAAACTTTACATACACACTCTGGGCACATCAGAGAGTTATTTTATATCTTGTAAAAAAGGGGCAATCAGCCACCACTTTAAGTGAACATCACATAGCTGGCATTTCCAAAGTGTTTAGTGTTTCAATGCACTGGGAAGAAAAAAAGTCAGTGAACTCACCTTAATCCGAATTCAGGTCATATTCGGGCCAGTACCAGGTCACTTTGATTCTCAAATCTATGAGATAAAAGAAACAAAATACATCTGTGAACATGATCATAGCAACTGTTGTATTAACCTTTATGTGTCCACTCTTGACAGAAAACATGATTTTTTTCTCATGCATGCATTATTGCCAGAGCTGCACGATTAATCGTTAAAAGATCCCAAACTCGTTTCAAACACCTACGCATTCTTATTTCTAAATGACCAAGATTCTGCTATGTCTATTACCATAGGTGTTTCACGTCACTAGGAAATCCCCGCGCTGCCGCTGCTCACATTCCGCTGACGCTAGTGACGTAAACAAGCATCATCACACTGCAACATTCAAATCTGCGTTCGTGCTGCCACGGATCCAGAGAGATCCAGTTGCCAAAACGTCACGCCTCTTACCATAACAGGGAGATGCATGTGCTCAATGTTATTGTAGACATGGGGACAAACACACTCTACAATAACAACACTTCCTCTTCTCCACCATGTGGGAAAGCAACAAGACCACGCCACCTTTTTTGTGTATTCTTGTGGGCGGAGGTTGGTCAACAAACTGTTCTATTGACGTCATTAAAGCAGGAAGTACAGGGATGTAGTCCAAACCGGCCGTTTGCTGTAGGCTTTGAAAGGGAACTTCTGTTAAATAAAATATCTCGCTTGGCATTGAACTTTGAGCTTTATAATTTTACAGGTATTATTTATGCTCTAACAGCAACATTACACACTAACTAAAGTTTGAAAAAATGGGATCACGAAGAACAGGACCTTTAATCAAATGTAAGAATTTTAAATGAAAGAGGAAGCATACATTAAATAAGATTAGGGGAAAAAATGCCCTTAACAAAAGGTAAAAAAAAAAAAAAACATCCCCTCGGGATAAATATTACAAATATGCAGATTTAAATCGGCTATGATATAACTGATAGAACACTGGTGAGAATATTGCTTTAGAATAATTTATATTTATAACACAAAAAGTGTTTTTCCAGTCAAGCAACTTTTTGTTATTCTGACAATTGAATGACCGATTTACTTGCACATCACACACACACACACACACACACACACACACACACACACACACACACACACACACACACACACACTTAAACATTATATAACATAAACACTTTAGTTGTGGTAGTCCTACATTTTTGCTGGTGCTCCTATCTTTATTAATAGGGATGCACCGAAATCAAAATTCTTGGCAGCGAAAACCGAAACACGAAATAAATGATGCCAATTATTAGTACCATTGCATTTATGGCTACGACTGTGTAACTTTACTAAAAATCAAGGCATTGCAATTGCATAAATTAATATTAAAGTTTCAAATAATAAATCAATTACAAATTATGCAAATATTTATTTAGCACATTGCAACAATGCATAGTATAAAATAAAATTCAAACTAAAAATGTTTAACTTGACCTCACTCATGTGTACATTAAATAATAATAATGTACAGGCCTAATGGCCTGCAGAAAGGTATACAGAAATTTAATAAAGTAATCAAACATAAAATAAACGCATATCTAACTGTTTAAATTAAAGATTAATCCTTATTAAACTTACAAAAGCTATTCAGTCAAGAGCAGTGAGTGATGTCCTTTGTTGACATTAAACAGACCGCAGTAAAGGCTACTGCCCCTTTAAGACCTAATGCACCGAAATGCGTCGTCTTTCTCGACTCTATACAGTTCACTTAAGGCATATTCAGACTATGTCTGCAAGGATACTCATCAAGATGGACATGTTGACATACTTTTTGTGTGAGTTTGTCCGTTTAAGCGCAAGACTTGAAAGAGAACTCAATATTTGCGCGCTGTGAGACGAGTGTGCGCTTTCGGATAAGTGCACAGAGACAGAGCTTCTCACAGCGCGTGAGTTCTCATTCGCGTCTTCTGGCTCTGCACCCGGTGATGATGAGAAAACGACTGGTCAGTGGTCATATTCCAACATACGGCAGCACTCGCATGCATTGACAGTTTACAAAGAGAAACGTTTTGCCCACGTTTTTCTTTTATTATCGCTGTTGTAGTGTATCACTGAGGAGCCATCACAGCACGTGTATCCATCAGCAGAAACATATATAAAGCATTATTTTCAAGTTACAACCCATAGACGCGGCATCAGATGTGAGATTTACCACATACGTCCACACCGCAGACATGTTGCATGTTTAGACCGTTTTGACAAGCACGTGCAGGTCGCGGTTTCTGTTTGCGTCATCACAACATTTTGGCCGTATTGTTTCGGTGATAAAAGTCTTTTCGGTGGCCGAATATTCGGTGCATCCCTATTTATTAAGTTTGATTTACAATTAAAGTTGATTTCGAGCCCTGTTTTATTCATACAAAACACTCAAGTGTGACTCAAAACAGCCTTTCTTTAAAGGTGCCCTAGAATGAAAAATGTTATTAACCTTGTCATAGTGAAATAACAAGAGTTCAGCACATGGAAATCACATATAGTGAGGTTCAAACACCATTGCCTCCTCCTTCATATGTAAATCTTGTTTGTGAAAAACACCCTCAGAAAAATAGGCGAATCTCAACATATAGCCATCAATGATGCAATCGATGGGGTCATTAATATGTACGCCCCCAACATTTGCATATGCTAGGCTAGACCATGTTCAATGTCAGGCGGAACTGCAGCCGAATCATCGGGAGTTCTGCAGGTAAACAAGTGTCACGCAGGACAGCGAAAATGGCAGATCATGGACACAAATGTTGTGTTCCAGGCTGTGCAGGGGATGTGAAGACTTTCCATACCCTTCCCACAGATAAAAAATGTCAACAGGCATGGTTGTTATAATCGGATACTGCAACAATTTGATTAAAAATTGTTCGTTTGCTCTGCCCATTTCACCACGGACAGTTTTTCTAACCTGGGACAATATCAAGCAGTGAAACTGAAGAAAGGGGCAATTCCATTTATATTGCTGCAAGCAGTAAGTAGAGTTTTTATCCACATATTGACTTTCTAAACAATTTCTGATTAAATTGAAAGTTTCTTAGAGAGACAGCATTGTCTAGATAACGCAAGATGCTAGTACAGTAACAATAGGAAACTCCAAGTACCATACATAACTAGTCACTGCGTACATTGTGACTATATAAACATGCAATATCGTTTTTACGAAAAATTACGAGTCTAAAATGTAGTTAGTTTTGCACTAAAGCACTGGTTTTGGTTGTGTCGGGGGAAAAAGTGTATCCAGTGTTTTACCTAAACATGTGCAATCTGGCAACTGTATGCACGCACGCTCTCTCTCTCTCTCTCTCTCTCTCTCTCTCTCTCTCGCTCTCTCGCTCTCGCTCTCTCTCTCTCTCTCTCTCTCTCTCTCTCTCTCTCTCTCTCTCTCTCGCGTGTGCGGTGATTTGAAAACACCAATAAACAAGTAAGCTGCATTTGAGCGATCTCCATTTGAGATGTTCTGCTTAAAGTGTCGTTCAGTCGGCATGTGTTCTGTCAGGAGTAAGGATCATGAGCTGGTTGTGCTGTTTGTGATTGTGTGTTAGCTAAACAACTGCACTTGTGTGAGCTGCTGAAATAAGCCAATCAGAGCAGAGCTCATCATTAATATTCATGACCCTTCCAAATAGGGCACCTTTAAGCGTGGAGCAACACTTAACCCTCTCAAGCGAAGTAACTAAAGTAACCATCCTCATCGGCAATATAAATAAGCATGGGAATATGATATGGACTCAGTATATGCTTTGGTAACTTTATTTTTGGTAACATTGTTATTGCTAACTATTTGTATTATTTAGTAGCATATGTAATTTAAATGCATATAATTCCCAGTGTTTGTATTTCCCCTGTGTGTTTATTTTAATAACTGCATTTATTCTGTTCAAGTGAGAGGAGTAAAGAACAGCTGTTAATCATTATCTGTCTGGTATCTAGAAGCAGCACAGTATTTTACTATATATATATATATATAGCTATATTAAACTTTTGTGTTAACTATATATATATAGCTATATTAAACTTTTTGTGTTAACTATAGTAAATTAATCAATCTTTTTACAAACCTTGCTTTGTCTTAAAAGATAACTGATGCAAAGAAAACACGTAAATGTAAGCAAAAATATGTAGAGAATTGAGAAAAATTTATTTATGGAGATATATTGTTGCCTATCACAGGGCAAACTTGTGAATGTTCAAGGGACATTTTATGCAAACAACTCTAGCTGTAGCTTTATATTTACAGTAGACATTTTTTACAGTTCATTCATATTCTGACTCGTGCAAAGTTCTGTGCGTTTAAATGCCACTGACTCATGTGATAGTAATATAGTGATATTATTTTAAGTGATATAATAGATTGTATAAGAAATCACTTTCGTTTTTCTAAATTCTTCTGCATCAGCGTAATGCTAAACCGGAAGTGCCTATGCGCACACTCGCTGATTGGAAATCCAACATGGCGACCACGTGCAACTAGCCATATTACCTTTACATTAATTTACAGGATATAAAGTTCATTGTCGCTATATAAGCTGTCTTGTTGAAATCTCAGGATAAAAATGCCATGATACAAAATAAGACGCGCTGTGCTCAGTATATTTAAAACTGTATATTTGCTTCACCAAGATGGCAAATACCAGAATACGACTATTCTCCGCTTTTCTAATACAAAAACGTTAGCGTTGACGTACATCATGTTTCATGAGTAAAGAAAACGCTGTACTCACTCAAACATCAGTGCTTTATTTCCCCTTGCATTGTAAACAAACATGCAGAGATCTCCACACCGCTCGCAGCACATTCTAGATGGAGGTGGGGTGGAGTAATGACGTTTGATTGACAGTTTGAGGAGCCAATGGAGTTACGAGGTTTAGTCACAACCTCTTTTAAATGCTTTTTATTGGTTTAATATGTGTAAAACCCACATACATAAACGAGGACCAAAAGCATTCATTTTAAAGAATAAAAATGATGAAATGGCTAGAAATAAAAGGTTTAGCGATGATATTTGAAGCATTTATTTGTTCTTATTTTTTGGAATTTGATCATTTTTCCATGGCACACCTGACAACATGCCACAGTGGTTGGGAAACAGTTACAATATAAACAATGTAAGATGCTCACTTTGATCGGTGCAGTGTTTATAGTTTTCAGTTTTTAACATTTTTAACACATTTTAAAGTGTTACCGTTTTAAATGTGAATGTGTTGGAGGAATGAGTATGACTATTGAGAGAGGGATTTGTGTGACAAACAAACAAACCAAAAACAATTTTTGTTTTTCCTTTTACTGTTTGGTAGAGATCTACCAGAAAAGGCTGATCTACTAACAAGCCAATTTCTCAGATTTCTTCTTCAACACAGGAGAATATTGCACATAAGAAGAATCAAATCACTCCCTCTAAAAAGCTATGAAAATATATTTGGATTGTGTAGGTTAAAGACGAGCTCTGGAGCCTCAGTGCAGCTGTCAGTGTCTTGATAACGCAGATGTCTGCGCTCATTAGATGAAGTGAAGGTTTCTCAGTGGTCTTTGACCAAGATGTTTGCGACTCCGTGCACCTGAGTGAGCTGAGGACAGTCAAGTGTTGCTAGAAGCTTCTGTGAGCCGGACCGCTTGGGACTTAATGTCTCTGTCAGACACATTGTGGTTTGCCCAGCGATATCACTGAGAGAAAAGATGAAAGATGGTTATTTCATAATGAATTCAAAGTTTCATATTTTCAAGTTTCATTCCATATTCAAAGTCTCATTCAATATATTTTTGGTAAGATTAGGGAAATCAGATTCGGCTGTACTGCTGCTCTGGAGAAAACGGTGATGTCATCCAGCTAATTTCAGTTCTCATATAGTGTCAATGCGGGCAGATCGGTAATATAGTTGAAAATGTAGTGTCCCCAACTGAGCAAGCCAAAGGACACAGCGACTAAAACTCGTTCAGGGCCAAAATGGAGAAAAAAACCTTAGGAGAAACCAGGCTCAGTCGGGGTGCCAGTTCTTCTCTGGTCGACAAACAAACAGGGATGTAAATACATCACCTTCAAATAAAGTGTAACCTTTATTTTTACCAGCAGAGTCATTGTGAACATTCACTTCATCAGACAACAGTTTGATTCAGTCACTGCAAATTAACGTTGTACCCATAGTGAATGGTTTTGACATGCTGCATTCCCAGCCCCTCAATCCGGAATATGACGTTCTTCAGCACACGGGGCAGTGGGTTCTGGAATGTGATCTTGACTTTTAGCTCTTTGCCCACCACAGCATCACACACAGGCTGAGAGAGAAAATCACACACAAGCCGCATTAATGCAAGATCGTCAGCAGATGGAGATATGGTCCGAATCAACTCACGGTGATGACGAGGTCTGGTGTGCGCAGCCTGAAGTTGAACTGTTTGGCCAGAGTTTGTTTTGTCTCAGTGACCCGTCCCGAGAGAGTGAGCACCAGAGCCAACTGACCCAGCAGCTGGTCCTTGTAGTCCTCATAGTGCACGGTCCACTCCAGAGACTGGACTACACAGCCGAAACAATCAGACTACATCAATACTATATTAATAAGTTATTGAATTAAATACAATAGAATTTTGATGGAGATATAGAATACCAGAGTTATTTTAGTTTCAGTGAGTTGCCAAGGCAACATTTCTAATTGTCATTAAAGTTTATTATAAGTTGAAGTTTTTCATGTAATGTTTATAGGAGCACTTTTAGCTCATCTTTGATTTCAGCTCATTGTCCCTCACCCTCATGAGGCTTGAGCTCAACACTGGTCTGGTCCTTCTTCAGGAAGCTCTTGCCGGCTGTCACCTGGCTGTAGAGTTCGACACTGCGAGGTGCACTGCTTGTGTTCTTCAGGACGATGGACAGCACGGCATCCTGCCCAACACATGGTCCATCTCCCTCCATGGCCACTTCAAGACTGACATCACTGGCTCCGGTGGGTGAGTAGCTGGAGCGTTTGGAGCCGTAGCTACAGGCTGTTTCCACAGCGGTGCGCTCCTCGGCTGTACCTGATCAATGAGGAGGAAACCAGAGGGAAGGGATGATTATAAACACATTTAAAATCCCCTGTGATGAAAATCACGTTATTAATGTGATTTTACACCAAACCTTACACTTGGCACAATGCAGTCAGGCAAGTCCCGTTCTCCCGGCAACCGCCAAACCCAGACTCGTCCATCGGATTGCCAGACGGAGAAGCGTGACTGGTCTACAGTCCCTGACAAAAGTCTTGTCGCTTGTGTACAAGCTTTCTTTGCTATTCCTGATGACTTCATCAATAAATTCCTTGCCAAACCGCATGGATGCAGTCCTTTAAGCTCATGGAAGTCATACAAGATATTACATTTGGATCTCACAGCACCACTACTTAATTTGCTGACATATTTTTGTATTTGCAGTAAATTTGTTCAATTTCTGTATAGGCGACAAAACTTTTGTCTTGCCAAAATTTGACCTTTCTGTCTTGATTAAATGATAAATCTTTTTTCAGTGAAACTAATTTATTTCAGTGCATTAAACATCATTTGGGAGGGTTTTAGCTTTTCGTATGAGCTATTTCTAACACCAATTGATGAATTAAAAGTCAGGTTAATAGCAGGTGTTTCTACAAAATAGATAAGCGACACGACTTTTGTCAGGGACTGTAGAGTCCAGTGGCGGTGTGCTTTACACCACTGCATACAACACTTTGCATTGCACTTGATGATGTAAGGCTTGGATGAGCTGCTCAGCCACGGAAACCCATTCCATAAAGCTCTCTACACACTGATCTTGAGCTAATACACACACAAGGCCACACAAAGTTTGGAGGTCTGTAGCTATTGACTGCAGAAAGTTGGCAACTTCTGAGCACAATGTGCCTCAGCATACGCTGATTTTACGTGGCCTACCACTTCATTGCTGATTTGCTGTTGTTCCCAATTGCTTCCACATTGTTATAATACCACTAACAGTTGACCGTGGAATATTTATTAGTGAGGAAATTCCACGAATGGACTTATTGCACAGGTGGCAACCAATAACGGTACCACTCTTGTTGTCAAGTGGCACCCTCCCGCGGTCTCTCTTGAAGCCAATACGGAAGTGACATAAACTGCAGTTCATCGACTGGCCGCTAGGGACAGGCTCCAGAATGGAGCAGAATCTCATTGAGCCCCATGTTAAATGCCCAACTTTACAGCAGAAAAAAACATGTTTACAGCCTGGTATAAATTGTGGTTTTGGTCTATACAGCTAATTTTGCCCTTCATCACAACTGTGAGGGGGATTAATTTTTTTATAACTCATTAATTTACATTATATAAAGCCTTAAAGTTCTGCATAATTGGTGGATAGCCATTCGTCTTCTATCTGTTAGTCATCACGTCACCTCAGCTCCACTCATGTCCCGCCTCTTTGCCCATTTTCAATTATCCGGGAGTAACGCGCGATTATGCGCTGCTAAGATGGCAACGGCCAGCTCGACCCTACTTTCCGCTTCAAAACTTCTCTTTAAAATCCTATGGGTGTCGTCAAGGACACTACGTCCATATTTTTTGCTTATTTAGTAAGTGCAAACATTATCACAACTGACACATTATTATTTAATTTGGATTTTCACCTTCTGCATATTTGTAGAGGTGTGTGATATCTACACGTTGATCTGAGCCAACAGCTTTGGTGCTGATGCAGTGACCTACTGCGCTCTTGTCAACCCGAATCACATCGAAGGTCCCGTTTGCTTTACGCTGCCAGTAGACTTTATCACTGTTCACCTACAAAAAAGCCAAACATTTAGTACAAGCACGCCATATTATAAATCTTTATTAAGATTATGAGTGACAGATAAATATGAGGAAGATGTGCTCTTAAATCATTAGACATCATTAAATATGAAACTCTCTATGATGGAATCTTAAATTATAGGAAAGTAATAAGCATACTTCAGCAAAAACAAAGGGCGTGTCATATTTGAGGAAGACCTGTCCACTGCGGACGGCAGTAACAGAGGTGGGGCCGCAGCGGAAGACGCCCTGGCTGCTCTCCTGAGGGGTGGAATCAACCACCTGCCAACCTCCAAAACCAGATGGGAGGTCAGGACGAGCCATCCAGGCCTCATTCCACACGTGGAAGTTCCTACATAGAGAAAAAAGCAGAAACTTAAAAAGAATAGTTTACCCAAACTATTTAATTATCCCATAATTTACTCACTCTCATGCCAATTCTACGTATAAGACTTTCTTCTTTCAGCCGAACACAGAGTTATAATAAAAAATATCTTGTCTCTTCCTAGCTTTATAATGGGAGTGAGTGGAGTTTTTGAATCCCAAAAAAGCGCATGCATCCATCCTAAAAGTAAATCCATACAACTCCAGGGGGTTAATAAAGGCCTTCTGAAGCCAAGCAATGCGTTTCCATATTTAAATCCATATTTATTACTTTATAAACTGTTGGTGTTTTGTTTTGCTCTATCCTCTGCGCTTCCACATTAATCAATACATCTTGCATCAGGTCAGAGGTCACTCTTCCGGCAGAACTCGACTTGAGTACTGCCGTTCCCGGAAGCCAGTGATTATAGTTTATAATGTTATAAGTATGGATATTTTTCTTATAAAAAAATTTAATTTTTGGGTGAACTATTTCTTTAACGTTGTCAAATTATTAAAACAATAATGAACCTACAACATGAAATCACAAATGCTTCCTGAGGTGTCTTGCACTTGCATGATGCACTGAGGTATTATGGAAAAATGAAAACTCATGCTAATGTAACTAAAACCATTAAAAAAAATATATATATATATATATATATATATATATATATATATATATATATATATATATATATATATATATATATATATATATATATATATATATATATTTAAAATAAAAATGAAAAACATTAAACTTATTTTATTTCAGCTAGTTGCCACATTTCCCATTTTCATGTAGTATAAACTGATGTAACTAAAGCTGAAAAAAAAATATATATATATATATATATATATATATATATATATATATATATATACACGCATTTAGAAAAAGAATAAAAATGACAAAAAAAAAATCTTTAGCTAATTTTAAATTCAACTACTTTAACTACAATTAAAATGAAAACAAATAATAAAAAACAAATTCCAAATATAAACAAAACAACAATTTGGCATTTCAAATATAGCTAAACAACACGTGAGTACAGAAACAAGGTCTTACCAGACTGAATCCCGGTTAAGGTGTTTAATCTCTTGAAGATTCTCGTCTAAATAAACATCTGTTGTCAAGGAGCTGTCAGTGTCATGAGCAGAACTGAAGTTTGAGACTGGACGCGTGGGAATGCCAAAACACCGCAAAACTGTAGAGAAAAAGAGAGAAACATTAACAAAGGGTCCAAGACTTCATTCCCTACCTCTCTGTGATTTGTATCTGGACTATGATATCTGGATGTCACTAAAAAAGACCATGTAAACTCAAACAGAATTGGTTTTGATCCTGCTCAGTCCGACAGTGGCGTGAGGTTAAAAAGGAATGTATTACACATGTTAGAGCTCTGCACTATCATAAAAACTCCCATTAATATTCAATAAAGATTTCTAACTGCAATTCATTTACATTGTGTCTACAATTTATAATGTTATGATTGGCTTTTGTGTTCATGCATCCAATAGACAGGTCGCGAGTGTTGCCAGATTGGGTGGGATTGGGTGCAGTTTTGAATTTGATTGGTCAGGAGAACAAACGGGCTTGAGCGGGTGGACAAAATTTGGGCTGGTTTAGGTTAGGTTTGGCAGTTTTCAAACATCTACATTTTATAGTCTAATTGGTTAATAACAAAACACAAGTATACATGTACTCCATAAAACCAGTCATCATGACGTTACTAAACACACAGGCCCATGTAGAGTCAGCTGGCGCTGGTGTTGTACTTTCAGCCAATCAGTGATCAGTAGGCGGACGCTTGAAAGGTTTTTAGCTCAAACTTGTAGCTGGATATTCAAGTGACCCATAAAAGGTACTAAAGACGTCGTTACAAAGTCCATCTCTCTACAGTGGTTCTACAATAATTTTATGAAGCGACGAAAATAGTTTTTGTACACAAAAAAAACCCCGAAATAACGACTTATATAGAGATGGCTGATTTCAAAATATGGCTTCACGAAGCTTCGGAGCGTTATGAATCAGCGGTTCGGAGCGCCAAAGTCACGTGATTTCAGCAGTTTGGTGGTTTGACACACGATCCGAATCATGAATCAATACGCTGACTCATAATGCTTTGAAGCTTCAGGAAGCAGTGTTTTAAAATCGGACATCACTAATGTTCTCATAGATTTTTGCCAAATGATTAAATGTTAACATACATCACATAACACATTTGAAAAACTGGATGAAAAACTGGATTATAGAATATTCAAAAATAATGTTTTCATAAATTAACAAGAACATTATTAAAACGTTCTCAGAACATAGGCTATTTTTGTTGGCTGGGCAGGTGTAATTACACTTTTTTTATTAATTGTATGTAATGTAAATATTGTGCAGGGGAAATAGATCTGATCTATTTTCTAGATACAGAAGCAACTTCATATGGGATAAACGTTGTGTCATGATCACATGACCACAGCAATGCCAAGTCTAAACAAGGGTGTAAGTATTTGCTCTGACCACAATTTGAATATACTTCTTTACTAAACTTCAACGATGGTCATGATTTGTTATTGCTGTGCAATGTGGGATTGCATGAGTGCACTCGAACATGTCCACTATAGTTTTGGGGACCACTACAAATGGCTGCCCCCTCAAATAGTGCCCTATGTAACGGTATAGGGGGCGATTTCAGATTCAGCCTAAGGTACACTCAACTTCACGCACTTCACGTTTTCATTCACTCCTTCAAGTTAACTGTATTAGTGGACTAAAATAGTGGCTCACAGGCCTCGACAGCAAAATGACGTAATTTTGTTCTCGCAGCCCTGGTTTGGGTGTTATCTCAGCTTGGTCTCGACACATCGTCTGAGCAGAACTTTTTTTCTTTTGGGTGTCCAAGAACTATTGTGTGATTGGTCAGAGATTTAAAGTGGGCGGGGTTAATGGAAAAACAAAGATGTGCTTCAGCTGCTTTTCTCGTGAAGTATGGAATGTACTGGCAAGAACGAATTTTGTTCTCGTTCATGCCACCTCGAGAAAACGAACACATGTCTTTGTTCTTGCAGAGTATGTACCGAGCTTAAGCCTCTTCTTCACTAGTATACTACTTCCACGTTGTACCCATGTTCTTTTTTACATGTCCCCCTGGAAAAAGGTGGATACTCAAATGCAGTGCTTCACTCTCTATATTATACAGCAGCAGCATTAGCACTTGTAGGAAAGGTAGTTCATTTTTAGACCCACATTCTGTATTACTGTCAATAATTCTCAATATATTACTTGTGTTGGTGACTCCAGCAAAGACCCAGCACTGTCCATATTCCTCCACTGTCGCGGTACTGTTTCAGGATGGCACTGCTACCACTCCAGGCTGTAGGAGAAAGTCCTCCCTCATAGTTTTTTTGCCAGTTACCCATCAGCACACCTTGGTCGTCATTGGAATTAACCTGACACATTGACAAAATGATATTATCTGCTTCACAACATCACACTACATTGATCATCACTAAGTTGCAGACCCTATCAGTCATCCTTACAAGAAAACAGAGCATGGGAAAATATGGATGTTGGTAAAAAATAAAAATAAAAGACTCAATACTCACCATGGCAGACACCACTCTGATTATATTAATGGGGTCTCCCCATCCTGAGCAAGGGCTGCCACTCTTCTCCAGCACAAAGAAACATGCCGGCAAGACTCCTTCATCAAACTAGGAATCACAGATTAGAGGTTGGAGATGGAAACAAGCACAGTAAAGAAAATAAAAGTTTAAAATGCTGTAGGTTTTACTTCAATATTTCTCAGATGTCTAAAGTGAAATATTTGCATGAAATAGATCCCAACTTTCAGTTAAAATGAATATTCATTTTTGCGTTTTTCCATTTTTACCTCTAAAATCCTGCAACCATGCAACCATGATTCAATGTTTTAACAATAATCAGCTGACAAGTCATGTCTTGATCCACTGTTAGATTAATATTTTACACATATTTTAAAATTGTATTCAAAGTACAAGCAACTTGGATTTACAAGTTATTTAAATTTAAATCACATTAAGCTTACTTAAAAAATATATATTTAAATTGTGTATAACTTATATGTATAAAAAAGTTAAAAATTGCTTAACTTATTTTGATGAGTTAAACCAATGTAAAAACATATTTAAAATGTTTAAACATATTGTTAATGCAATGCTCTACTTTCTGAGCTACAGGAAGGATAAAACAAACCTTAAAACAAGTCAAATGCATTTTCATTTTCATTTGAAAAAAAAAGAAAAAAAAAGAAAAATAGATTAGCTGAACAAATGTAATTTTTTGTAATAATTTCTTAATAACAACCTTAATAGCACAGTTTTCACACCAAAACTCACAGTAATGTTCTGGTAATGTTAGTTTGTGGCTATAAAAAATGTAAATACTAGAATGAGGGTGAGAATTCTTGAAAAAGAACCAGATAATAACAGGAAAGCTTTTACTGATACATTTAAACTATTGAATACATTCATGTTTGAAATTTAGAATTTTTACCTGACCAAAATTCCAAGTTCTGGTACCAATCTGCTGCTCTGTTCCATAGTACAATTTGCCCATGTTATTCAGTACATATTCAGTCCTCTCAGCTTCATCATTCATGTACACAGAGTCATCTGTTAAGAACAAAAAGAGAGACAAAGTTGGCATGTTAATGGATTAGCTTCAGTTACCTCTAAGTGTATTCTGTTATTTCATGATTCAGTTTAATTGTCTTAGTTTCACACAGTGTCCCCTTATTTTTTCTCTCTTCAAATAATACCTTTGCACCAAGGGTTGAACAGCAAGTAAATGTCATTTTCAGGTATTTCTGGTGAAGTGGCCTTTCCCGCCGGGCAGTTTGTAACCACAGTGAGTTTGTACCGTCCAATACAAGCGGTCGGAAGGGAGTAAACTGACAGTCTGATTGTGGTCTTTGCCTGTTCAACAATCCTTGCCTCCCAGGCATCTTTCTTGAATTCCGACACTAATGGAACAATCACAAAACTGTCCCTGTGTACTGGTATGTCATTACCTGAAAAACACACACATACAAAAACCATTTCAGGTGATCCAAGACGGCTTGTGTGGCAGGTGCAAACAGGGTCATCGCTTGCAACAGTAAGTACAGTAAAGCCATGACTGACCAAGTCTCAGCTCTAGGTGAAGCTGATCTCTGTTTGAAACAAAAGGTCGGGAGAGCTCAATGGACATCTGGAAACACTGTCCTCTACGGACGATGAGATGATTGCTAAAGAAACCATCCGTGTGATGCTCCTGTCGATTCTGTCCTTTCCTGGTCCTGATGAGATCAATAGATTGTACCTGCAGTACTGCATCTAAACAATTAGGCACATAAGGAAAGCTTATATTAATATCTGTTTTAAATATAGGTG
The DNA here is from genome assembly GCA_023029165.1 of Gobiocypris rarus. Classification (NCBI taxonomy): domain Eukaryota; kingdom Metazoa; phylum Chordata; class Actinopteri; order Cypriniformes; family Gobionidae; genus Gobiocypris; species Gobiocypris rarus. The sequence continues at coordinate 6,425,242 of CM040933.1, read as the reverse complement.
ACGACAAATCGTTCTTGGTTTCAGGTTCATGCGACCTCTGAGGTGAACATGATTTCACCAAGTGCAACATGTTCCTGGATCAACATCTTTGTTAATTCTCAAACAACATTCAAATCAACCAATCAGATTTGAGGGACAAGTTTACAGCTTATGTCAAGTTTAGGCTTACAGCCAGGGTTAGGTGCTTCTACATCCGTGTTATTCACCATCATTTCCCTCTGATTCCCACAGATGGATAAGTTATGGGTATGGGTTAGGAGTAGGACTAAAACGGGTAATTTGCAAATGAGTTAGCTAGTGACGTTAGCCATAAACTGATTGAGATTGGAATTCCCGATGACTAATTTAAGTGGTTTAGAGCTGATTTTTTCTTTTGGGAGAACTTGTGCACTTTCGACTTTACAACTTTGCAGACCGTTTATATTCACAAACAGCTATATCACACACTGCATGTAAGGGAATATTCAGAAAAAAACATAACTGGGACACTTTAAAACATTTTGTTTTTTACAATAGTAGTGCAAATGTACTTGTAAAATAGTATATACAGTATAAACTTTGTTAATGCAACATAATGACAATCGGCCCTTAATGTGATTTATTATTATGCACTGGAGTATTAAGATATATTGCTCTTACCGTTCACTTCTACATGTGGACTCCTGAGAGAAAGAGAGAGAAGATTTTCAAAATGTATTCTTAAAGCTATAATTATCTATTTAAACAATGTTAAAATTGAATTGACATTTTTTGCACTTGTACAAGCTGAATTAATTGCAAAAAATTGTGGAGAAAAAGAGACTGCTCAAGATGTTTCAGCCGTTATCAAGAACTAGGGATAAAAACCTAAGTCTCCAAAATAATCAGGAATTTAGGAAAATTAGGATGATGTGCAAACTAGTGTGCAAACACACACACACACACACACACACACACACACACACACACACACACACACACACACACACACACACACACACACACACACATGTTGTGTTTCCATGTTTTATGGGGACATTCCATAGGCGTAATGCATTTTATACTGTACAAACCGTATTTTCTATCCCCTACACTGCCCCTGCCCTAAACCTACCCATCACACACACACACACACACACACACACACACACACACACACTGCCCCTGCCCCTAAACCTACCCATCACACACACACACACACACACACACACACACACACACACACTGCCCCTGCCCCTAAACCTACCCATCACAGGAGACATGCTGCATTTTTACTTTTTCAAAAACATCACTTAGTGTGATTTATAAGATGTTTTCCTCATGGGGACCAAAAAAATGTCCCCACAAGGACAAAAATTTGGATATTGCCATCTTTGTGGGGACATTTTGTCCCCATACCATAGGGATTACCAGTCCACACACACACACACACACACACAAATAATAAAAGTAGAAATAGAATGGAATACTTACATGTTTTTGGTTCTTGTCCTTGAATTTATTTAAAGAGTGCGGAGTAACTGCATCTAAACAACTAGAACTGCAGTCAGGAGGAAACTCTTCCTTCCTGAGAAGCCATGGTGTATATATTCACATCTTCATCTCCACCCAATCCACAGCTCAGAGCTGAAGAGCGTGAAGAATTTCCTGTATCATGACTAGAAAGTTTAGTGTTGAGGATTAATCTCACAAGGTAATTTTAACAGCTTACAGCTTACAGTAAACACGGCCCGAGTGCAGTCTTTAAAGCGTCACTTGAATTACAGTTGGTCTCATTTGTTGATGTGTATGACGTGTAAGGAGGAGTAATGAGAGGTAATGACAGTGTAGAATAATCTTAACATTTGAACTTGATCTACCTTATTAACAAGACATTTACTTAAATTCTCAACTGATAAGCAGAGCTGTCCGTAAGGATTCCAGGAGCATGTTTATATAAGGTGGTGAAAGAAATATTGAGCCTCAAACACACAAAAAGAAACACCCTGTAAAAAAGTTGCTGCCTTAATTTTTTTAAGTACAATCAACTTGGATGTTTGAGTAAATTGTTGAAATTTGTTTTAAGGTGCTGTATGTAAGTTGTATGTAATGTGCGTTCCGTGTCGGAATGTCTGATTTTGTTTTGGTAGCCATGGAAGCCATTCTACCCGAGATAAAAATCCTCAGCATCCATCTAAAAATCTCTATGAACGAGAGCATATTAAAACGTGGATAAATCAACTCACAGTGTGGCTTTCATTGTCAGTTGTGCTCGCTCCTGTTGCGTGTCCAAAAGCTGGCAACCCGTGTGAGCGTCGAGCCATTAACTTATCTTGATGAAGTAAAGCAATGTGAAACATTTGTTGTCATAATTTATTGATCATGTCATTTTTTACAGGCACAATTCTGGTCAACTCTGGTTAGTCATTTTTATTATTATATTTAAAAGCCCATTACTGAAAAGTTGTTTTTCATCTGTTAGTTTAGACTCCTTGGGGGTCTGTGGAAAGATATACAGGTCCTTCTCAAAAAATTAGCATATTGTGATAAAAGTTCATTATTTTCCATAATGTAATGATACAAATTAAACTTTCATATATTTTAGATTCATTGCACACCAACTGAAATATTTCAGGTCTTTTATTGTTTTAATACTGATGATTTTGGCATACAGCTCATGAAAACCCAAAATTACTAAAAAAAATTAGCATATCATGAAAAGGTTCTATTAATAGCATTAATATATTGTCTCTCTGAGGTTCATGGGGCCTTAAGTGATGCATAATGTGTCCACCCGTTGTTAATCTTCTTTACTCCTTACCTAATGAGGAACAAGTAATGAAGATGGAATGTGCAGCAAACACCTTCAGTGAATGATTCAGCCATGTGGAAAACTGCTCATGACTTACTAGTGAATAATATATATCACTAACGCAATAATTATGGAAACACTAAATCACCACATGTCATAAATAATTACATACTGATAGTTAACATAGCATTATGATGTAAAGATAATATAGTACTTAAAGAGAACATACACTGATCAGGCATAACATTCCTAATATTGTGTTGGTCCCCATTTTGCTGCCAAAACAGCCCTGACCCGTCGAGTCATGGAGTCCACTAGACGTGAAGGCGTGCTTTGGTTTCTGGCACCAAGATGTTAGCAGCATATCCTTTAAGTCCTGTAAGTTCCGAGGTGGGGCCATGTTTGTTCAGCACATCCCACAGATGCTCGATTTGATTGAGATCTGAGGAATTTGGAGGCCAAATCAACACCTCAAATTTGTTGTTGTGCTCCTCAAACCATTCCTGAACCCTTTTATTTAGTGTCAGGGTGCATTATCCTGCTAAAAGAGGCCACAGCCACCAGGGAATACCGTTTCCATGAAAAAGTGTACATGGTCTGCAACAATGCTTAGGTAGATGGTACCTTACACATGGATGGCAGAAGCCAAGGTTTCCCAGCAGAACATTGCCCAAAGCATCACACTGCCTCCACCAACTTGCCTTCATCCCATAGTGCATCCTGGTGCCATGTGTTCCCCAGGTAAGCGCATGACCATGACCATCAAAAGAAAATGTGATTCATCAGACCAGGCCACCTTCTTACATTGCTCCGTGGTCCAGTTCTGATGCTCACGTGCCACTGTTGGTGATTTCGGCAGTGGACAGGGGTCAGCATGGGCACCCTGTTTGGTCTGCGGCTATGCCGCCCCATACACAACAAACTGCGATGCACTGTGTATTCTGACACCTTCACATCAGAACCAGCATTAATTTATTGATCTAGCTCGTCTGTTTGATCGGACTACACGAGCCAGCCTTCACTCCCCACGCGCAGCAATGAGCCTTGGCCGCCCATGACCCTGTTGCTGGTTCACCACTGTTCCTTCCTTGGAGCACTTTTGATAGATACTGACCACCGCAGACTGGGAACACCCCACAAGAGCTGCAGTTTTGGAGATGCTCTGACCCAGTCGTCTAGCCATCACGATTTGGCCCTTGTCAAACTCGCTCAAATCCTTACGCTTGCCCATTTTTCCTGCTTCTAACACATCAACTTTGAGGACAAAATGTTCACTTGCTGCCTAATATTTCCCACCCACTAACAGGTGTCATGGTGAAGAGGTTATTCACCTGTCAGTGTTAATAATGTTATTATTATTATTATAATGTTATATGCCTGATCGGTGTATTTGCTACTAAACAAGATTCTTACAAACATTATGAAGAAAATATGAGTCAAGTCTGTCAATGAAAAGTTACCATGATGCTAAAAAGGTTGCCAGGGCATTGCTGTGGTTGCAAAAATTTTTTCCCTATTCATTTATAAATGTCATGTCTGTCTGTAGCATTTATACAGGCCCAGTTTTACAAACAGGGCTTAGATTAAGTCAGGATTAGTTCAATTAGGACATTTATAAAAGATAAAAAAAACATTACTGCATCTTGAGCCAAACCAATGGCACTTTTTTGTGAAACCGGGGAAAACTGTATAAATCATAGCCTTAGCAAGAACCATCAATGATATATTGATGACGCCCCTCAAAATTTGCAAAATGAAAAAAGCTTTTAGGCCACTCAAATGACTGTCTTCCATACTTAAGGCGCTTTCACTTTAATACACAGATCTAATATACGTAGGCTACACATGTGATTTCTTTACTTGTTGTTTACGTTCACAGAGATAACGACATTTTGAATTTTGTGTGTATTTTTGGACAGTTTAAGCATAATAAGACATGAAAGAGAACTTAGTTCTTAAGTTCTTAATACTCGTGGGATGCGCCATCTGACATCCAGCTTTCTGTGTGAATGATTCGGGTGTGTGCGCTCAGAAAACTATTTATATATATACCTTTAAGTTTAGACTGATATGGTTTTAAAACACATGCAGATAATAAACTTTCATCATAATGAAGAACTGCAAAGTCCCATTAGCGTGACCGTGATAGAGATGATCATCAGAACCAAACAGTTATTTTGTTTTTGGTAAAGTATCCAAGGCACAAGCTGTATAGGCTCCGCCCTGTTCTGGATAGGGGGGCGGGGAGCTGCTCATTTGCATTTAAAGATACATGCACAAAAACAAAGAACAAAAAAAGAAGTTTGTTTGAAAACTTTGCTTATTTATTTAAAATAAAAAACGAAAAACATCAAATTTACATAAGTGAAGCGCTGTGAATACTTTTCGGATACACTGTAAAATAGGTCCCCTTTAAAACACTTGCCATCATTTTAGGAAGAAAACAATGCACATATATAATTACACATCATAACTAACATTTATCACATTAATTATAAATTGATACAAATATTCTTATACAATAAAAAGTAACACATACATATTAATAATCTGGTTTATGATTAAGTGTGATAAAGTTGAATTCAAGAAAATTAAATGTGGAATATGTTTTGGTTACTTTTATTGTAAACCATAAATTAACTTTAGGTCCCTCAAAGTACTTTTACAGAATGTATGAGACACAAAATACAATTTCATATATAAACAGCCTCTAACATAAGCCTTATGATTCCAGAGTCTCATGCACTCTCGCAAATGTACACAAACCATCTATTCTGTTTAACCTTAAATTGTTTCACTAACAACAATGTTGGCGAATCCATGCACCTGAGTGAGCTGAGGACAATCAAGAGATGCCAGAAGTTTATGTGGCCCATGATACTTGGGAATAAAGGTCTCAGTCAGGTTCACTGTGGTCAGACTTGCAATGTCACTGAGCGACAGAAAGAGAAAATTATGTGCATATTTCATTTGTATTCATTTTACATTGTGCTCATCTGTCAACTGTAATTTATTTCAAGCAGTGCAAATTAATTTAATACTCTTGCGTCTTACCCATAGTTAATTGTCCGGACATACTGCAATCCCAATCCTTCAAAATGGAAAAATACATTCTTCAGCACACAGGGCAGTGGGTTCTGGAATTTGATTTTGAATGTCATCTCTTTGCCCACTACACCACCACATACAGGCTGAAAAGAAAGGTTTACAAAAGATAATCAGGCAAATTTTGCTGCCATAAAAAAGAACCTCTATATATAAAGAGTTCATAATAAAGAAAACTCACAATGATAATGAGATCTGGTGTGCGCAATCTGAAGTTGAACTGGGTGGCCAGTATCTGTGTCGTCTCTAAGACCCGTCCAGAGAGTGTAAGCATCAATGCTGTTTGATCAGCCAGGTGGTCCTTATAGTCCTCATACCGCAAGGTCCACTCCAGAATCTGGACTACAGAGGAAAACAAGATAAACAGTGAGTGAATACTAATGCTTTCATAACAAATCTTCAATTGAAATGAATAATCATTCTCATCATTATGTTTTTCTTTACAGCTGATATACCGTATGAGAAGTCTAAGATAAATTTGGTAGGACTGGTTTATTCATGGTTTGCACCAAAGTATAATAAAATCCTAGAAAAGGTAAGTTTTCAAGACAAATGTTAAGGTTGGCTTTAAGTTTAAGAAAATCCTAATTTATGTCAGAACAGCTTGAAGGACTCTGGCAAGTTTGGTAAATGCTGCTTGGAACAAGTCTGTCATCAAACAAACTTATTCTTCAAGTAGAATCTTAAAAATTATTTCAAAGCTTCTATCCTCTCTCACCCTCATAAGACTTGAGCTCAATAAGTGTCTGGTCCTTCTTCACTAAGGCCTTGTGGGTTCCAGTGTAGTGCATGGCTGCCACCTGGCTGTAAAGAGTGAGACTACGAGGAGACATGCACTTGTTCTTCAGAATGATGGAAAGCACAGCATCCTGACCAACACATGGTCCATCACCCTGCATGTTGACTTCAATGATCACATCCTCACTGTAGGACAATGAGTATGCGGACCGTTTGGAGCCATGGCGACAGGCTGTTTCTTCAGCCATCCGTGCCCCATCTGAACCTTATGAATGGGATAAAATAATAAATGATTAGTCAAGTCAAGTCACCTACATTTATATAGCGCTTTTTACAATACTGACTTTTTCAAAGTAGCTTTACAGTGATAATAGGAAATTAATGTATCAAGACAGCAGCACCAGCTTAAGTAAGTTGTTGATTGATTAATTTCCGTTGTAAAAATCATTAGTTATTAACTTGAACGACACCATTTTCAACTGAAAACAGAAAACTTTAATGTGTTCTGGCTATTCATTTACACAACAACAGCGTTTTGGTTGCCTGAAAACGTAAACTTTGAAATAGGTTTCAAAGTGCAAGTTTTGAAAGTGATACCATCATCTCAGACAAACCTCAAAAACGTGAATCTGTAAAAATGGGGACGGCATGCACATGCGTAATATGTGTTTAGCCTATAGGGATGCAGGTTTGATATTCTTGGTATTATCACCTGGCCAGAATTTTGCGATTGCAATAGCCATGAAGGACTATAATGTGTTTAGAGCTCGCTCAAGTACTGGGGAGCTAAACGATTTAATGCTTTGTAAGTAATTAGCAGGATTTTAAAATGTATACAATGTGTATCACTGCTAATGCAGCGTTGACAGAACCAGCTTAATATGGGCATACTAGAGTATACTCTATACGCTATACTCATACTCTACAGCTGCTGGACTAGCTGGAGTTTGTTTATTAAGCGTGCAGGGCAACCACCTAGTAGAGCATTATAATAATCAAGCACTGAGGTCATCAATGCATTAACTAACTTTCCCACATTTGTCATATGTTTTTAATATTCTTAACAATATTAGAAAACTAGCTAACCTGAAATGGTCTTTGTTCAATAAGGTCTATAATAATAAAATGAAATGCTTGTTTTATGTGATAATATAATACATTTTATATTTTGTCAGAATACATGGCTATGTTTCAATGGCAGTCAATGAAGAAAGATGTTATGACATCAATAAGTAGGGGCTAGCTCTGCTTGCTAACCAACCAAACCTAATACAGAAACCAAGACATCTGGCTTTAGGGAATAGAGTGATCACTAATGATGTATGCCATTAAATGTAGGTAGGTGATTTGATCTAGAAATATTTTTTGCTATCTTGGTTGAAAGTCTCTTAAAATCCTTAAAGCAATCATTAAGTTAAGTGGTCTAAATATATTTACAGTATATATATATATATATATATATATATATATATATATATATATATATATATATATATGTATATATATATATATATATATATATATATATATATATTTATATATATATATATATATATATATATATATATATATATATATATATATATATATATATATATATATATGTGGAAAGCATAGGGCCAAAAAAATTTTGTCCAATCATTGTATTCGGTCCGAAGAAACGGAAACTTGTAATGTTATACTCAAAGCAGTTTGTGACTTTATGCGTTCCATTGGCAACACTATCAATGGCAAAATGATTCTGCAGCCGTCAGGTGGTACAGGTCAGTACTCTTTAAGTTGTTTATGTTCATTATTATTGTAATGTTATGTGCTTTAAGACATGATGTCTCTCGTGATGATCTTGTCTGCTCCTTGCTGTACGTGTTCATGCTATTTAAAGGAGATGTGGCTTTGTAGACACTCTGAAGGGAGGGTGGGATCTTATCCTTTCAAAGCTAGCTCACTAGTCCTAGCCTCTCTGAAAATTGCCTACCCTACCTTTAAGGTCCTCTATATAAGAGCTGTGCCAGCTACACTGAGAAAGTGTAGAAAGAGACTGAAGTGATGGGTTTCTGTGACAGACATGTGTAGGTTTTCACCTTCTGGGTGTTTGTAGAGGTGTGTGATATCTACGCGTTGATCTGAGCCAACAGCTTTGGTGCTGATGCAGTGACCTACTGCGCTCTTGTCAACCCGAATCACAGTGAAGTTTTCATTAGCTTTACACTGCCAGTAGACTTTATCACTGTTCACCTACAACACAAAGAGCAAAACATTCAGTACAATAGGTTTGTGTATCTGCATTCCATTTCAGCTTCTAAACTGAAGAAAGAATTGCAGAATAATTCATGTTATTTAATGCATTTCATTTTTCAATTTTAACCAAAATCGTGTTATTATACACACAGACATATTTCCTGAAATATCACATGACATTAATCATTGTTTAAATGCTACCTAAAGAAATTTGTACTTGTATGTTTACATGTGAAAATATTACATGCAACATCAAACTCTGTATGATGGAAGGTTTGAGGTAAAGCATTAACATACTCCAGCAAAAAGGAAGGGTGCATCATGTTGAACCTGTCCACTGCGGACGGCAGTAACAGAGGTGGGGCCGCAGCGCAAGACGCCCTGGCTGCTCTCCTGAGGGGTGGAATCAACCACCTGCCAACCTCCAAAACCAGATGGCAGGTCTGGACGAGCCATCCAGGCCTCATTCCACACGTGGAAGTTCCTACATAGAGAGAAAAAATCAATCAACAAGGGTAAAGAAACTGAAATGAATAGAGATGCAGAAATGTTTTACACCATGTGATCTTACCAGACCGAATAACGGTTTAGATGTTCAACTGGCTCAAATTTCTCATCTAAATAAACGTCAGTTGTCAATGAAACATCAGTATCATGAGCAGAATTGAAGTTTGAGACTGGACGAGAGGGAATGCCCAAACATCTTAAAACTGAGGACGGAGAAATTTTGACAAGAAAGAATTAATGCAATGCACATAACCACATCAATTCTCCCAGTCATTAAACCTAACCCTAGCCTGTTTGACAACTTACTTGTGTTGGTGACTCCAGCAAAGACCCAACACTGTCCATATTTGATGGGTTTTCCTCCACATTTGTGGTATTGTTTCAGGACGGCACTGCTGCCGCACCAGGCTGTAGGGGAAATTCCATCTGTGTAGGTATTTGACCAACTACCCATCATCACACCACTGTTGTCATTGGCATTAATCTGTCACAGTGATGAAATATCAATGTTATATTGTCATCTTTTCTCTTACCTAAATGCAATTGTTCTCATTGTCTAATCAGGTTGTCATTCTAGTTTGAATATTCCTGGAAAACTCACTATTGCAGACACCACTCTGGCCACGTTAACAGGGTCTCCCCATCCTGAGCAAGGTCCACCACTCTTCTCCAACACAAAGAAACACGCAGCCAAGACTCCTTCATCAAACTAAGAATAATAGATCACAGAACTAGTAAGTAAGAAATGTTTGCATGCACTTTTATATGAATATGAATGAACAGTTGGCTCTTACTTGACCAAAGTTCCATGTCCTGCAGCCAATCTGCTGTTTAGTTCCGTAGTAGATTCTGCCCATGTCATTCAGCACATACTCAGCTCTCTCCGCCTCTTCATGCAGGTACACACAGTCGTCTGAGAACAGAGACATTCTTATATATTTAACAGTACTTTCTAGTTTTTCCTCAAGCCCACTAAAATGTAAAGAGAATGCAATATCATGTGGACATACTTTTACACCAGGGATTGAACAACATGTAAATGTCATTTTCAGGAGTGTCTGGTGAAGTGGCCTTTCCTGCTGGGCTGTTGGTTATGACAGTGAGTTTATATCGTCCAATGGAAGCTGTTGACTGAGAGTAAACACACAGTTTGATTCGGTTTTGCATTTGTTCAACAATCCTGGCTTCCCAGCAGTCTTTCTGGAATTCCTTCACTAATGGAACAATTGTGAGTGTCTCAGTCCATGTTGATGGGATGTTACCTATAAAACACACAACACAAGCAGAGGAAATGATGGTAAACATATATCCATATTTACAGTAGGCTAAAAGATCAGAAAATACATTGAACATATGCTTTTTTTTGTACAGAGGATAAGATGTTTTTGCTGCTTTGAAGCATTTCAACTCATACTGGAGAACATGATCAAGTTGTGGATAAAATTTTGTAAGTGGTCTCAGCCATTTTTATTTTGTCTTCTAAATGTAATATATAGTTAGCCATTTTCTTTCGGGTTAACTGACATAGTCTCAGCTCCAGGTGAAGTTGGTCACAGTTTTGATTTAAGGGTCGGGACAGCTCAATCCACATCTCAAAACACTGTCCTCTACGGATGATGAGGTGATCGCTAAGATACCGATCCGTGTGATGCTCTCGTCGGTTTTGTCCTGTCCTGGATTTGATGAGGTCAAAAGAACACACCTGCAATGGCACATCTGAGAAATAGAAAATAGTTAATGAACAGAGTAGGGTAGTCAGTTCATTAGAATTTTCTTTTATCAAATTCATGCTGAATATTTGTCTGATTTAGAAGTTATGCTTGTGGTACTTTTCACTTATTGGTCAAAAATGACAGTTTTTTTTTTTAAATTAATGTCTATATTTTAGTCCGATAATGTTTTTTTATTTAATATTTTGTATTTGTAGGGGTACTGATTTATATTTATGCTGTAATTATAATCCATTTATTCACTTTTTGAGCATAGACCTGAAAATGCAACGTCCAACTTAAATCTCCGTAAATCTTGAATGCTTTAGAGCACCAACTTAAGTTTGAAATCTTTTCGAAGAAGAAACATGGCAGATTATTGCTGAGGTGAAAAACGTTTAAAAAGTGAACTTAAAAACGTTACAGAATTGTATGTTTATTGTTATGAAAAAAGCAAATTTTCAATATACTATTTTCAATTTTAATATGAAATATATATTTTCCAAAAAAGAAAATCAAAACCATACATCTAAACAAGTTGTGTTTGAGCTTGATATCTCAAAAAATTGGCTTTAAGTATGATTTTGTTTGGGCGCAGTACCAAAAGTTTCCACGTGATGAAATTCATCTCCCAATCATTTCCAATGTACTAATTTTTATACTACAAAGAGTACAAGTGAGACAATTAAATCTTTTTCGAATCATGACCATGCATTTTTTTTTCTTTTTTTTTTCACAAAGCAATTTCCAAAACCAAGGTTGTAACATTCCAATGAAGTAAAAAAAAAAAAAAAACTAAAAAAAAAACTAAAAAACAAAGCTAAACAAAATATTTTTTTTGGTCAAATATGACTGAAGAGCACCAGAGGGTTAAACACATCTTATATCATACACTGTCAGAAAAGTAAGGTACATTGCTGTCACTGGGGCGGTACCCTAAGGTACAAAACCGAAAAGGTACTATTATGTACCTTTAAGGTACTCATATGTACTGTTAAGGTACTAATATGCACCCTTAAAGTACTGATATGTACCATTTAGGGGTGAGTAAGGTATAAAGATGTACCTTTTCACTTTTGTCCCTTAGGGTACCACCTCAGTGCCAGCACTGTACCTTTTTTCTGAGAGTGTACACTCCAAAGACCTCTTACCATTCACCACAGGCTCCACATGTGTCCATGAGTCTGTGCAATAATTCATAATTCTGGTGTTGACATGCTCCTTTTCATCAGATTTTTGACATGATTTGAGGTGATTGCCACAGCAATGCTTGCAAACAGATATGCTGCCCGGCTCGCTGCACGCCTCTGTACACTTTTCTGACTCCAGTATAATGGCTTTAAATGACCTTTTGAAAGAATACATAATTAGTTTATCATCAGTGATTAAACAAAAACCAAACTCACATAATGAACCACTGAAAGAAGATTGAGGTCTGTTGAGATTGTCCTCTCGACTTATTACAGGTCTCCATGGCTTTCTCAAGTTATTTAACCCTCAAACGGATTTTAGCAAGAAAACACTAAATAAGGATCCACATTTTTTTTGTTAATCTTGCCAGAACATATTTCTTGCCTTTAGCTTTATCAATTCAGTGACTTTGACACATAGGCTATACAGAAAAATGCACAGATTACCTTCACATAATAAGGGAAACATGTATAATCTCTGCTTAAGATGTTCCTGGGCTCTAACCAAATCTTTCAAATCTTTCTATTTGTAGCAATGTGCAAAATAAAATCAGATCACAAGCGCAAAAACAATATTTTAGTTCATTACTTACATGGTTGTAGTTCTGAACGTGTTTGCAGAGTCTGTTATCTGAAAGAATTAATGAAGCAAATCTCAATGGATCTCTTCTTTTGTCCAACTGTTTCTCTCCAGATCAGCCCAGTACATATATTAACATCTCAATCTCCACCCCATTCACAGCTCAGAGCCGAAGAGTGTGAAGAATTTCCCGTCTGATGAGAGAGAGTTTAGTGTTCAGGATGAGTCTCACAAGTTAATTGTAACAGCTTATTTAAATACTGCATCAGCGCAACTTTTCATTGTGAAACCATCAAGGTATTAAAGATGGAATGTGTTGCAAATGGCTCCAGTGAATGATTTAAGCCTCTGAAGAAAAAAAGCATTCATCTACATGGTTTAATTGACACAGTAATTATTTGCCAAGAGACACCAAATTCCACATTATAAACATATATCAATGAGCTATGCCACTGTTTGCATGAACAATTGTTTTTATTTTAATGTATATAATGCTATAATATGGCTAAATATGTGGCCAACATGAACATTTTTTACAAGATCTTGATAAAAAATGTATGCACCTCTTGATGAAAATAACATCACAACATTTATCACCATCAGAAGAGCATTTTTGCTTGTATTGACAATGCAAGAGACCAGCTCTCTGCCTCCTCCAGCACATCCCAAAGACTTTCGATGAATAAGTCTGTATTCATGTGTGAAAAAGATTCTTCATGCTTCCTCCCAACCATTCTTTCATGGTGATCCTGATTCTATTGTTATCCTGGAAAATCCTACATGGTTGGGTTGTTGAAGAAATTAAGCGCTACACACTCCATGAGTTGCTGCATTTCCACTCTCAGGCCCAAAGCGGGCATGCTAGTGCATGCCAGTCGCCTTTCCACTGTAACTTCCAGGGCTTGATCAGGCATCATTGGGGATTCCTCTGGGCCAATGGCCAGGGATTTTTGGCCAAATCTCCTCATATTTTTGGTGGAAAATATGTAGAAAAGAGGATTCTTTCTAAATCTTAAGATGTTAACACTGTCCTGCTGTCCTGTGACTACAAATAAACATAAACAGACGCGACTGAATAAGTTTGCTTGTCCTCCTTCTTTTGTGAAATCGCGGTAAATACAACTTTATTTCTGTGGAACTAATGTGCAATCATGACACAAATTAATTCATTATGATCAATGTAACTATTGTAACTAATGTTATTATTTTAAAACTGTTGCAGAACATCAATGCTCATGGGTTTACATTTTTTAAGTAAACAACAAAAATGCCAACGAACGGCCGCTTTTATCATGCTCGTTTTGCTATCTCTCTAGTTCCCAGTCATTTCTTTCTGAGTTGCTTTCTGATAAAACTTCCACTTGTTGGTAACATGATGGGTTTGTGTGACATTGCGTGATTAAATGCGGCGCTTCTGGCTCTGCGGTGGAAACGCAGTATGTTTTTGGGCTTGCTGCTACAGGCCTGAGGCTATTAGCCAAACACCCGGCCCGTTGAAAGCCCTGGCTCGCACTGGCCTGACAGTGGAAAAGCGGCTAGTTAGGGTTAGAAGAACTGTTGCCGAACATATAACATGCAACATAATAATCACTGCAATAATGATCCAATCACTGACAGTGACAGACTTTGCCTGTTTAAATCCAATTTTTTTGGGGGTATACTGCTGTAGAAATTATACAATTTTAAACCACTTTTAGTTTAGAGAGATCTGGAGAAATAATGCATAAACACGTTTTCATTTTAACATCTTTATTTTCCATTTATTTCTTTGTACTTTTATCAGTGTTACAGAAAATCATCAAGCAAAGCAATACATTTCTGCTACATTTTTTGGGCTGTAAACTAAGGACTGCAGTCATCACAATCCAACATTCAGTGATCACATCATGTTGTCAATTGCAAGGGCATGAGTCGGCTTGCAGCACGGCCCTTATGAATCCAGTTTGACGACTGGAAAGCGCCCAATCATCTTGTTTCCACATGGCTGCGCGCCTTTGCAGTCACTGCTAACATTCTTGATGTCTTGATCATGGCATGACATCAGAGTGTTGAGCTCACACATCGGCTTGCAGAAAGCCTCTTTTGAATCTCCTGAATCGATAACTTGAAAACGCCCGATCACCTTGCTTCCACATGGTGGCGGGCCTTGCAATCTTTAATATCCTTGCAGGCAACTGGCTCTAAATCATAATCAAGGCATGGTGGGATGTAGTTGCAGGGGATACTGCCAGGCTTGTTGCATGACACTTTCTCTCAGTCATCCTTACAACCAGGGACGTGCAGAGAGTTCTTCAGAGGCAGGGGCTCAAATGTAAAAAAGGGGCAACATCTAAAAAAATAAATAATACAAAAAAAAACCCACATATATATGTGTGTGTGTGTGTGTGTGTGTGTGTGTGTGTGTGTGTGTGTGTGTGTGTGTGTGTGTGTGTAGGCTATGTGTGTGGCTATGCGTGTGTGGAAATGTATTGATACTACATTTTAACTTTTATTTTTGCAAGAAGTCTCTTATTCTCATTAAGCCTACATTTATTTAATCAAAAATACAGAAAAAACGATAGCCTAATATTGTGAGATATTATTACATGTTCTTTTTAACATTTTATTAATCAAAGAATATTTCATCTTGAGTATCACAGCAGGTTATAAAAAATATTAAGCAGCACAACTGTTTCCAACATTGACGTCAAATCTATGATTTGTGAAGGGTCATGTGACCCTGAAGACTGGAGTAATGATGATAAATTCAGCTTTGATCACAGGTATACATATACTTTCAATTTTAAAGTATATTAAAATAGAAAACAATTAGCCTATTATAAAAATATTTCACAATTTTGCTGTTTTTG
The DNA here is from genome assembly GCA_023029165.1 of Gobiocypris rarus. NCBI lineage: Eukaryota > Metazoa > Chordata > Actinopteri > Cypriniformes > Gobionidae > Gobiocypris > Gobiocypris rarus. Next base: position 6,409,556 of record CM040933.1, on the reverse strand, counting down.
ATCAAATAAATGCAGGCTTGATGAGCATAAGAGACTTCTTTCATAATGCTGCATCATTATCAAAAATGGTAATATAATAAAGTCCTTTCATGCCACCATTTCACATAATTGGCCTGTAGGTGCCGTTGGCACTTGCCTTCATTAGCTTTGATCGTTTCATCAAATAGTAAACGTGTATCAATTTACATAAATACAAGTGAGTTTAACACTACTTACATTAATGCAACTTTTGGTGCTGCATGGTTTTGTGCAGTGCTTTGTTTGTTGTCAGGAACATCAGGACGATTGTCAGGATGATCCAGTTCGTCTGGAAATCGTTCCACAAACATTAGTTCGTCTGTCCATGTCATTTTTAACCGATTTATGAATTAGAACAGAAAATTACTGCTCCACTTCACATTGTCCAATGGAATCTGAACTTTGCCAGATCACGATTGGTTGGTTATGACAAACGGCCCGGGCATTGACGATTTATGTAAAATTTAAAAATATCTAAAATATAGATTTTTAATTCAACACATTAGCGTTAATTACTGATGAAAAAAATGTTTTGGTTTGTTTGAGAATGCTTTCCTCCCGTAAAGCCACAGACACTCTCTGAAAAAACCATATATGGCTCGAGAGCCGTTTCCGAACAGACTGAGGGAAATCAGCCAGTAAAACACATGCAACCCATAGCAACGGGTTATGGCAACGCCTCAGACCGACTGATATGAAAAAATAAACAGAAGGTTTCCGACTTTTGAGCAGTTTGTTAGTATAGGACACGTTGTCCTTTTTTATTGACCACAAATATTATCATTGATATTTGTCTGAGAGGGGCACTTTTGATTAATTTTGATTAATCAAAAGTGCCCCCTGCACGTGCCTGCTTACAACCACAGCACGGTGGGTCACAGTTGCAGGATTTAGAGCAAGGTTTAACACAGCATGCAACTTTCTTGCTGTTGCTCTTACAGACACATTCACAGCATGATGAGATGTATTTGCAAGAACAACTGCAAAGGTTGTTGCAAACTGGCACACTGCATTGCACTGTCTTGCAATCGTGCAGCGTAAAACGTCCGACCGGGCAGCACTTGATTAACTGTTCACAAGACCTAGTGTGAGCTGCAACACAGAAAAAAAGAGTGTGAGAGAGAGAGATTGGGAGAGAATAAATGGCAAGACAAAACTGTCTTTATAGCTATTCAAAAAAAGTAACCCTTGTCATTGGATAAAGCATTCCTATAGTTTTGGTGATGCAAATCCTGAATTGCAATGCATTTTGCCTCATTAAATATCCATGCACTTATAGTTTCAGAAACATTCAATGTCTAGTAGTGACAACATATGTTTCAAAAGTGTTTTAGATATTAAAATAAATGAATGAGAAATTCGTCTTCCCAAAATCTATAAGGTAAGTATCTAAAATCTGCATGCCGCTTTATAAAAGCAAGGATTAAATGCAAATTAACTCCAGAAGTTAAAAACGCACATGCTTTCAGTCGTTTCTCTTGATTGTGTTTGAAAGGCTCTGTCTTGCTGGAAGCAACTCATCTCTCGTTCTGATGTTTTTCTCCTCTACTGTCCGATATATATCTTCATCTCCACTCCATCCACAGCTCTGAGCTGAAGAGTGTGAATAATTTCCTGTTTCATGAGAGGGACAGTTTAGCGTTTATGATGAGTCTCTCATATTTATAGTAAACACAGCATCAGAGCAATCTTTTCATTATTACATACACAAATTGTTTCAATTAAGTAATGATGGGGAGGGAGGTTTAATGAGAAGTAATGAGAGTATAACACAATGCCACTCATCATCTAGACTAAAATTAAATTTCATTATAAATGAATGTGACATTTTAGGCATTTTTCTGTTACCTTACCATATACCATAAAACTTACAAATATAACTAAACCAAATCAAAATAATAATAACTTGCTCGAATAAACCTTTTACATACTCGTATATATTTGTAGCCTCATCTGAAAGCCACAGTGCCGAACATAATGTAATTATTGCAATATAATAGTATTATAATTATGCAGCTGTATATTAATAAGTCAGCGATCAGTCTTTACTGACTCAAACCTGCAGTTCATGAACTAGTCATGCTTAAAATCAAGATGCTTCATTCTACCATCCAGTTAGTCACCTTGTATCATTAATAAGGATGGGATGTAATGCTAACTGCTCCACTGAATGATTCAATCCTCTGGCAAATAGGCAAAACATTTTATATCTGTATCTGACTGAAAATAAGTAATGCAACAAAAGGCACACCAGTGTTTGGGCTATGTGCTTAAATGCAACAAGTTTCAATGTTTACATTTTATAAAAGAATAATGGTTGTGTGTGTATTAGAAATGTTACGATTTCTAATATATCAATTTCACACACGGATTGCTTCTAACATCTGGGACACTGTTAGCATGTTAGCCGGGGTTCAAAGGGTCAAATGCAGGTAAAGCTCGGTGCTGAAACTGTACCATTTTATGAATTTTGACAATGCATGCTGGTGAAAATGTGAAATGGCTTACGGCAATCATCAAATCACTGGTTGCACTGCATGACACACTGCATTTGGCAACGGTTTAACATTCTGTAAAATAAAATAAAAATAAATTAATAATGATGATAATAATAATAATAATAATAACAATTCTATTAATACTTGTATTATAACATTGTATTATAAAAATATTATTGAATGATTATTAAATATAAAATAAAAAAAGTACAGTACAATATATGTAGTATTGCAATACAAATTATATATTTTTAATCTGATTAAAAAATAATATATTAATCTTTTTTTTTTTTAAATGCCTGGGTATGGGTGGTTTTCATTCTGTCTTTAGCTAATCACAATCACATTTGATTTTGATTTGAGCAGTTTCGATACGCTGACTCATAACGCTCCGAAGCTTCTGAAGCCGTGTTTTGAAATTGGCCAACACTATATAAGTCGTTATTTAGTGTTTGTTTGTTTAGTTTTTTCACACAAAAACTATTCTCATAGAACCACTGTAGTGAGATGGACTTTGTAACAACATCTTTAGTACCTTTTATGGGTCTTGAGAGAGGAAATTTCATTTTTGTCAATAGAGGCCTTTCTGAGCGGATTTCAACAAAAATATATTACGCTCTTATGCGTGTCAAACGAGTAATTAATGACAGAATTTCCCTTTTTGGGTGAACTAACCCTTTAAGATCAAACAGCCTACGGACACACTCTCTTTTTTGCAGATTGTTTTAGTTTGTGTGCTTTTTTATTGTGAATATATGGATCAGAACCACATTCTGTGCTGATCTCTGTTTGATTTCAGTAACACAGGTGCATGTTTACTACAGAAATAATCCATCCACACGAGCACATTCTTTTTAGAGTTTTTATTTGTCAATTGTTATTTCTTTGTATTTTATCCACATTTTTCCAGTTTCATTAAATGTTCAAATTCAACAGTAACTTTTCCTTTATTCATCTAAACAGAAGAACCTGAGGATTGAAACATCACAGTCCAACATCATCACAGCTTTCTGTCAGTTAGTGGCAAGAGCTGTTGATCACAAACCGGCGTGCAGCACACACTCTTCCACTTATTGACTGGGAATGAGACTGACACTTCATTTCCACATGGTCTCCTGCATTCATCCTGGATGACCGTCTTGAGCCCATGATCGTGGCAAGGGTTGTGCTGGCAAACTGGCGAAGCAGCCGTCGCCTGCTGTCACACGCTCCACTGCACTTACAGTCATCCTGGACGACCGCAGCCTTACGACCACAGCATGTCACACAGCTGCAAGGGTTCCTGCCAACAGCAGCGCTGCACTTCACTTTGCTGCAATCGTCTGACTGCAGTTCAGCGGCTGGGAAACGGCCGACTTGGCAACAGCTCAGAGCTGAAGAGTGTGAGTTTGGAACTTTATTTACTATTGCCTAACATGCAGATTCCACACGTGCTGTTCATTAAACTGCTTTTAACTCATTAGTTTTAGTAAAAATTACATTCTCTAAGTAATGCTGTAAAGATTGCACTAATGCTGTACTTAACATTAAATAAGAGAGACTCATCATAAACACTAAACTCTCCCTCTCATGCAAATTCTTCACACTCTTCAGCTCTGAGCTGTGGATGGGGTGGAGATGAAGATGTGGATATATACCGGACTGCTCAGGAGAAAAACACCAGAGCGAGAGAAGAGTTACTCTAGCAAGATTTTCTCTGAGTACAATAACTCAAGACTCAACACATGTAAGTATTCAACTCAACTTTTTACCTCTTTTTAGTCTTTAAAAGATCACCATTGCCTTCAGAAAGCTGATTGCGTGTTTTCTTGCCGTTCATCGATCTCTCCTATCAATTGTTTCAGCTCACACTATGTCTTGTGATAAGTCAGCCATCAACAACTGTTGCCAAGTCGGCCGTTTCCCAGCCGCTGAACTGCAGTCAGACGATTGCAGCAAAGTGAAGTGCAGCGCTGCTGTTGGCAGGAACCCTTGCAGCTGTGTGACATGCTGTGGTCGTAAGGCTGCGGTCGTCCAGGATGACTGTAAGTGCAGTGGAGCGTGTGGACAGCAGGCGTACGGCTGCTTCAAGCCAGTTTGCCAGCACAACCCTTGCCACGATCATGGGCTCAAGACGGTCATCCAGGATGAATGCAGGAGACCATGTGGAAATGAAGTGTCAGTCTCATTCCCAGTCAATAAGTGGAAGGGTGTGTGCTGCACGCCGATTTGTGATCAACAGCTCTTGCCACTAACTGACAGAAAGCTGTGATGATGTTGGACTGTGATGTTTCAATCCTCAGGTTCTTCTGTTTAGATGAATAAAGGAAAAGTAACTGTTGAATTTGAACATTTAATGAAACTGGAAAAATGTGGATAAAATACAAAGAAATAACAATTGACAAATAAAAACTCTAAAAAGAATGTGCTCGTGTGGATGGATTATTTCTGTAGTAAACATGCACCTGTGTTACTGAAATCAAACAGAGATCAGCACAGAATGTGGTTCTGATCCATATATTCACAATAAAAAGCACACAAACTAAAACAATCTGCAAAAAGAGAGTGTGTCTGTAGGGTGTTCGATCCTAACCGATTGCATTTCATATTTTATAACACCGCTTAACAACCGCAATATTAGAGAAACATGAATAGGCCTCATACCCTGAATAGACTGTAAACAGACCTGTTATACAACTAAATCATATTCAATATGAAAAACATTGTTCCTTTCACATAGCATCGTTCTCCACAGAGGAAAACTCATTGTTCGACACTTGATTTAGTGAACACTGACAGGCATGTGATTAGCTAAAGTCAAAAAGCAGGAAAACTTGAAAAGCATGATATTTACCCCATTGAGATCTGATGTGTTTTCAAATTTTTCCTTTCATTTTTTGAGCAGTTCTGAAGTGCAGAAAAAGATTGTTGAGCTTCATAAAAAGAAAGTGGCTGAAAACAGCTAAAGCATCGGAAATTCCTTTTCCACCACCAGGGCAATAATAAAGAAGTTCCAATCAAATAATGTTACTGAATCTGCTTGGAAGAGGACATGTGTCTATATCGTCCTAATGCAAAGACTCTCCAAGGATCACAGATGAAGAATCACAGAGATTAGTTGAGTCTTGGGGTCAGAAAGCCTAAAAAGATCAGACAACCCCTACATCATCAAATGTTGTTTGGGAGGAGTCAAGAAAAATCCTCCTCGCTCATCCAGAAACAAACTCCAGCATATTCAGTGTCAGACACGACTGGAAATTCAAAAGGGACTGGTTCTGTGGTCAGATAAACCTATAAAAGAGCTTTTTGGCAGAAAATCTACCAGATGGGTTTTGTGCAAACAGGGATAAAAAGTACCCCATGCCCACGGCTAAAAATACAGCTGGCTCTTTAATGTTGAGGGCCTATTTTTTTGCTGGAGGTCCTGGACATCTTGTTCAGACACATGGTATCATGGCATCAGTCCTTATACTCCATCACGCCTCTTCGCTCTGCTAACTCTCTATCACTTTGTCAGCCTTCATGTAAACTAAAGACCATGGGGAAAGAGCATTTTCATACAAAGCATCCAAGCTATGGAATGTACTTCCTCTGCCCATCAGAAATGCACCAACGCTGGGTCATTTTAAAAAGTTGATTAAGACACATTTGTTTAAAACTGTTTTTCTTTAATAATTTGTTGTATTGCTATAGTTGTTTTTCTTGTATTTTATTTTTAGTTGTATTATTGTTATTTTATTGTAGCGCTTTGGGTTTAAGAAAAGCGCATTATAAATCAAATGTATTATTATTATTATTATTATTATTATTATATATTTACCAGGGTGCCAACAATTTTGACCACCACTGTATGTCAATGCATTTGCGTTCTCATACAAATGTTTTGTGTTCCTCCAATAAACTTTGCATTCACTGCAAAACTTTAGTGTTCTCTCACAAAGAATGTAAAAGTTTTGTGAGCAAACAAAAGTTTCTCAGGGAAACGCAAAATGTTTGTGAGAACTCAAATGCATTGACATATTTTTCCATGCATTCAATTTTGCACTGTGGAATAAAGCCTATTTGTGCAACATTGTCATTGTGTCGATTATTGATGAGTTAAAATAGCATCGTCTTTCGTAAAATTACAAAGCCCTTTTGTAATGAGCTGTGCAAATACAAAGACAGCAGCTAATACAAGTCCAATTCATGCTTTTAATCCACCTTGTTTTTAATGTGAGAGCAGGTCAGCCATTTGTAACTTGAGTGTGTGAGGCTTCTGGTATAATTCACTTCCAGTTATTTTACTTGTACAAAACAGTCCATTATTCTGGTTGATATTGCAAACTGGTATGTTATTTTAACTCCTCATTAATCGACACAATGACAATGTTGCACAAATAGTTTTAGTTTACTGCACTTTGTTGCTATTGTTCTTTATCTCTCTATAGCACTAATGGATCAGAAGTTTCGCACATTCACAGAAAATGGCTTTCTTCCGCAGTGCAAAATTACGGAACCCCTGAATCAAATTTTCATTTTTTGCCTTTAGCTAATCACATGTCTGTCTGTGTTCGCTAAATCAGTGTGAAAAATTTGTTTTCTTTGTGGAGAACAATGGAACGACTTGTCCAAGACAAGGAACAATGTTTTTTCTTTTTCATATTGAATATGATTTAGTTGTATAACAGGTCTGTTTACAGTCTATTCAGGGTATGAGGCCTATTCATGTTTCTCTAATATTGCGGTTGTTAAGCGGGTGTTATAAAATATGAAATGCAATCGGTTAGGATCGAACAGCCTACAGACACACTCTCTTTTTGCAGATTGTTTTAGTTTGTGTGCTTTTTATTGTGAATATATGGATCAGAACCACATTCTGTGCTGATCTCTGTTTGATTTCAGTAACACAGGTGCATGTTTACTACAGAAATAATCCATCCACACGAGCACATTCTTTTTAGAGTTTTTATTTGTCAATTGTTATTTCTTTGTATTTTATCCAAATTTTTCCAGTTTCATTAAAAGTTCAAATTCAACAGTAACTTTTCCTTTATTCATCTAAACAGAAGAACCTGAGGATTGAAACATCACAGTTCAACATCATCACAGCTTTCTGTCAGTTAGTGGCAAGAGCTGTTGATCACAAACGGCGTGCAGCACACACCCTTCCACTTATTGACTGGGAATGAGACTGACACTTCATTTCCACATGGTCTCCTGCATTCATCCTGGATGACCGTCTTGAGCCCATGATCGTGGCAAGGGTTGTGCTGGCAAACTGGCTTGAAGCAGCCGTACGCCTGCTGTCCACAAGCACCACTGCACTTACAGTCATCCTGGGCGACCGCAGCCTTACGACCACAGCATGTCACACAGCTGCAAGGGTTCCTGCCAACAGCAGCGCTGCACTTCACTTTGCTGCAATCGTCTGACTGCAGTTCAGCGGCTGGGAAACGGCCGACTTGGCAACAGTTGTTGATGGCTGACTTATCACAAGACATAGTGTGAGCTGAAACAATTGATAGGAGAGATCGATGAACGGCAAGAAAACACGCAATCAGCTTTCTGAAGGCAATGGTGATCTTTTAAAGACTAAAAAGAGGTAAAAAGTTGAGTTGAATACTTACATGTGTTGAGTCTTGAGTTATTGTACTCAGAGAAAGTCTTGCTAGGAGTAACTCTTCTCTCGCTCTGGTGTTTTTCTCCTGAGCAGTCCGGTATATATCCACATCTTCATCTCCACCCCATCCACAGCTCAGAGCTGAAGAGTGTGAAGAATTTGCATGAGAGGGAGAGTTTAGTGTTTATGATGAGTCTCTCTTATTTAATGTTAAGTACAGCATTAGTGCAATCTTTACATAGCATTACTTAGAGAATGTCATTTTTACTAAAACTAATGAGTTAAAAGCAGTTTAATGAACAGCACATGTGGAATCTGCATGTTAGGCAATAGTAAATAAAGTTCCAAACTAAAGTTTGACAGGAGCATTTATTCTCAAATGATTGTTTTCATACTACATGCACTATGTAGAAAAAAATGGAATAATGCAAATGGATTTGACAATTGGTCTTGAAAGAAAAGATCGGCGTCTCTGCTACTGCTCTTATTGCTGGTGCTGTTGTTATTGCTAATGTTATTTCTGTTGCTGCAGAGCAAGTACGGGATTTGCTACTTCCAATACATACATGACACGCCGCTGTGAGCAAGTAAGACAAACTGCTGCTGTACAATATAGTGAACATGAATTACCTGTAGGAGAATCTATACAGGTGGAGCTGGGGAAGGTGGAGGGTTTCTGAAAGTATTTGAAGGTTGAGCAGCGAGCTCATTGGCTACTGACATAGCTTGCCGACTATAATAATGTGTATATGAATTGTGAGGATCCAAGATCACAGAATACATTCTAAAGAATAGAAAGTTCTGTCATGATACTCTAGATGGCTCAGGCTGAGAAGTCCTTAACTCAATCTGCTTGCAATCACATCATTCTCTGTAGAGCACAGCTCTTCCTGTTGTATCTCTAGCTAATGAATTTGCTCAACCTTCAAATACTTGGTCAGCATTTTCTGAAACAGTTGCAGCGCACTTTCAGAAACCCTCCACCTTCCCCAGCTCCACCTGTATAGATCTCCTATGGGTAATTCATGTACACTATATAGTGCAGTAGCATTACTCACTCACAGCAGCCTGTCATGTATATGTATTGGCACTTGCAAATCCCGTTCTTAACCAGCAGCAGCAGCAGCAATAACAGCAGCAGTGTAACAGATCTATTCCGCCAAGACCAAATATAATCAACATTGTCATATCCATTCCATGCCAAACACTAAGAGTTATGACAGAAATTATCTTATTTGTAAATAAGAGTTGTAGTTTTTTCCACATCGTGTATGTAGTATGAAAACAATGTGAGAATAAATGCAACTGTCAAACTTTAGTTTGGAACTTTATTTACTATTGCCTAACATGCAGATTCCACATGTGCTGTTCATTAAACTGCTTTTAACTCATTAGTTTTAGTAAAAATGACATTCTCTAAGTAATGCTATGTAAAGATTGCACTAATGCTGTACTTAACATTAAATAAGAGAGACTCATCATAAACACTAAACTCTCCCTCTCATGCAAATTCTTCACACTCTTCAGCTCTGAGCTGTGGATGGGGTGGAGATGAAGATGTGGATATATACCGGACTGCTCAGGAGAAAAACACCAGAGCGAGAGAAGAGTTACTCCTAGCAAGACTTTCTCTGAGTACAATAACTCAAGACTCAACACATGTAAGTATTCAACTCAACTTTTTACCTCTTTTTAGTCTTTAAAAGATCACCATTGCCTTCAGAAAGCTGATTGCGTGTTTTCTTGCCGTTCATCGATCTCTCCTATCAATTGTTTCAGCTCACACTATGTCTTGTGATAAGTCAGCCATCAACAACTGTTGCCAAGTCGGCCGTTTCCCAGCCGCTGAACTGCAGTCAGACGATTGCAGCAAAGTGAAGTGCAGCGCTGCTGTTGGCAGGAACCCTTGCAGCTGTGTGACATGCTGTGGTCGTAAGGCTGCGGTCGTCCAGGATGACTGTAAGTGCAGTGGAGCGTGTGGACAGCAGGCGTACGGCTGCTTCAAGCCAGTTTGCCAGCACAACCCTTGCCACGATCATGGGCTCAAGACGGTCATCCAGGATGAATGCAGGAGACCATGTGGAAATGAAGTGTCAGTCTCATTCCCAGTCAATAAGTGGAAGAGTGTGTGCTGCACGCCGGTTTGTGATCAACAGCTCTTGCCACTAACTGACAGAAAGCTGTGATGATGTTGAACTGTGATGTTTCAATCCTCAGGTTCTTCTGTTTAGATGAATAAAGGAAAAGTAACTGTTGAATTTGAACTTTTAATGAAACTTGAAAAATTTGGATAAAATACAAAGAAATAACAATTGACAAATAAAAACTCTAAAAGAATGTGCTCGTGTGGATGGATTATTTCTGTAGTAAACATGCACCTGTGTTACTGAAATCAAACAGAGATCAGCACAGAATGTGGTTCTGATCCATATATTCACAATAAAAAGCACACAAACTAAAACAATCTGCAAAAAGAGAGTGTGTCTGTAGGCTGTTCGATCCTAACCGATTGCATTTCATATTTTATAACACCCGCTTAACAACCGCAATATTAGAGAAACATGAATAGGCCTCATACCCTGAATAGACTGTAAACAGACCTGTTATACAACTAAATCATATTCAATATGAAAAACATTGTTCCTTTCACATAGCATCGTTCTCCACAGAGGAAAACTCATTGTTCGACACTTGATTTAGTGAACACTGACAGGCATGTGATTAGCTAAAGTCAAAAAGCAGGAAAACTTGAAAAGCATGATATTTACCCCATTGAGATCTGATGTGTTTTCAAATTGTTCCTTTCATTTTTGAGCAGTTCTGAAGTGCAGAAAAAGATTGTTGAGCTTCATAAAAAGAAAGTGGCTGAAAACAGCTAAAGCATCGGAAATTCCCTTTTCCACCACCAGGGCAATAATAAAGAAGTTCCAATCAAATAATGTTACGAATCTGCTTGGAAGAGGACATGTGTCTATATCGTCCTAATGCAAAGACTCTCCAAGGATCACAGATGAAGAATCACAGAGATTAGTTGAGTCTTGGGGTCAGAAAGCCTAAAAAGATCAGACAACCCCTACATCATCACATGTTGTTTGGGAGGAAGTCAAGAAAAATCCTCCTCGCTCATCCAGAAACAAACTCCAGCATATTCAGTGTCAGACACGACTGGAAATTCAAAAGGGACTGGTTCTGTGGTCAGATAAACCTATAAAAGAGCTTTTGGCAGAAAATCTACCAGATGGGTTTTGTGCAAACAGGGATAAAAAGTACCCCATGCCCACGGCTAAAAATACAGCTGGCTCTTTAATGTTGAGGGCCTATTTTTTGCTGGAGGTCCTGGACATCTTGTTCAGACACATGGTATCATGGCATCAGTCCTTATACTCCATCACGCCTCTCGCTCTGCTAACTCTCTATCACTTTGTCAGCCTTCATGTAAACTAAAGACCATGGGGAAAGAGCCTTTTCATACAAAGCATCCAAGCTATGGAATGTACTTCCTCTGCCCATCAGAAATGCACCAACGCTGGGTCATTTTAAAAGTTGATTAAGACACATTTGTTTAAAACTGTTTTCTTTAATAATTTGTTGTATTGCTATAGTTGTTTTTCTTGTATTTTATTTTTAGTTGTATTATTGTTATTTTATTGTAGCGCTTTGGGTTTAAGAAAGCGCATTATAAATCAAATGTATTATTATTATTATTATTATTATTATATATTTACCAGGGGTGCCAACAATTTTGACCACCACTGTATGTCAATGCATTTGCGTTCTCATACAAATGTTTTGTGTTCCTCCAATAAACTTTGCATTCACTCAAAACTTTAGTGTTCTCTCACAAAGAATGTAAAAGTTTTGTGAGCAAACAAAAGTTTCTCAGGGAAAGCATAAAATGTTTGTGAGAACTCAAATGCATTGACATATTTTTCCATGCATTCAATTTTGCACTGTGGAATAAAGCCTATTTGTGCAACATTGTCATTGTGTCGATTATTGATGAGTTAAAATAGCATCGTCTTTCGTAAAATTACAAAGCCCTTTTGTAATGAGCTGTGCAAATACAAAGACAGCAGCTTATACAAGTCCAATTCATGCTTTTAATCCACCTTGTTTTTAATGTGAGAGCAGGTCAGCCATTTGTAACTTGAGTGTGTGAGGCTTCTGGTATAATTCACTTCCAGTTATTTTACTTGTACAAAACAGTCCATTATTCTGGTTGATATTGCAAACTGGTATGTTATTTTAACTCCTCATTAATCGACACAATGACAATGTTGCACAAATAGTTTTAGTTTACTGCACTTTGTTGCTATTGTTCTTTATCTCTCTATAGCACTAATGGATCAGAAGTTTCGCACATTCACAGAAAATGGCTTTCTTCGCAGTGCAAAATTACGGAACCCTGAATCAAATTTTTATTTTTTTGCCTTTAGCTAATCACATGTCTGTCTGTGTTCGCTAAATCAGTGGCGAAAAATTTGTTTTCTTTGTGGAGAACAATGGAACGACTTGTCCAAGACAAGGAACAATGTTTTTATTCTTTTTCATATTGAATATGATTTAGTTGTATAACAGGTCTGTTTACAGTCTATTCAGGGTATGAGGCCTATTCATGTTTCTCTAATATTGCGGTTGTTAAGCGGGTGTTATAAAATATGAAATGCAATCGGTTAGGATCGAACAGCCTACAGACACACTCTCTTTTTGCAGATTGTTTTAGTTTGTGTGCTTTTTATTGTGAATATATGGATCAGAACCACATTCTGTGCTGATCTCTGTTTGATTTCAGTAACACAGGTGCATGTTTACTACAGAAATAATCCATCCACACGAGCACATTCTTTTTAGAGTTTTTATTTGTCAATTGTTATTTCTTTGTATTTTATCCACATTTTCCAGTTTCATTAAAAGTTCAAATTCAACAGTAACTTTTCCTTTATTCATCTAAACAGAAGAACCTGAGGATTGAAACATCACAGTCCAACATCATCACAGCTTTCTGTCAGTTAGTGGCAAGATCTGTTGATCACAAACCGGCGTGCAGCACACACCCTTCCACTTATTGACTGGGAATGAGACTGACACTTCATTTCCACATGGTCTCCTGCATTCATCCTGGATGACCGTCTTGAGCCCATGATCGTGGCAAGGGTTGTGCTGGCAAACTGGCTTGAAGCAGCCGTCGCCTGCTGTCCACACGCTCCACTGCACTTACAGTCATCCTGGACGACCGCAGCCTTACGACCACAGCATGTCACACAGCTGCAAGGGTTCCTGCCAACAGCGCTGCACTTCACTTTGCTGCAATCGTCTGACTGCAGTTCAGCGGCTGGGAAACGGCCGACTTGGCAACAGTTGTTGATGGCTGACTTATCACAAGACATAGTGTGAGCTGAAACAATTGATAGGAGAGATCGATGAAGCGGCAAGAAAACACGCAATCAGCTTTCTGAAGGCAATGGTGATCTTTTAAAGACTAAAAGAGGTAAAAGTTGAGTTGAATACTTACATGTGTTGAGTCTTGAGTTATTGTACTCAGAGAAAGTCTTGCTAGGAGTAACTCTTCTCTCGCTCTGGTGTTTTTCTCCTGAGCAGTCCGGTATATATCCACATCTTCATCTCCACCCCATCCACAGCTCAGAGCTGAAGAGTGTGAAGAATTTGCATGAGAGGAGAGTTTAGTGTTTATGATGAGTCTCTCTTATTTAATGTTAAGTACAGCATTAGTGCAATCTTTACAGCATTACTTAGAGAATGTAATTTTTACTAAAACTAATGAGTTAAAAGCAGTTTAATGAACAGCACATGTGGAATCTGCATGTTAGGCAATAGTAAATAAAGTTCCAAACTAAAGTTTGACAGGAGCATTTATTCTCAAATGATTGTTTTCATACTACATGCACTATGTAGAAAAAAATGGAATAATGCAAATGGATTGACAATTGGTCTTGAAATTATAGATCGGCGTCTCTGCTACTGCTCTTATTGCTGGTGCTGTTGTTATTGCTAATGTTATTTCTGTTGCTGCAGAGCAAGTACGGGATTTGCTACTTCCAATACATACATGACACGCCGCTGTGAGCAAGTAAGACAAACTGCTGCTGTACAATATAGTGAACATGAATTACCTGTAGGAGAATCTATACAGGTGGAGCTGGGGAAGGTGGAGGGTTTCTGAAAGTATTTGAAGGTTGAGCAGCGAGCTCATTGGCTACTGACATAGCTTGCCGACTATAATAATGTGTATATGAATTGTGAGGATCCAAGATCACAGAATACATTCTAAAGAATAGAAAGTTCTGTCATGATACTCTAGATGGCTCAGGCTGAGAAGTCCTTAACTCAATCTGCTTGCAATCACATCATTCTCTGTAGAGCACAGCTTATTCCTGTTGTATCTCTAGCTAATGAGTTTGCTCAACCTTCAAATACTTGGTCAGCATTTTCTGAAACAGTTGCAGCGCACTTTCAGAAACCCTCCACCTTCCCCAGCTCCACCTGTATAGATCTCCTATGGGTAATTCATGTACACTATATAGTGCAGTAGCATTACTCACTCACAGCAGCCTGTCATGTATATGTATTGGCACTTGCAAATCCCGTTCTTAACCAGCAGCAGCAGCAGCAATAACAGCAGCAGTGTAACAGATCTATTCCGCCAAGACCAAATATAATCAACATTGTCATATCCATTCCATGCCAAACACTAAGAGTTATGACAGAAATTATCTTATTTGTAAATAAGAGTTGTAGTTTTTTCCACATCGTGTATGTAGTATGAAAACAATGTGAGAATAAATGCAACTGTCAAACTTTAGTTTGGAACTTTATTTACTATTGCCTAACATGCAGATTCCACACATGCTGTTCATTAAACTGCTTTTAACTCATTAGTTTTAGTAAACATCCATTCCCATTGTGATAAATGACTTTCACTTAGTAACGCTGTAAAGATTGCACTAATGCTGTACTTAACATTAAATAAGAGAGACTCATCATAAACACTAAACTCTCCCTCTCATGCAAATTCTTCACACTCTTCAGCTCTGAGCTGTGGATGGGGTGGAGATGAAGATGTGGATATATACCGGACTGCTCAGGAGAAAAACACCAGAGCGAGAGAAGAGTTACTCCTAGCAAGACTTTCTCTGAGTACAATAACTCAAGACTCAACACATGTAAGTATTCAACTCAACTTTTACTTCTTTTAGTCTTTAAAAGATCACCATTGCCTTCAGAAAGCTGATTGTGTGTTTTCTTGCCGTTCATCGATCTCTCCTATCAATTGTTTCAGCTCACACTATGTCTTGTGATAAGTCAGCCATCAACAACTGTTGCCAAGTCGGCCGTTTCCCAGCCGCTGAACTGCAGTCAGACGATTGCAGCAAAGTGAAGTGCAGCGCTGTTGGCAGGAACCCTTGCAGCTGTGTGACATGCTGTGGTCGTAAGGCTGCGGTCGTCCAGGATGACTGTAAGTGCAGTGGAGCGTGTGGACAGCAGGCGTCACGGCTGCTTCAAGCCAGTTTGCCAGCACAACCCTTGCCACGATCATGGGCTCAAGACGGTCATCCAGGATGAATGCAGGAGACCATGTGGAAATGAAGTGTCAGTCTCATTCCCAGTCAATAAGTGGAAGGGTGTGTGCTGCGCCGGTTTGTGATCAACAGCTCTTGCCACTAACTGACAGAAAGCTGTGATGATGTTGGACTGTGATGTTTCAATCCTCAGGTTCTTCTGTTTAGATGAATAAAGGAAAAGTAACTGTTGAATTTGAACTTTTAATGAAACTGGAAAAATTTGGATAAAATACAAAGAAATAACAATTGACAAATAAAAACTCTAAAAAGAATGTGCTCGTGTGGATGGATTATTTCTGTAGTAAACATGCACCTGTGTTACTGAAATCAAACAGAGATCAGCACAGAATGTGGTTCTGATCCATATATTCACAATAAAAAAGCACACAAACTAAAACAATCTGCAAAAAGAGTGTGTCTGTAGGGTGTTCGATCCTAACCGATTGCATTTCATATTTTATAACACCCGCTTAACAACCGCAATATTAGAGAAACATGAATAGGCCTCATACCCTGAATAGACTGTAAACAGACCTGTTATACAACTAAATCATATTCAATATGAAAAACATTGTTCCTTTCACATAGCATCGTTCTCCACAGAGGAAAACTCATTGTTCGACACTTGATTTAGTGAACACTGACAGGCATGTGATTAGCTAAAGTCAAAAAGCAGGAAAACTTGAAAAGCATGATATTTACCCCATTGAGATCTGATGTGTTTTCAAATTTTTCCTTTCATTTTTGAGCAGTTCTGAAGTGCAGAAAAAGATTGTTGAGCTTCATAAAAAGAAAGTGGCTGAAAACAGCTAAAGCATCGGAAATTCCTTTTCCACCACCAGGGCAATAATAAAGAAGTTCCAATCAAATAATGTTACGAATCTGCTTGGAAGAGGACATGTGTCTATATCGTCCTAATGCAAAGACTCTCCAAGGATCACAGATGGAGAATCACAGAGATTAGTTGAGTCTTGGGGTCAGAAAGCCTAAAAAGATCAGACAACCCCTACATCATCAAATGTTGTTTGGGAGGAAGTCAAGAAAAATCCTCCTCGCTCATCCAGAAACAAACTCCAGCATATTCAGTGTCAGACACGACTGGAAATTCAAAAGGGACTGGTTCTGTGGTCAGATAAACCTATAAAAAGAGCTTTTGGCAGAAAAAGATGGGTTTTGTGCAAACAGGGATAAAAAGTACCCCATGTCCACGGCTAAAAATACAGCTGGCTCTTTAATGTTGAGGGCCTATTTTTTTTGTGGAGGTCCTGGACATCTTGTTCAGACACATGGTATCATGGCATCAGTCCTTATACTCCATCACGCTCTCTTCGCTCTGCTAACTCTCTATCACTTTGTCAGCCTTCATGTAAACTAAAGACCATGGGGAAAGAGCCTTTTCATACAAAGCATCCAAGCTATGGAATGTACTTCCTCTGCCCATCAGAAATGCACCAACGCTGGGTCATTTTAAAAGTTGATTAAGACACATTTGTTTAAAACTGTTTTTCTTTAATAATTTGTTGTATTGCTATAGTTGTTTTTCTTGTATTTTATTTTTGGTTGTATTATTGTTATTTTATTGTAGCGCTTTGGGTTTAAGAAAAGCGCATTATAAATCAAATGTATTATTATTATTATTATTATTATTATTATTATATATTTACCAGGGTGCCAACAATTTTGACCACCACTGTATGTCAATGCATTTGCGTTCTCATACAAATGTTTTGTGTTCCTCCAATAAACTTTGCATTCACTCAAAACTTTAGTGTTCTCTCACAAAGAATGTAAAAGTTTTGTGAGCAAACAAAAGTTTCTCAGGGAAACGCATAAAATGTTTGTGAGAACTGAAATGCATTGACATATTTTTTCCATGCATTCAATTTTGCACTGTGGAATAAAGCCTATTTGTGCAACATTGTCATTGTGTCGATTATTGATGAGTTAAAATAGCATCGTCTTTCGTAAAATTACAAAGCCCTTTTGTAATGAGCTGTGCAAATACAAAGACAGCAGCTTATACAAGTCCAATTCATGCTTTTAATCCACCTTGTTTTTAATGTGAGAGCAGGTCAGCCATTTGTAACTTGAGTGTGTGAGGCTTCTGGTATAATTCACTTCCAGTTATTTTACTTGTACAAAACAGTCCATTATTCTGGTTGATATTGCAAACTGGTATGTTATTTTAACTCCTCATTAATCGACACAATGACAATGTTGCACAAATAGTTTTAGTTTACTGCACTTTGTTGCTATTGTTCTTTATCTCTCTATAGCACTAATGGATCAGAAGTTTCACATTCACAGAAAATGGCTTTCTTCCAGTGCAAAATTACGGAACCCCTGAATCAAATTTTTATTTTTTTGCCTTTAGCTAATCACATGTCTGTCTGTGTTCGCTAAATCGAGTGGCGAAAAATTTGTTTTCTTTGTGGAGAACAATGGAACGACTTGTCCAAGACAAGGAACAATGTTTTTATTCTTTTTCATATTGAATATGATTTAGTTGTATAACAGGTCTGTTTACAGTCTATTCAGGGTATGAGGCCTATTCATGTTTCTCTAATATTGCGGTTGTTAAGCGGGTGTTATAAAATATGAAATGCAATCGGTTAGGATCGAACAGCCTACAGACACACTCTCTTTTTGCAGATTGTTTTAGTTTGTGTGCTTTTTATTGTGAATATATGGATCAGAACCACATTCTGTGCTGATCTCTGTTTGATTTCAGTAACACAGGTGCATGTTTACTACAGAAATAATCCATCCACACGAGCACATTCTTTTTAGAGTTTTTATTTGTCAATTGTTATTTCTTTGTATTTTATCCACATTTTTCCAGTTTCATTAAATGTTCAAATTCAACAGTAACTTTTCCTTTATTCATCTAAACAGAAGAACCTGAGGATTGAAACATCACAGTCCAACATCATCACAGCTTTCTGTCAGTTAGTGGCAAGAGCTGTTGATCACAAACCGGCGTGCAGCACACACTCTTCCACTTATTGACTGGGAATGAGACTGACACTTCATTTCCACATGGTCTCCTGCATTCATCCTGGATGACCGTCTTGAGCCCATGATCGTGGCAAGGGTTGTGCTGGCAAACTGGCTTGAAGCAGCCGTCGCCTGCTGTCCACACGCTCCACTGCACTTACAGTCATCCTGGACGACCGCAGCCTTACGACCACAGCATGTCACACAGCTGCAAGGGTTCCTGCCAACAGCAGCGCTGCACTTCACTTTGCTGCAATCGTCTGACTGCAGTTCAGCGGCTGAAACGGCCGACTTGGCAACAGTTGTTGATGGCTGACTTATCACAAGACATAGTGTGAGCTGAAGCAATTGATAGGAGAGATCGATGAACGGCAAGAAAACACACAATCAGCTTTCTGAAGGCAATGGTGATCTTTTAAAGACTAAAAGAAGTAAAAGTTGAGTTGAATACTTACATGTGTTGAGTCTTGAGTTATTGTACTCAGAGAAAGTCTTGCTAGGAGTAACTCTTCTCTCGCTCTGGTGTTTTTCTCCTGAGCAGTCCGGTATATATCCACATCTTCATCTCCACCCCATCCACAGCTCAGAGCTCAGAGCCACATCGTGTATGTAGTATGAAAACAATGTGAGAATAAATGCAACTGTCAAACTTTAGTTTGGAACTTTATTTACTATTGCCTAACATGCAGATTCCACACGTGCTGTTCATTAAACTGCTTTTAACTCATTAGTTTTAGTAAAAATGACTTTCTCTAAGTAATGCTGTAAAGATTGCACTAATGCTGTACTTAACATTAAATAAGAGAGACTCATCATAAACACTAAACTCTCCCTCTCATGCAAATTCTTCACACTCTTCAGCTCTGAGCTGTGGATGGGGTGGAGATGAAGATGTGGATATATACCGGACTGCTCAGGAGAAAAACACCAGAGCGAGAGAAGAGTTACTCCTAGCAAGACTTTCTCTGAGTACAATAACTCAAGACTCAACACATGTAAGTATTCAACTCAACTTTTTACCTCTTTTTAGTCTTTAAAAGATCACCATTGCCTTCAGAAAGCTGATTGTGTGTTTTCTTGCCGTTCATCGATCTCTCCTATCAATTGCTTCAGCTCACACTATGTCTTGTGATAAGTCAGCCATCAACAACTGTTGCCAAGTCGGCCGTTTCCCAGCCGCTGAACTGCAGTCAGACGATTGCAGCAAAGTGAAGTGCAGCGCTGCTGTTGGCAGGAACCCTTGCAGCTGTGTGACATGCTGTGGTCGTAAGGCTGCGGTCGCCCAGGATGACTGTAAGTGCAGTGGAGCGTGTGGACAGCAGGCGTATGGCTGCTTCAAGCCAGTTTGCCAGCACAACCCTTGCCACGATCATGGGCTCAAGACGGTCATCCAGGATGAATGCAGGAGACCATGTGGAAATGAAGTGTCAGTCTCATTCCCAGTCAATAAGTGGAAGGGTGTGTGCTGCACGCCGGTTTGTGATCAACAGCTCTTGCCACTAACTGACAGAAAGCTGTGATGATGTTGGACTGTGATGTTTCAATCCTCAGGTCCCTCTGTCAAGAATAATGAAGCAAGTTCTTACAAAAGTTTAGAATGATAAAGAAATATTGGAAAATAAAAATATTACAAAGAAAACATGTGTATGGTTTATTTCTGCAGTACCAAACATGCAATATTCATTAAAGGGGTCATGTTTTTTTTTTTTTACTTTCTTTAGTGTGTAAAGTTGCTGTTTGAGCATTAAAAAGGTTCAAAAGCACAAAGTCCATTGAAATGTCTTCATTATAGTCTTGAGTTTTCTTCTGGGAACTAAGATGTCACAATATTCCTCATTTAAATAATTCCCGCCCAAGGCATACTCAATATAAAGGGACAGGGGCCTGGTTGAGTTTTTTTTGCTTGAACCCAAAACTGCATACCTCCCTACTATATAGTAAGCATGTGACAAAAGAAGTACACCAACCAGGCTTAACATTATGACCACCTTCCTAATATTGTGTTGGTCCCCCTTTTTGCAGCTAGCTGAAGGTGGGTGTCATCCTCATGATGTAAAAGAAAACATGATTCATCAGACCAGGCCACCTTCTTCCATTGCTCCGTGGTCCATTTCTTAGGCTCACGTGCCACTGTTGATGCTTTCGGTGGTGGACAGGGGTAAGGATGGGCACCCTGATTGGTCTGCGGCTATGCAAACTGTGATGCACTGTGTATTCTGACACCTTTCTATCAGAACCAGCATTAACTTCTTGAGCAGTTTGAGCTCTCTAGTAGCTTGTCTGTTTGCTCGGACCACACGGGCCAACATTCGCTCCCCATGTGCATCAATGAGCCTTGGCCGCCCATGACCCTGTCGCCGGTTCACCACTGTTCCTTCCTTGGAGCACTTTTGATGGATATTGACCACTGCAGACCGGGAACACCCCACAAGAGCTGCAGTTTTGGAGATGCTCTGACCCAGTCATCTAGCCATCACAACTTGGCCCTTGTCAAACTCGCTCAAATCCTTATGTTTGCCAATTTTTCCTCCTTCTTTGAAACTCTTAATCTTCGGCAAAAGAGTTTTGAATCTCTCGCGATAAGTGAATCAGACTTTCTCTGTGTTGAAAGGCATGTGATAGGCTGTTCCCTGCTGATGTTACACTTTCATGTGCACGCTCTTTACAAACTCAGGATCAAAGCTGAGTTGACAGAGAAAGCTGATGATCAGTATCATGGTACCAACAAAGTCACATTGGATTGGTTTGGTATTGTCAACTCGAAACTAATCCTGTAACCCTGAGTTTGTTCAGCTTCCATCACAGGCCCCTGTTGTCACCATTCTGCTTAGTTTTGTTATTGTACTGCACTCTGGGTCCGGTCACCATTACGTTTAGTTGTGTTGAATGAGTGTCAGCCTGTTTTAGATTACCTGTGATTTAAAAGGTGCATCGATTTAAGTTGGTGTTTCAGTTCTACTGGCAAAGAAGACAGGTCAAGATGAAGACAACTGTAATCCAAAGAAATTTCAGTTCAGGTAGAACCAAATGCACATCTGTGTTGATGATTGTAATTTGATTATTTTATATACCATTGATATTTGTGATTTTTGAAAATGTTTTTTGTTTTGACTCTTATTCTATTTTCAATTATATATATATATATATATATATATATATATATATATATATATATATATATATAAAATAAATTTAAATAAATAAATAAATAAATAAACAAATATATATATATATATATATATATATATATATATATATATATATATATATATATATATATATATATGAAAATAGAATAAGTGTCAAAACAAAAACATTTTCAAAAATCACAAATATCAATGGTGGGGCTAGTTAAATTTAACTTTGGGCTTCCAAAATCTGAAGAGTACCTGCCTGAAGGGCTACCAACGATTTTGAAATTTTTGAGCCATGGGCCCATGATACTTTTGAGAACAGCTGGCCAGATAAGAACCAAATGCACATCTGTGTTGATGATTGTAATTTGATTATTTTATATACCATTGATATTTGTGATTTTTGAAAATGTTTTTGTTTTGACTCTTATTCTATTTTCAATTATATATATATATATATATATATATATATATATATATATATATATATATATATATAAAATAAATTTAAATAAATAAATAAATAAACAAATATATATATATATATATATATATATATATATATATATATATATATATATATATATATATATATATATATAAATATATATATTTGTTTATTTTATATATATATATATATATATATATATAAAATAAATAAATAATAATAATAATAATATATATATATATATATATATATATATATATATATATATATATATATATATATATATATATATATATATATATATATATATATATATATATATATATATATATATATATATATGAAAATAGAATAAGTGTCAAAACAAAAAACATTTTCAAAAATCACAAATATCAATGGTGGGGCTAGTTAAATTTAATTTTGGGCTTCCAAAATCTGAAGAGTACCTGCCTGAAGGGCTACCAACGATTTTGAAATTTTGCGAGCGATGGGCCCACGATACTTTTGAGAACAGCTGGCCAGATAAGAACTCCAGCACGCCAACAAATACTGGGGGAAACCTTTTAAAAATACCATCTTTCCGACAGTTAAGTCAATTTATTTGATTTATCAGTTTAATACAATGACAAAAAGATCATTAAAGAAAAGACAAAAGCATAATAATCTTTAAAAATAAAATGAGTTTCATAAGTCTGATGTCATTATAACTACAAGTGGTTCAAAATATTCAGTCCATCATCACAAGATGGCAGTGTTTGACCATTTTTATACTCAACCTGTCCGAAATATTGATCTGCTTCTCAGTAACCTAGAAGGTTTTTTTTCACCTGATTATGATACATTTAAAATGCATAAAATGTTAATGAAAAGACGTTCTTAAACTTATATATACAAAACAATAGATACAATCAAAACTATTTTTAGTAGCAGTGATAACTGTAATTGGATATTACATTATTGTTTCTAAAAAAAAAGACTCTTCTTGAGATTAATGTCCTTGGAATATCGGTGGTGTGATTTGTGGTGTGATGCATGTGATAGGCTGGGTTAGTCTGGAAGAGGAGGTGCCAAACCATAGCTAAATATACGTAGATTCCTTATTACAGACTAATGACCTAAGCTGTCCGCCATATTGGCACAGTCAAAGCCGAGAGTGCTTGAGTTGCAACCTTGACATCTGTATAAATAATATCTATATCTGCAATAGACTTTAGCAGATATTTAGATTTTTAGATGTTAGATTTAGCATGTGCTATAAGAGCCTATTGGCTAAAGCACTTACAGTATTGATATTTAGAGAACCCTGTGGCCAGACTGCTCTTCTAATGAAAGCAGTAAACTGATTATTCAAATGTAAGAATGTTTGAGGTTATCCCATTTCATTGCAATCCAATTTCAATAAATCAACATTATGACTTATGGTGGTTGTGGCATGTAGTAAAACTCACATATGAAATGTTGACCGTTCAAAGATAGCGGATGCATTCGCGCGTCTAGAGCAGTCGAGTGAGGTGTCTACTTATGTGCATATATCAATCTACATTGCCGGTGAAGTCGCGTGCGTGTGATTGACTACTATGGTCGAGTCAAGTCCTATAGGAGTAGGACATTGTCAAGTTGTTTTCCAAGATAGCCTCCTGAAGATGATTCTCTTCATTGTAGTAACGTGTGGTAAGTCATGTTACGGTTTTACTCTCACTGGTTAATTTATACCAGGTGCAGTATAACTTAGAGTGCGAATACTTTTTAGGTATTGCTGCTACAGTTGCTGCTGGTGTCGTTGACGATAAAGATAAGACTGAGTCGCTCAGTGTTTCTGAAGGAGGAAACCTCACCATCTCTATTCACACCAAGGACTCGGACGAAGACCCTCAGGTTTTGGTAACCTTAACCAAAGGCTCCTCACAGGAACTGGTTGCACAGCTGATCTGTCATAATGGAGTATGTGGACGCGAGTATGGGAAACCCGGAGTTTCTCTGATATCTGAAGGAGATAATGTAACGCTGATCCTGATGAACGTCAGCTACAATCAAACGGGACTTTACACGGTCAGCAGACTGAGTAATTCACAGCCTGAAAACATTTACAACGTTACAGTGTATCGTAAGTATTATACTAGTATAGTATATACTAGTCTTTGATTTTCTGAAGTATAACCCACATAGGCTACTAATATGTAATGTGCTGTAGTAGTTGCATCATCATAACTTCACAGGACTGCAAGAGAACAGCAGCATAGGTTTTGATAATTATGATAAATAATTGTTTATCTTGAGGCACTTGACGTATGCGGGCATCTAAAAACGTTGTGATTTTTTTTGTTTTACATTTAGCCATTGGAGTATATATTTTTGTCTTCATACGATGAATGACTGAACTCAAGTGACCTGCGGGTGAGCTCGATGGTGGGATGTTGTGTCGTAATGTTGCGTCATGATTCGTGTAGCGGACGTGACAGATTGTTGTTGTTCAGGAATGCTGGCTTAACATAATGAGACGTTTATGCAGCAACGTTAAAAAAGTATATACGTAATTTTGGACTAGAAAAAAAAAGAAAAAGAAAAAAAGATCGATAAAACAAACTTATTTTAGGCATGACAAACCAAGTACCGAGTGAACCATCTTTTATGTTTGAAGTCTCACAATAAACTCAAACTCACTTGAACGTCGTCTCGTTATTTGGATGACCCCAAATATGATCTGCGAAGAACCACAGTCCTAAACTTTTTAAAGCAACTATATATTTTCCTGTAAAAAAAAAACAAAAAAACAAATCGTGCTATGAAAAATAAAAATACTTTTATCAAAAATACTGTAAAATATTATTTTGTTTCTATTTTATTGTTTATTGACAATAGGGATATACTGTTAGATGTATTATTAATTTTATTTTAATCATAGCTAAATATATTTAAAGTACATTGTATTATTATTTATTTCAATCAAATTATATTATATATATATATATATATATATATATATATATATATATATATATATATATATATATATATATATATATATATATATATATACTAAGCTTAAACATATCTGGCTAGCTAGCTAAACCGGCTTCATAGGCCCTGAATTAACTGATTTTTGTTGTTGTTGTTCTAATTCTAAAACTTTTTTCTTCCATGGAACACAAAAATATATTTTCTTGAAGAATATCCTGGAATTTTGTGAAAATGAATGTGAATTAAAGGTTATAAAAGTACTTACAAACCGCCATAAACCACTGTATAAAGCAGTCAGTATGGCTCAAGCACTCGTGTCACTGGTGTTAATCAAAGATGACCACAGGACATACATTATATGTTCTTTTGTACATACAGGTCCTTCTCAGAAAATGAGCATATTGTGATAAAAGTTCATTATTTTCCATAATGTAATGATAAAAATTAAACTTTCATATATTTTAGATTCATTGCACACCAACTGAAATATTTCATGTCTTTTATTGTTTTAATACTGATGATTTTGGCATACAGCTCATGAAAACCCAAAATTCCTATCTCAAAAAAATTGCATATTTCATCTGACCAATAAAAGAAAAGTGTTTTTAATACAAAAAAGTCAACCTTCAAATAATTATGTTCAGTTATGCACTTGGTACTTGGTCGGAATCCTATACTTGGTCGGGAATCCTTTTGCAGAAATGACTGCTTCAATGTGGCGTGGCATGGAGGCAATCAGCCTGTGGCACTGCTGAGGTGTTATGGAGGCCCAGGATGCTTCGATAGCGGCCTTAAGCTCATCCAGAGTGTTGGGTCTTGCGTCTCTCAACGTTCTCTTCACAATATCCACAGATTCTCTATGGGGTTCAGGACAGGAGAGTTGGCAGGCCAATTGAGCACAGTAATACCATGGTCAGTAAACCATTTACCAGTGGTTTTGGCACTGTGAGCAGGTGCCAGGTCGTGCTGAAAAACGGAATCTTCATCTCCATAAAGCTTTTCAGCAGATGGAAGCATGAAGTGCTCCAGAATCTCCTGATAGCTAGCTGCATTGACCCTGCCCTTGATAAAACACAGTGGACCAACACCAGCAGCTGACATGGCACCCCAGACCATCACTGACTGTGGGTACTTGACACTGGACTTTAGGCATTTTGGCATTTCCTTCTCCCCAGTCTTCCTCCAGACTCTGGCACCTTGATTTCGAATGACATGCAAAATTTGAGCGACAGTCCAGTGCTGCTTCTCTATAGCCCAGGTCAGGCGCTTCTGCCGCTGTTTCTGGTTCAAAAGTGGCTTGACCTGGGAATCGGCACCTGTAGCCCATTTCCTGCACACGCCTGTGCGGTGGCTCTGGATGTTTCTACTCCAGACTCAGTCCACTGCTTCCGCAGGTCCCCCAAGGTCTGGAATTGGTCCTTCTCCACAATCTTCCTCAGGGTCCGGTCACCTCTTCTCGTTGTGCAGCGTTTTTTGCCACACTTTTTCCTTCCCACAGACTTCCCACTGAGGTGCCTTGATACAGCACTCTGGGAACAGCCTATTGGTTCAGAAATGTCTTTCTGTGTCTTACCCTCTCGCTTGAGGGTGTCAATGATGGCCTTCTGGACAGCAGTCAGGTCGGCAGTCTTACCCATGATTGCGGTTTTGAGTAATGAACCAGGCTGGGAGTTTTTAAAAGCCTCAGGAATCTTTTGCAGGTGTTTAGAGTTAATTAGTTGATTCAGATGATTAGGTTAATAGCTCGTTTAGAGAACCTTTTCATGATATGCTAATTTTTTGAGATAGGAATTTTGGGTTTTCATGAGCTGTATGCCAAAATCATCAGTATTAAAACAATAAAAGACCTGAAATATTTCAGTTGGTGTGCAATGAATCTAAAATATATGAAAGTTTAATTTTTATCACAATATGCTAATTTTCTGAGAAGGACCTGTACATGTCAACCTATATTGTGAAAATCCCAGCACATTTAATGCAGTTATTTAAGAACCAGTTTTTGTTCTTGTTGTGCCATACAGAGCCCCCACTCAGTACCATCAGCTCTGATCTGCTACCTTCAGCCATGCACAGCAAACCATTCACTGTAGGCTTAATCACAGTGGCCATCCCTGTGCTCATCACCGGTGCCATTGTCATCAGTGTCTTTTATTGGAAACGCAGAAAGGCAAGTATCATCATCGCAGAGCAACCTATCTTAATCTGTCAAATCTTGATGACATTAAAGATGACAAACAACTTATTTTCTCTCCTTAAAGGAATAGTTCACCCCAAAATGAAAATGATCTCATTACTCACCCTCAAGCCATCCTAGGTGTATATGGCATTCTTCTTTCAGGCGAACACAATCAGAGTTATATTTAATTATTATCCTGGCTTTTCCAAGCTTAAAGGGATAGTTCACCCAAAAATGAAAATGTGATGTTTGTCTGCTTACCCCCAGGGCATCCAACATGTAGGTGTCTTTGTTTCTTCAGTAGAACACAAATGAAGATGTTTAACTCCAACCGTTGGAGTGTGTCAGTCATAATGCATGTGAAAGGGTAACAATTCTATGAGAGCATGCTTAGACAACATGCACAAAGAGCCCTGTGGCTCATGACGACACATTGATATCTTAAGACACAAAATGATCAGTTTGTGTGAGAAATCGAGCCGTATTTATATAATTTTTTACCTAAAATACGACACTATCCAACAGCCTGGAACGTGCTTCACTTTCGGCAAAGAAGGTCAATATTCACAATCTGGCGTCAAGTACGTGTAAAGAAACTTCCGGTATACATGATCTGGCGTAGTTTACGCCAACACCAGAAGTGATCTCGTGTATAATGTCCTTCTTTGCTGGAAGTGAAGCGCGTTCCAGGCTTTTGAAGTTTGAAGCTTAAATGGAGTACATCCATCATCATCATAAAAGTAATTCATACGGATTGATAAAGGCCTTCTAAAGCGTCTCGATGGGTTTGTGTAAGAAAAATATCCATATTTATAACTTTATAAACTATCACTGGCTTCCGGGAACAAACACACATAAGTCTAGTTCTGGTGGAAGAGTGGGGGACTCGTATTTTAGCAAATGATGGATTTGCTTCTTACAAACATGCAGCTTTCCTCTTCACAAGATGTTCATTTGGGAGTTGTGTGGATCATTGTGATGATTTTATCAGCTGAACTCTTGTATGATAGCACTCATTCACTGCAGAAGGATTCATTAGTGAGCAAGACATTTAATGCTACATTTCTCCAAATCTGTTCTTGTGAAGAAACAAACTCATTGGATGGCCTGAGGGTTTAGTACAATTTTAGCAATTATTTATTTTGGGGTGAACTATTCTTCGAGTATTTGATTGTGCAGTGGCATACACTGAAAAACAAGGTGTGTTGGATTTACTTGATTTAATCATGTACATCAGTTCCACATTAATAAATGAAGTTAAACAAGCATCATTTGTTCACATAATTTCAAAATCATAGAATGAATCATTTTTAAGTTTAACTGAATTGAGCTTTTTGTGCATTCACGCGTTTGAATCAAATTTGCATCTGAGTCCCGAGTTGTATAATCTAAACTTTGGGGTCTGTTCGTGCCGCATTAACCAATCAGGAGCCTGCTTGCTGCTGTCACGTGGTGAAGTGACGTGATAAACGGGGGCAGGCCCACCCGGAGTCACTCATTCAACATGGTGGAACGACTGATATTGACAGTGAGCAGTCATATGGAGCTATTTCGCTTCAAACGCTCGCTTTATACGCGCATTCCAATTAGTTTGGAAACAAAGTTTTCAAGCATCCAATTAGACACGATAGAAGCGAATTTGACGTGCTTGGTGTGAACGCAGCATAACAATGATTTAAATAAGGCTCCCTAACATCAGTGTTGTGCACATGGGGGCTTGAGAGCCTGCCTCTTTAATCAAATCACAAATGTATTTTATTTTTGTTTTAGTTGTCACTTGACTTTACTAACTAGCTTTCATTCTATTAGCAAGCAATTGCACATAATGAACATGCCAATTGCTAAGTTTTGAAATAAGGAATAGCTCCGCTCTTCTCCACCCAGTAACCCAGTGCATTTATATATGGTTCTAATAATTCCAACATAATTAAACATTAAACACTATTAAACTATGCAAAGTCTCCCGCTTTTCGTGTTTTGTCCAAAAACACATTAAATAACACTTCATTAAAAATTTTTTAACTCTACTCGTCAAGTCCCAAAAGAAAAAAATTGGGTTTTTGGGATTGGATATTGTAACTCTAAAATAGTTATAGATTGTTTTTTTTATTTTTTTATCTACACCATTATTTTCACTTGGTCATCCTGTAATTGTGTTTTTGTATTGACTTATAGGCAAACTTTTACAAAGTGCCACAAGATGACGACACCCCAGCCAGCAGTCGTTTTTGAACCACAAGTGTTATTAATATTTACTGAAGTTGAGGAAATTTTTTTAAACTGGAAAACCTCATCCAGCTCAGGACTAAGCTGGAAAAAACACAACCGGTGTATTTTTACATAATTACATACATTAGAAAGAGGCAGCAAAAAGTAATCAAACTGTGGTTTTGAAATGTGATTCTGCACCCTTTGTGCAAAACAGCTGTTTTTTACAATGATCTGTATGTGTCCTTGAACTCCACAATACCATATAGTTTCCTATTTGCCATTTTATAATTATGTTAGCATTAGTGTTATTGTTATTATTATTATTAGTGCATTAGTGTTATTATTATTATTATTATAATTAGATTGTTCACTAGAGGGAACCAAAGAATGAACAATTGTTAAGTCATAATTAACATTGCATTAATGTGAATGGTAAAATAACTACACATTTTGTGTGTATAGACTGTTGTGCACTGACAATATCTCCTTTGTTGTCCATGAATAATTTGCAAAGAAATGTGATATCCAAAATTATTTATTATAATAGTTTTTATAAAAGTACAATTTTGTGGTAGAAATTAAGCTACCTATTTATATAACAAGTAAATATTTATACAGCGACTGTAGCTCTTTCTCTATGTGCCAACCTTTTATATAGCTTTTATGATCTCTGCAGTAAGCCAAGCTATTTTAGTAATATTTAAACATTTATTTAGATTTTTGTATTTTTATATTTATATTTATGAGATGTACTTATTAATGAGATGCATTGTTTGTATTTATTTTATTGTAAAATTATTTATTATTAAAAATGTTTAATAATACTGACTTGTTTAATAAACTATGCTCTTTTTATTATCATAACTTTGTCTTCTGCTTCTGCTCTTATCTGTCTTTCTCAAGCAAACCCTCAGACTAAAAGACTGTAATGACGTTTTGGGGTAACCGACAAGACTTGGTTTGGACACCAGAAAAAAGATAAAATAGTGTTTATATAGTGATTATATATCTTTTGACAAGATTATATAGTGTTATAATCTTCATAACCATTAAATATCTTCACAATCCCACAGAACATTAAAATCGGTTATTCAACAGTATATTTTTAAATCAACTTTAATCTTTTTCTGTAATTTAAGTGATTTGGCTAAATTAATTATTGTGATGTAACAACAAAGACACTGATAAAATGAAACATTTGCACTTAATTCAAAATAATCAGATTCATATCAGTGTCCCTAATAAAGTACTGTTCAAAAGTCTTAGGCTCGCTAGTATTTTTACACACAAAAAGTGGGTTTAAACCAGTTATTTATATATTTTGCTGTAGTGTGTCAGTAGGACATATCAGTTTACATTTATAAATTAAATCCAGAAGAACTGTGGCAACTTCTCCAAGGCACTTGAAGAAACCTTCCTGCTACATGAATAGGTGTAGGAATGACAAATTCCTTAAGGTGACAAAAGCCGTTTTAAATGCAAAGGGTGCTCACCTCAAATATCCATTTGATTTAGTTAATAGAAGTTAATTCATAAATAAAAGCTATTTATGTTATTATTTTTGACAGCATTAATTTATGCATTTGGTAGACGCTTTTATCCAAATACACATTCTCACTTTAAAGCATTCTGAGAGTGCCTAAACTTTTCCCAGTACTGTAGTTTTGCAGGAAGGTTTCCTCAAGTGTCTGGGAGACGTTGCCTCAGTTTCTCTGGATTTAGTCTGTCTCAGTTTTTTCTGTTTCTTCATATAATCACAGACAGACTCGATGAAGATGAGATCAGATCAGACCGGCTGCTGTCAGACTTCTTGTGCATAAAAATTAAATAAAAATCTCACTGGATTATTACAATTTATTGCTAAATGATTGTTTGGAAATGTAAACTGATATTTCCTACTGACACACTACAGTAAAAGATATAAATAACTGGCTTATAAACATTTTTCGTGTGAAATTCCAACATGCCTAAGACTTTTGCACAGTACTGTATATGGACACTATTTGTAACCAATGAGTTAAGGAACTATTTCTACCTGATATGAACGTCATGTATTCAAGTTGATTCATTTATATTGAGCCATATATACAGTGGGTACTCTTAATTATATTGCAGCCATTTGCCAAAATAATTTAAGTTCATTTTTTTCTCATTAATGTACACACAGCACCCCAAATTGACAGAAAAACACAGAATTGTTGAAATTATTGCAGATTTATTAAAAAAGAAAAACTGAAATATCACATGGTCCTAAGTATTCAGACCCTTTGCTCAGTATTTAGTAGAAGCACCCTTTTGATCTAATACAGCCATGAGTCTTTTTGGGAAAGATGCAACAAGTTTTTTACACCTGGATTTAGGGATTCTCTGCCATTCTCCTTGCAGATCCTCTCCGGTTCTGTCAGGTTGGATGGTAAACGTTGGTGGACAGCCATTTTTAGGTCTCTCCAGAGATGCTCAATTGGGTTTAAGTCAGGGCTCTGGCTGGGCCATTCAAGAACAGTCACAGAGTTGTTGTGAAGCCACTCCTTCGTTATTTAGCTGTGTGCTTAGGTTCATTGTCTTGTTGGAAGGTGAACCGTCGGCCCAGTCTGAGGTCTTGAGCACTCTGGAGAAGGTTTTCATCCAGGATATCCCTGTACTTGGCCGCATTCATCTTTCCCTCAATTTCAACCAGTCGTCCTGTCCCTGGAGCTGAAAAACACCCCCACAGCATGATGCTGCCACCACCATGCACCAGGGTTCTGGTCATCCCAAACGTCTTCCATTTAAGGATTATGGAGGCCACTGTGCTCTTAGGGACCTGAAGTTCAGCAGATTTTTTTTGTAACTGTGGCCAGATCTGTGCATTGCTACAATTCTGTCTCTGAGCTCTTCAGGCAGTTCCTTTGACCTCAATTCTCATTTGCTCTGACACACACTGTGAGCTGTAAGGTCTTATATAGTCAGGTATGTCGTTTTCCTAATCAAGTCCAATCAGTATATCAAACACAGCTGGACTCAAATGAAGGTGTAGAACCATCTCAAGGATGATCAGAAGAAATGGACAGCACCTGAGTGTAATGTTGCTACATTATGTAGGCTTTACATTATGTCAATTTTTTGGTGGAAAAAAAAGCATTTTAAAATGTATTGTGTATATACACAACAGACCACATAGATAGACCACTATGTTATTATATAGCCTAATTCTTTTTTAGACTTTATTTTACGGTGTCATTGTTACAGTGTAATTATATATTTAAGTACTCCGTAATATTAATTATAATTAACAACATGTACTTACTATAGGGTTAGGGTAAGATTAGGATTTAGTTGAGGGTTAGTTGCATGCATCATTTATCATTTACTGTTATTACTATGGTAAGGACATGTAGCAATGACACTGTAACAAAGTTTTAACTAGATTTTTTTTTTCAGAGTAAATTACAGAGTTTACTTGATGTTTTTCTTGGATTAAAAACTGGTTCATACAGTTATAAAATACAACAGAACCACACCATGTTTTTAATTGTGAAAAAAAGAAGGCAATTACACTAAATCTCATAAAAGTATCATCAGCACACAGATGAAGCAGCTCTTCTCTGAGCTGAGCAGAACCTCACATGCTCAATCAGAAAGAAAACAGTGGCAATTCCCACCAGACCGGACAGAACCAGTCGGATCAGAGCCTCAGTTACGCCACAATGATCCGGACAATCTGAAAGAGAAGAGACTTATTAATAAACATCTTCTGTCTCATTAAATGTCTTAGTTTGAGATGAACAGAGGTTATTGAAGAGTTTTTGTAAACCTTCACGTTGTGGGCAGATCTCTTTCATGTGAAGACGGACACTCTTATTGCTCACTGGATTTTCAGCCGTGCAGCTGTAGGTCTCTGAATCATTGTAGTGAAGCTTTAATGGTAAACTGAGGTTGATACTAAGATCAGGATTGCTGGTCTGGTTCATTATTTTGCTCCCTTTATACCATGAAATGAACACGTCTTGCATACGCATATAAATACCATATTTCCTCTGATGGTCCTGAAAGATATGAAAGACTCCTGAGTATCCAGCATCCTTACAATTCTACTACTGTCATAACTAAAAGAAGAATCCAGCAGATTGCATCATATCAAAAGTACTCAAAGGGATGTAATGTTTTTAGTAGTGTTGCAAAAGTTAAGGAAGTTATGGAAACCTATTTCTGGCAGTAAATTAATAAGGTAATTGTGACTTTTTCTTCACAATTGTTTATATGAGGAAGAGTTTATAGCTCACAATTGTTTTTTACCCCTGATTTTTTAGACATCTGACTTGAAAAGTCCGAACTGCAAGAGGAAAGAACAAAGTCAGAATTACAAGATGAACGAAAAAGTCTGAATTACTGTCATGGAACAAACGTTTAAGGAACAAACGGGGGAGGACTCAAATGCAGGAAAAAAAAGTGAATTTATTTTAACAAAAAGAAACAAACACAAAACAAAAACACACAGGGGGGAAACACATAATCGGAAATACAAACCTTGAAACATACCAAACAAGAGCACAGGAAAACAGGAGACCGTCTCGGTTACGTATGTAACCCTAGTTCCCTGAGAACAGGGGATATACCCACACCGCCATGCCGAAGGGAGTGCATGTCCACTGGCAGTGACAACTATCAGGACAAGCAAATTCAACTGAAATGCCTGAACCACTCTCCTTCTGGTCACATTAGGCTGTCAGTTGTTGTGACAGCGCTCCCTACGGTCAAAGCCCAAGCTATAAACCTGAGAAGGAACCTTCGCATACCATATGAAGTCCTGCCCTGGCTGCTCGAAGGCCTGGAACCAACCCATTCAACAGAAGGGGTTCCTTTAAGGGAGCTTGGCTAGGGGACCCGAGGGAACCTGGGCCAGTCACTATTCGGGAGGAATTCAACGAATGTCACTAGGGAGGCCTGACCTAGTGACCTCTATGTGGGACCCGTCAGTTCGCCAACCCTGTCTGTTAAGTACAGAGCCTCTGGTACTCGCCTCCGAAGAGACATCCCGCTAGCGTACTGCAAAATGGCAGTGTCCTTCACCAGCCGGACCTCAGAGACGGGTTATCCTGGAGAGCAGCTCTCGCGAAGTGCTTTTTAACCCTTGCTAGCAAGGGGAGATTTAGCCGCTCGATCCTAGGATCTACCAAGCACTTATTTTAAAACTCAGCCATCGCATCAGGGGGTAGTCCCTCCCCCTGATCGAGGTCCTTAAGCAGGTTCCAATCTGTTTGGACACTCAGCCTCTCTCCTCACGAGCCACCACGGCAGCTGCAGCCTACCCACAGCGCGTTCCATCACCTCCAACAACTCCCCGTACATGGAACAGGATGGTTGAGAGGCTTCAGCCTCAACTGACTCACCAGCCTCCTTCTCCATTCTCTGCTCAAAAGGAAGAGCAGCAGACGAGGAGGAGGAGCCTAAATCCTGCTCCTCCTCCAAAGTCTGCCTCTCGCGATCTGGATCGTCATCCACGAGAACCACCTCTGTCTCCAGACGATGAGCCAGATCCATTTGGGAACCCCAAGATGCAGGGCCGTCCCCAGATGCTGAAGCCTCTCCCCTCGAGAAGAGGTCCAGACGAGAGCGGAGCATTCTCAGGGGAAAACGCTCGCAGTTTGCACAGGAGGCTCCCTCGAGAACTTCCTGTGCATGCTCTTCTCCCAGACAGTACACGCAAAGTGTGTGTGTATCCTCAGGTGTAAGATACCTGGTACACAGGTCAACACTTATGCCATTATTAAAAATGTTAATAATGGCATAAGTGGCACATTTGTGTAAGAAAAATATACATATTTAAAAATGTATCGACTAAAATTACTAGCTTCCGGCGGTCAGTGGTACGCAAGTAGACTTACAGCGAAATAGTAACCCTTGACCCCTTGAAATTATTGACGAAGGCAGAAGTGCAGAGGATATGAGTCATGAATAGGAGGAGTCTAAAACAAGAATTTTTAAAGAGAAATGGCAGAGGATTTTAATTTAAGACCATATCCCTTTAAGACCAACAATGTATGTTTGTCAGTACAATTTAATATTTAAAAACATTGTGGATTTGTAGCATCTCTAAAAGTACATTTCCACATGCATAAATTATGTGATTGCTACAACACGATTATTGTTTTGCAACTGACTTTGTTTATACTGTTGTTGATTTTGTCATCACTATTAGTTTATGTGCAACCAATGATGCACAGATTCAATATGAACTACCCTTCAGAGAGAGAGAAAAAAAGATTGTTTAATTATTTAATTTCACATAAATTCAGATTTAAGATCTTGTGCACAAGTTATGGAGGACCAAATTACTCAAAATGAAATAATTAAATAAAAAATGAATTCAATAAAACAACAATAAAAGGTACCAATTTATTCTGAAATATTTAAATAAATAATTAATTAATTTCATAATTAACAAATTAATTTAATTAATTATTAAATAAATGTATCTATTTATTTTGTAAAATTTGAAAATGCAACATTTATTGTTTAATATATTTCACAATTAACTCTTCCACACATACTATTGTTACGTTTAAAAATCTATTTTTTCATTATTAAATGTGCTTTTTCAAAAAGCCGTTTTTCATAATATGCTGCATTTAGGAATGACGCCTATTTGACGAATCATGCATTTCCAAAGATTTTCCCAAAGATTTTTTTCATAATAATAGAGGACATTTCACAAATGCCAATCAACAGGCAGTGGGCGGTGCTTGGCTCTGATTGGATAATCCTTTCAGATTGATTATATTTGTCTGTCTGGGTCTGGCAAGGGGAAATTGGGGAATTTATTGGAAATGAATATGGCGGAATTGATCAAGTTAAAAACGCACTGCTTTTATTTGCAGATGATGTAATAATAATAATAATAATAATAATAATACATTTTATTTGTAATGCACTTTACATTTCTGCAATCTCAAAGTGCTACAGAGCATCTAGAAGTACAATTAATTACAACACAGTTAATTAAATACAAAAAATAAGAAAAACTATTTAAAACTATTTAAGAAACTTTTCAAGAACAACTATTTAAAACACATGCTGCAAAGTTTTGTTCTGAGAACTTGGATGGTGTTTGTGTTAGCAGAACGAAGTGTGCGTAGGGATGTTGGGTGGGTGAGAAGTTCCTGTAGGTAAAGGGGGGCATGTCCGTAAATACACTTGTGGGTGAGGAGGGAGACTTTATATTCCACTCTGAGCGGGACAGGGAGCCAGTGAAGTGATGTGGTGTTCCAATCAAGATAGCATCTGTTTTAAAGCTGTTTAACTGAAGGAAGTTGAGCTTCATCCACGTCTCTATCTCCTCCATGCAGGTGGTCAGTGTGGATGTTGGAAAGGGAGCAGAAGAAGTGGGGGTTGTCTTAATATACAGCTGTGTGTCATCAGCATAACAATGGAACGATATACCATGTCTGCTAATGATTTTGCCAAGAGGGAGCATGTAAACGGAGAAAAGTGTGGGACCCAGCACAGAGCCCTGAGGAACCCTGCAGGTGACATTATGGGTGAGTGATTTAGCTTTGCCCAGGGCAACGTACTCAGTTCTACCAGTAAGGTACGAAGCAAACCCCTCGAAGACACCCTTTGAGAGTCCAATGGTGTATTACAGGCGGTGGAGGAGAATGTTATGGTCTACTGTATCAAATGCAGCTGTTAGGTCTAGTAGGACGAGTTGAGGTGGGGAAGCAGCATCTGCTGCCATCAGGAGGTCATTGGTGATCCTGACCAATGCTGTTTCTGTGCTATGGCCAGGGCGGAAACCAGACTGAAACTTTTCAAACAGGTTATTGTGTTTGAGATGAGCTTGAAGTTGTGCTGCCACTATTTCTTCCAGAACCTTTGATATGAATGGCAGATTTGAAATGGGCCTGTAGTTGGAGAGAACATGTGGATCCATCCTTGTTTTTTTCAGTAGATGTTTGATGACAGCTGTTTTTAACGCAGATGGAATATCACCAACCAGAAGGGAGTGGTTAATGATTTTGGTGATGAACGGTGAAACAACAGAGAGGTTGGCCTTCAGCAGAGTAGAAGGGAAAGGATCCAGGGCACAGGTGGACGGCTTCATTCTCTTGATGACATCCTCCTCCTCTTCCTGTGTGGCTTAAGGAGAAAAAGCTGAGGTGATGGACAATCTCAAATGTTGGATTAGCCGTTGGAGGGGGCAGAGCAGCAGTGGTGGTGAGGTGAGAGCGGATGTTATTCACTCTTTGTAAAAAAAAAGTGATGTGCATATTACACCTCTCTTCAGTAGTCTCAGAGTGGGAGAATACGGGGGGTTTTAGAAGATGGTTAATTGTTGAGAAAAGTTGTTTAGAGTTTCCAGGGTTTTTATTGATGATAGTGGAATAATAATATGACCGTGCAGCTCTAAGAGCTTCAAGAGATGTAGAAAAGAATGGTTTATTTGGTGATGCTCTGTTATCTGGATTAGATGACATAAAGGATCTGCTGGCAGCACCTGCATTTTTGTAGTATAACACCACACTGTGTGTGTGTATATTAGCACCGTTTGTTGCTTTTCTTGTGATATGAGATTTTTTTGATGTGTTGTTCTCTCGATGATGCGCCTTCATCTCAAGTTCTCAACGGAGCAGGATGGACACCTGCAATGGAATCACTTACTGTACATTTGTTCCACCAAAAGGTGGCAGTGCAGCAGGTCTGAAAACAAAAGCTCAAAAAACTCTTACCTTTATTACTGTTTTTGTGGCTTATTCCAGCCTTTCGTTCTGTTTACAACTCTGAACTAGACACTAGTATATCAATCAATATTTTTTTGTTTTATCTTCAGTAACATTTATGTTTCTGTATGTTTTGTAACTGTGAGATCTGAGACGTCTTACAGAAAGCAGGTGTGCTTGACTGCATTTATCATGAGATTCTTACATGCAGTTTCAATGCAGATTACGGTTTCTTAAATTAAAATGTTCAAAATTGAGAGGCAAACAGGTGGTGATGTTAGAATATTATTGCATGATGGTTTTCTAGGATAAACACAGCTATCATGGTAGACCACAACTGATAAAACAAATGCACCAGACTAAATAAACGTCTCAGGTTACTTGTGTAACCTATGTTCTCTGAGTAGGGAGCGAGACGCTGCGTTACTTTTTGACGCAATGGGAATGCCCTCTGGGTGCACACCAAGAGTTGGTTAGATTTCCTCCAACCGTCAGACCAGTCTACATAACACTTCAATGCTCGGACAGGACAGAGCAAATAAAGTTTCTCGTCCTCCTCCGAGTCAAAAGGAGGAGGGTGAAAAGAATGAAGGGTGATAACCTGAGAACGAAACGAAGTGGACAAAACTTTGGGCACATAACCTGGCCTAGGTCTAAAGATGACTTTGACTAGACCAGGAGCAAAATCCATACAGGTCCCACTAACAGAGAGGTCGACCACACGCTTCAAGGAGGATAATGCTAGTAAAAGAGTAATTTTGAGAGTCAGAATCTGCTCTGGAGCTGACTCCAAGGGCTAAAAGGGAGCCTTTGTCAACCCCTCCAGGACAACTGACAGGTCCCAAGGTCTCAACTCTACTTCTCATTTAAAC
Organism: Gobiocypris rarus; assembly: GCA_023029165.1. Classification (NCBI taxonomy): domain Eukaryota; kingdom Metazoa; phylum Chordata; class Actinopteri; order Cypriniformes; family Gobionidae; genus Gobiocypris; species Gobiocypris rarus. The sequence goes on along the minus strand of CM040933.1, from coordinate 6,370,387 downwards.
CAGATGATCCCACAGTCGGGGTTCGGAATCGCTGCCGCCTGACAGACATTTCTGCCTGGATGCAGGAACAACACCTTCAACTAAATCTGGCAAAGACAGAACTGCTTGTGGTCTCAGCCAACCCAGCACTTCAACATACTCTCTCCATTCAGCTCGGTTCATCAACCATAACTCCGTCCGGGACAGCCAGGAACTGCCACATTACTGCAACAACCCGGTCCTGCAGATTTGCGCTATACAACATTAGGAAGATTAGACCCTTCCTATCAGAGCAGGCACTCAACTTCTGGTCCAAGCTCTTGTACTCTCCAGACTGGATTACTGTAATTCTCTTCTAGTGGGCCTTCCAGCATCCACTGTTAAACCCTTGCAGCTGATCCAGAATGCAGCGGCAAGAGTGGTCTTCAACGAGCCGAAGAGAGCACACGTCACGCCTCTCTTCATCAGTCTTCACTGGCTGCCGCGAATCAAATTCAAGGCTCTGGTGCTCGCCTACAAAGCAACCGCAGGCTCTGCACCAGTATACCTAAACTCGCTTGTTCAGACTTACACACCCTCCAGAAGCTTGCGTTCAGCAAGTGAATGACGCCTAGTGGTGCCATCTCAAAGAGGCATGAAATCCCTCACTAGGACCTTTTCCTGGAACGTTCCCACCTGGTGGAATGACCTGCCTGTCTCAGTTCGAGCAGCCGAGTCTGTAGCCATTTTCAAAAAACATCTCAAGACACTTCTTTTCCAGCAGCACTTGACCAATAAAGAATAGCACTTATCACCCTATTCGTTTGTGTTTGTTATTTAAATAAAATAAAAAAATAATAATAATTTAAAAAAAAAAACTGTTCTATGTGTTTTGTGTTTCGTGAGACTTTTTACAGCACTTGCATATTGTTGCCCTTGACTGGTCTTGGTTGCTTCTATTACTCTCATTTGTAAGTCGCTTTGGATAAAAGCGTCTGCTAAATGACTAAATGTAAATGGAATGTAAGATGGAATACTAATACGTGCTGGCCTCAGGTGCCTAAACCCTTGCATAACACAAAACTAACCTATGCTTGCCTAGAGGGACTTCATCCAACTCCCTACGAGCAGCAATGGCAGCAACGTAAACCCTAAGGGTGGTAGCTGCTGCTCCAGCGGCAAACTTTTCTTGCAGGAACTCCAGTACTGAACCCACCAGGCTGTTAACTGGATCTACCGCACGGGACGAGCACCATGACTCAAAGACGCTCCACTTGGATGAGTAGAGCCTCCTAGTGGAAGGAGCTCTCGCACTCGCAATGCTCTCCTGAACATAAGCAGGAAGACCAGAGTCTAGAGGTACTGACCCTTGATGGCCCATACCGATTTCAGCTCTGAAACCCATATCTGGGACAGCCAGAATGGTGCTACAAGCAGGAGAGAGACTCAGCTCTGTCGCACCCTGTACAGAACCGCCAGCGATTTACATAAGACACCACCGCCATGTTGTCTGTTCTGACAATGACATGGTGCCCCATGAGGAAAGGGAGAAAGCACCAAAGACCCAGGAAGACCGCTCTCAGCTCTAGACAGTTTATGTGCCAGGCTAGATCCTCTCCGGTCCAGACTCCACATACTGGCCGGCCTTCGAACACCACACCCCAACCGGTGAGAGAGGCGTCCATCGTAATCATATGATGACGGAAAACAACCCCCATGCTTACTCCTCTTTGGAGAAAAAAGAGGTAGTCTCTTAAGGTAGTTCTCTAATAGCTAGATGCATCAGTGCATTCAGCTGATGTAAATGGGAAAAAAAATCTCCCTGGGGGAGTATGCCCCTGGACCCCCCTACGTTTGGGCTAAGCCCCGAATGTTAACATCATCTGGCTCCACCCCTGGATCACAGAGGACACCATATTAAAGGCCATTTCTCTGAAGGAGAAAATGTAAAATGTAAAAAAACAAAAACAGGACAGGAGACAGAAGGAAGGTGGCAAATTAGGCACCATTCTCTGTAGGCCAGAAGGTCCTAAGAAAAAAACATAAGGTCCCAGCAAAGGAAAGGCTGCAAGCTTGAGTGCAGCTGGTTGGGACCTTATGAAATAACTCATGTTGAAGATAAAAGCGCCGATTTAAGGGATGAAAAGGGCAAGATATTCCCAAAATCAACACTGACCACCGCAAACTATTTAAAGAAGACACTCCCCGGATACCGGATAAGAATCACAACATAAAAAAAGACCACACGAAGAAACTGGACCATGCCATTCACTCACACCTGTAAACCTCACCATCACCAAGTCACAAGAAAACCAGCTCCCTCCATCCACACAATCTACCAGATCCTCTCCCCTATCTCCACTGGAGTCGGAAATGCCACTTTCCTCACCTGTGTCCCACACCACTTCAGTTGTACCAGCTGACAACACAGACACAGTGCATAGCTGTAAGTGCTGATGTGAAATCTTATAATAGCTCCATATTAGTCTGAATTCTAATATATTTGTGAGGTGGTAGGTGCATTGCTCTTTTTGGTTATCCTCAGTAGATATCAAAAGGGCCTGGGCTGGAAACGACAGTTATGTACTGCTGTCCAGAGTGGGACCCTATACATTATTTTATAAAGACTTACAGATCGGCCCTGGGAAGGAGTTGGAGAGTGAGGTACACATTTAATAGATTTTTAACAGCTAAGCCTTTCATCTGCACATTAATATTTTGTATTAATGTTTAATTTTGCTATGTTTGTCAAGGTTATAAATGCGTATCTGTCCCTGTTGGTGAGGCACAACAATTTGACCTCACCAGGAAAAGCCTTCCATATGGACATGACCAACATGTGGGAGGAAAAGTATCGAAGGCTCAAGGTGTCCTGTAAATTTTAATGTTGTTATTTTGCATTTTATTATTGTGTTATTGGTACACAACTCTAGGCTTTAGTGAGCAAGGTATACGGTACATCACTTTTTCTTTTCTTTTTTTTTCAGGTGGACCCAGCAAACTATGAGGTCATAGTGGGCATTGTGAACGAGGGCCACCACTGGTTCCTAGTTGTAAGAATTTGTGGTAGTGAATAGTTTTCCTGTTGATTTGCTCCAATATTCCCCTATCGTGTTGTCTAGATATTTTTGAACTGGCAGCTGGAAAACCTCACTTCTAAAAACAAAAGTTTTCCACAAAAAAAAACTAAAAAAAGTACTTTTTGAACCTTTTTGCTTCCCGTACATCCAGTTGTGCTTCTTGCTCGCGTTAGATCTGACGTTGTGCATGGTAATTCGGCAACTACGAATGACTAGCAGTGTGATTGCGTAAAGGGAAACAGACATTCTGAAGGGATCAGAATCGACTGCTTCACCGGATCTGGATGGATTTCCTAAACACACTCAAACCCGTTGACCAATCACAACACACCGCTCTAGCCAACTAATCAGAACACATTGTGCTTCTCAGAAGGAGGGGCTTCATAGAGACAGGAACTAAACAGTGTCACAAGCTAATTTTGGTGACATAAGGAATTATATGGACTTGACACACATGCACACATCACTACCTGATTATGCCGGCATTTAACATCTTAAAATCAGAAGGTGTTGAGTAATTGTTTTACTTACTTCAAATAAGTGTGATACTGGTTTGCTCCAACATGTTCAGTGCAATTATTCCTTAAAAAAAAAAAAAAAAAATCACAACCCAGTTTTATTTTGGTTGGAATTACCTTTATTTGTGAGAATTCCCCAAACCTTTTGTTTTGTCTGTTGGCCTTCCATTCACCATCAAACAGTCCAGCTGGATCAAACTGGTTTTTATAGGATTAGCATGGTCCTAATTGGACTGAACCATTTGTTGTTTTGTCTTGGGAATAACAGCTGAATGATTATTTTTCTTTTCTTTTCCATTTTTGTATACTTTATCTAGTGTTTAAGTATCCATGGGTTTATACTGATTGTTATTTGTGTATATGTTTAGTGTTTCACTATTTTTATATTGTTGTGTATATGTTGAGTGTGCGGGCTGCATTGAGGGGCTGGTAGTCTGTGCGGAGGACGTGAATACATTTGGTGAAAATGTCTACCATTATGGGTTACCTGGTGTCGGAAGGGTGGGCTGGGATCTTTGAATCCCTTTGTTCGGGAGGTTGAGAATTGTTTATCTCTGGGGCGCAGAGGCATACCTCAATTGTGGAAAAACTGAAAGCCGCTCAATTAACCTTTGATGTACCTGACTTAGAGGCTCTTAACAGTATTAATATAGAAAATGATGTGATTGAAAAGAGAGAAAAATCAAGGAACGGATTGTTATGTGAGAAATGGGATGCTTAAAACATCTCCAAGCGGTCACATAGGATTGGAAGGTTCTGGGAGGAAATGTCACTGCTGGCAGTGGAGAAAATTAAAATTGAAATTTGAAAATTAGCCAGAAAAGCGGAGCTCCTGCGGGAGCAGAGGGAACAGCACTGCTGCGAAAGTCTCGGTCTGGATCAAACCGAACAAAGGTTGGGTTCGTTTCTAGTGTGAAAGCATTCTGTATGGTTTGAATTTTTAGACCATTTAAGTTCCTGTTTATGCTGAAATATGTTAAAAGCCTTATAGAAAGCCTTCTTTAAGTGAATTTTGTTTGTATAAATAGTGACAACTTCTAAAGACACTTCTAAAGGAAACAATTCAAAACAAGAAATAGGCTAGCTATAAGCCCTGTTCATTAGTGTCATCAATATGCATCTGTTCATTCATTCTTGTCAAAGTTACTTGCCCAATACGGCATTTCACATGTTTGTAAACAATCGGCACCAAGATATTTCCGGGTGGCAGAACCAGAGCAGCTTCTACTGACCAACTGAAGAGATCCAGCCGGCTACTGTAAACAGTTGCATAGTTAAAAACATTGTTGTTGATTAAAGTTGAAACTATGACGAAAATGTGTTGTGTTTGGGGTTGCGCAATATATACAGCAAAAGGTGTAGGATTGTATCGATTTCCTTCAGAAGAAAGTAAACATATCCAGCGGAACCTGTAGGCGAGGAGGTTAAAGCGAGTGGACGTTGTCAAAAGTATTCTCACAACTGTCCATCTACAAAATCATAGCAGAGCATAATTATCTTCAGCTGGGGAAATTCGAGACTAATATTAGTAAACTTAAGGTCTTTGGCTCATCCAACCCTTAAGTTGGATGAGCCAAAACTATCTTCAGTTAAACAAAAACAAAACTGAAATCATTACATTTGGAAACCAAGATGAAATTCTCAAGGTGAACGCATATCTTGAGACTAAAGGTCTAATAACAAAAAATCAAGTCAGGAATCTTGGTGTGATTTTAGAGTCAGACCTGAGTTTCAGTAGTCATGTAAAAGCTACTAAATCAGCTTACTATCATCTGAAAAATATATCAAGAATCAGATGCTTTGTTTCCAGGCAAGACTTAGAGAAACTCATTCATGCTTTCATCACCAGCAGGGTGGACTATTGTAATGGTCTCCTCACCGGCCTTCCCAAAAAGACCACTAGACAGCTGCAGCTCATACAGAACGCTGCTGCCAGGATTCTGAGCAGAACAAGAAAATATGACCATATCACGCCAGTCCTCAGATCTTTACACTGGCTTCCAGTTACATTTAGAATAGATTTTAAAGTATTATTACTGGTATATAAATCACTTAATAGCCTAGGACCTCAATACATTGCAGATATGCTGATTAAATACAAACCCAACAGATCACTCAGATCATCAGGATCAAGTCAGTTAGAAATACCAAGAGTTCACTCAAAGCAAGGAGAGTCTGCGTTCAGCTATTATGCCAGCCACAGTTGGAACCAGCTTCCAGAAGAGATCAGATGTGCTCCAACAGTAGCCACATTCAAAACCAGACTCAAAACACATCTGTCCAGCTGTGCCTTTACTGAATGAGCACTGTGCCACTGTACGTCCCACTGATTCGGTCTTATCTATGCATCATCTTTGTATTTATATTTATTTTATTTTTTATTTTTTATAACTGTTTGAGTTTACCTTTGTTCTTATTTTTGGTTTTATCTATATATAATCTCATTCTTTTTCATTCTCTTTACTACTGTATATTTTTATTTCTTATGTATCTGTTGATTATCATTGTTGGTTAGGTCTGTCTGACTAGAGGAGATTGGAAAAGGAGAGCAGTGTGCTTTGCTTCATTTTGTGGTAGCAGACAGTGAAGAGAAGCGGACTCAAGAAAGGGGAGGCCCTGTGGGGCATAGGTAACGTCCCCTACAGGAGCCAGTCTTGGAGCGACTTGTAAGGTCCAGGAGACATTGCGAACCTGCTCCATCTCTTCCATCTCAGATAGGGGTGACCGCATTTAGAGAATCAGGCAGATAGGGATCTATTTATCCACATATTTAAAAAAAAAAAAAAAATTCTCTTTACAACTGTTTTAATTATCCTTGTTTTTATTTTTAATTCTTACAGATGGTATTCTTATTTCTTATGTAAAGCACTTTGAATTGCCATTGTGTATGAAATGTGCTATATAAATAAACTTGCCTTGCCTATCTGACATGCTCCATTGTTTAATTAGGTTTAATTATCTGAATGTGCTCCTCCCGAAATTTGTTAATTAAACATCACATATTAAAGATGCTAATGCACCTAATTTAATTGGTCTTAAAGGTGCCCTATAATGATTTGAAACAATATTTTAAATTGTTCTCTGATATCTACATTGAGTGTATGTGACTTATTTAAGGGCAAAATTTGTCCAGATACAGGTTTACAGGTCCATTTACAACCCTAGAAATTGTGCTTAGGATGTAATGCTCGGTTTTTGCTTTATTAGGAAGGGTCATGAATATTAATAACAGCTCTGCTTTGATTGGCTTATTTCAGCAGCAGTTTACACAAGTGCAGTTGTTCAGCTAGCTAAAACAATCACAAACAGCACAACCAGCTCATGATCCTTACTCCTGACAGAACACACGCCGACTGAACGACACTTTAAGCAGAACATCTCAAATGGAGATCGCTCAAATGCAGCTTACTTGTTTATTGGTGTTTTCAGATCACCGCACGCACGAGAGAGAGAAAGAGAGAGAGAGAGAGCATGCATTTGGTTTCCAGATTGTAATTTTTTAGGTAAAACACTTTCTTTTCACAGAAAAGCTCTGATTGGGGGATTCAAATTACTTAACTCTGGCAACCGCAAGCATGAAGACTCTCTTTTCAATTCAATTCAATTCAAATATATTTGTATAGCGCTTTTCACAATACACATTGTTTCAAAGCAGCTTTACAGAAAGTGCATTTTATAAATGTACATTGAAAAATGTTAGAAAAAGTTAATCAATCATGTATTATTTTAGGCCATAACAGCGCTGGCGTTGAGTCGTCTCTTCACAGGTGTTGGGGCATCTGAAGTCTCCATGAGAGGCTGGATACAAACTGGAGCTGACCAACTATTTACCTCGGGACTAGTGTCCCGAGATAATAACAGAAAAGCAGATGGGAAATAATTAGCATAGCTGCTGTTCAGAATATTAATGCTTTTGATCCGATTTAACTGTAGTATAAAAGGTAATTATAATGTGAATGCTTGGCTAAAGAGATGCGTCTTTAATCTAGTTTTAAACTGGGACAGCGAGTCTGAACCTCGAACAATATCAGGAAGACTATTCCAGAGTTTAGGAGCTAAATGTGAAAATCTTTTCCCCCCGACAAAACCAAAACCAGTGCTTTTTGTTCAAGTTTTAATTTTTTTAACTACGTTTTAGGCTCGATATTGCATGTCTATATAGTCACAATGTACGCAGTGACTAGTTATGTATGGTACTTGGAGTTTCCTATTGTTACTGTACTAGCATCTTGCGTTATCTAGACAATGCTGTCTCTCTAAGAAACTTTCAATTTAATCAGAAATTGTTTAGATAGTCAATAAGTGGATAAAAACTCTACTTACTGCTTGCAGCAATATAGTTGGAATTGCCCCTTTCTTCGGTCACTGCTTGATATTGATATTGAAATGTTGACATTTTTTTTCTGTGGGAAGGGTAGGAAAAGTCCTCACATCCCCTGCACAGCCTGGAACACAAATTTTGTGTCCATGATGTGCCATTTTCGCTGTCCTGCGTGACGCTTGTTTACCTGCAGAACCTGCAGTTCCGCCTGACATTGAACATGGGCTAGCCTAGCATATGCAAATGTTGGGGGCGTACATATTAATGACCCCATCGATTGCATCATTGATGGCTATATGTTGAGATTTGCCTATTTTTCTGAGAGTGTTTTTCACAAACAAGATTTACATATGAAGGAGGAGGCAATGGTGTCTGAGACTCACTATATGTGATTTCCATGTGCTGAACTCTTGTTATTTCACTATGACAAGGTTAATTCAATTTTTCATTCTAGGGCACCTTTAAAGTGGCATGGGAAAGAGATTTATTGGGGGATGATCAAGGAAGAAACGTGGAAGCAGGTTGTATCAAAATGGCATCCCAGTTGATAAATTATAAAAGATTTTAACAGAAGCTACTGGGAGATTAAACTAAACTGGGATACGGGGTAAAATCTAAAACATTCACAATTTCTGACTGACATTCATGTTCGAAAATTCACCAAAAACCAACAACAACACAATGACCTGTTGTACAAATAGTTTTCGTTTACTGTACTTTGTTATTGTTCTTTATCTCTCTATAGCTCTAATGGATCAGAAGTTTCACATTCACAGAAAATAGCTTTTTTTCTGATGTCAATGCATTTGCATTCTCAAACATTTTGCATTCCTGAGAAACTCTACAGTCATTTCAGAGTGAATACAAAGTTTCTTGAGGGAACATAAAAAATGTATAAGAGAATGCAAATGCATTGGCATATTGGAAGATATGTCAATATGAGAGGATCTTATATTTTTTTCCAATCACCATGCCCGTTTTAATGGTTTCATTCTACATATCAGAATATGAAACTACTTTTAATGGCTGTCAATATAGAAAGATGTGTCACACCCTAAATAGCCAAAGCTTCGCCTCTCGCTGTCTTATTTCATTGACTGGCTGTGTGTGTTTGTGTCATTTTACCAGTGAAAGAAATGCTTATCTGTACTTCATCAGTGTGCTTTAATAAGCCAATTCTTTTAGTTTAGGTTGCAATAGTGTCACATAATCGAGGCACAGCGCGTATCTGGAAAGGTTCAGGAGCAGACGCAATGGCAACTGTCCTTTTGAGACTCAGCGTTTGTCCCTCAGGTGGCAGGAAGGTGAAACTCTGCATCAGAGAGATGAAGAAGAGAAAGAGCTCCATACGAGCGAGCTGCTCACCCGGACACATCCTCTTACCTGCAAATCACGGTCTGGATCAGTAAAGCTTAGGTCAACTTTATAAAATCTCATTTTAGTGTATATTAGTTTAGTTACATGACCGTTCAAAATGCTTCGGGTCACTAATGTTTTTTTTTTTTTTTTACTCAGCAAGGATGCATTAAATTGATCAAATGTGAGAGTAAAGACATTCATAATGTTACACAACATTTCTGTTTCAAATAATTGCTGTACATTTGATTAGGACTAATCAAAGAATCCTACATAAAATATATCAGCTTCCACAAAAATATAAAGCTGCACATCTGTTTTCAACTGATTATAATAAGAAATGTTTCTTGAGAAGCAAATCCTCATATCAGAATGATTTCTGAAGAATCATGTGACACTGAAGACTGGAGGAATGATGCTGAAAATTCAGCTTTGATCACAGAAATACATGACATTTTACAATATATTCACATAGAAAAACTTAAAATTGTAATAATATTTCACAATATTACTGTTCTTACTGTATTTTTGATCAAGTAAATGCAGCCTTAGTGAGCAGAAAAGACTTAAAAGAAAAAGTGCTGATGCCAAATGTTTGAACAGTATGTATGCATGTACATATTTGTTATATATATATATATATATATATATATATATATATATATATATATATATATATATATATATATATATATGTATATATAAAACACAGTAAGTTATATATTGCATTTTCTTGATGACCTGCCTATTGAAAAGGGGATGAAATTCTCTCTCTTCAAAAATTTGCCGTTTTCATCCAGAAAGTGTGCAGGGTTGAATTCATCCGGAGTGCTATACTCATTCTTATCCTCCAGGATTGGCTTCAGCATCGGCAGCACCATCACACCCTGTCATAGCACAAAACATCAGAAATTGTAAACATTAAAAAACTGTTTGTTTATTATCTGTTTGTTTACAGAATTTTACCATTGTGCGTCAATTTTAAAAAGTTACCCTGAGGTCATTACAAGACAAAAGTCTTAAGAAACTGACATAAAACTGTGCTCCCAAGTTTTTTTTTTAAAGTTTGGTCTCATTTTATCAACTGGCTTCTTTTATTATTTTATACTTTTCTCTGAGGTCAGCTTATGACGTTTGCGTGGTTTTTACATAAAAAAAAAATCATAATGAATAAGTAATAGACTATTTTCTACACTGGTTTTTAGCCTCTCTCCTGAACACTCGGTTCTTATGGGCGTTCCGCACTAAAGACTTGGAAGTAAACGCCCATGGCTATGATTGGATAACAGTTTTGCATATTATAATGAGTTTCAACTCCTCCTGTCAGTACATGTGGGGAATTGTTTGGAAAACGTCCAATGTGAAAAAATGGCAACCGTAATGATTCGCCCATACCGACTCAGAGTCTGATCCTGAATCGCAGGACAATGAACCAAGAACACCTCAAATATGAAGGATATTACAGCCCGTGACAGGTTGGTAAGTTATCCTTAATTAGGTTTATTTCTAATGTATCTGTTTTTTCCAAATTTATATTGAAGTGTAACCGAAAACGATCTGTAACAATGCAATACTATCACATATATAAAAAAACATGTTTTACTCACATAAATGTGTTGCACCATTCCTGTCGGATCCAATATAGATAGCACAGCATTGTGTTTTATTTCTGTCTGCAGATCCAGTCTCGACCTGTGTCTTGTTTACAAATGATTCCGCAGTGAAACGAAGGAACAGACGTGCAATGTCTTGTGCACGTGAGCTGGAACTTCATTAAAAATAAAGTTCAACCACTCATTCCTAATATTAGAATCAGAAGGAAGCTTATGCAGCGACTGTGTTCTTCCACAACCAGGCACAGCGCAATACCTTACTCTCTTCGGCATGTTTATTGATCAGTAGTGTGATCTGTTTAGCTCCACGAGTCGGTGGGTGGGGCTAAATAAGCAGGCGTACTGATAAGAAGTCACAGCCAATAAGTGCATTTGTTACTGTTTGACGTCAGCCAGGGATCGCCCGCTGAAGTGAGGAGAGTGTCAATTGTTATGCGGCTGATCTATAATGATAACTATAAAGTGGACATTTATTGTGTGAGTCATTGAAACAATGTAAGTGTGCTTTATACTTTACTAGGAAACTCGTTAGTTATGTTAAGTGACTGTTTATAAATAGTACCAATATTTCCGCGCCGGTTTAACGTTACTCATTGAGCAACGTTAGTAAATTGCGTGTACAAAATCATCTACTGTAACTTTTATATATCAAAGTCTCAAGGGAAAGTTGATTTCTCAAGTCATCACCACTTTAAAGAAGACTCTTGGTTGATCATTGTTAAGGTGAAATAAAAACAGTTATAGTTTTATTTCTGTAATATTCTAACAAAGGTTTGTGTTTAAATAACATATATGGGTGTGCACATTTGCAGTACAGTATAATTTCTCTCACTCAAACATTATACCACACATTTATTACACACATACAAACAACACTCTTACATCCACACCAACACAATTATAGCAGCATCATTTCTGGACAGGAAAACAGGAAAAAAGTGAGGGGAAAAAAATACTAATAAAGACTGCAATTTTTAATCCTATTAAGCTATAACGTGATGCAGTTTCAATGGGTACAATGTTGTCCTTAAGGTCCTGAGTGTAACTATTTTGTGCTGCTACAATAAAAAGATAAATAAAAATGTAAATCCATTTTACTAAAGTAAAATAGATTTATTAAAAGTTAATGAGGATGTGATATTAAAATTATAATGAAAATACACACTTCTGCCAAAACATGTAGTTGGCATTAACACAAGCAATATAATAAAAAATAAATAAATAAACTTAAGACAAAAATCTTCTTAGGGACGCACAAGTTTGTACCAAAATCGTAGATTTTTTGCCAATTTAAATCCTGTACACTACTGTAATGCAGTAAATAATGAAAGATCTTAAAATTTTATTTTGAAATACAAACAGTTTTTTCTGGCTTACCTTTGGAATGAGGCATCCTGCTACTATGGTGTCTTTGCTGGCAACTCTTGGTGGAATGAAGGCAAGAACATTTGCGAACCTCTGAACCTCATGGATCACAGCGTAAGTGTACGGCAGACGTGTCCTGTCTTCCATCAACGGCTGGCGTGTTTGTCCAATCACCTGATCGATCTCAGACTGGACTTTCTCTGTGGAAAGTGAACATGCGGAATATGTGGACAAACATATACACATTTGCCTAACAAGTAGGTCCTAGGAGCAGAGAGGAGCGGCCCACCTTGTACGTCTGGATACTTGGCCATGTAGAGTAAAGCCCAGCTGAGTGATTTAGCAGTGCTTTCTGTTCCGGCTCCAAACAGATCCAACACACAGTGTATCAGATTCTCCTCTGTAAACTCTGCCTCGCTGTCCTTACACTGGGAAAGACAAGGGAGAGGATTCAACCATGAACAGAAGTGGGGTTAAACACAGATGGCTTTAGAGCAGAGCACCCAATACAAAAAGGTAAATGGAAAGTAAAAATATGGGAAGTGTTTTGTGCACAAATGTTTCCATTGATAATTCATGCATTTCAAATGAAATCAAGTGAACTCAAGTGTACAAAATCAGCAGAGAAGATTTCCTGAAATCATGCCAGGATCTGATAAAACACAGTTACCTTCTCAATTTCATCCAGATAACAGTCAATGTAGTCTCTGGGACTGAATGGGTTTCTGTCCTCTTTGTGCTTACTGATTTCCTCCTGAAAAAAGAGCTTCAGTTTGGAAAGGTTGGCAAATGCAGTCTGGTGCTTTCCTGGCAGCAAGGACATCACGGCGGGAAACGTGTTATACAACTGTTGAGGGACAAATACAATGACCATCTGACCAATCCGAGCACAGGAGGCTCACGGAAAGAAGGGGTTTAGAAAGACCAAATCCTTTATCAAACTGATTGAGACAGTGTGAGAAAAGAGGTGATGCTGCAATGGATATTAGTGTTTTTGACCTTGGAATCACGTAAGCCTATTCTAGGAGACTACAAAACAAAACTAGGAGCTTTAAAATAGCACAACAGGGGCACTTTTGTGAAAAAAGATCCATTATAGTAAATGTGGTCTCGTACCCGGCCCCAGACATTGATGGGCAGCTTAAAGGTGTCGTCTGAATACTGCAACAACTCGTGAAAACGTTGGTTGTTATACTCAAACTTGTGGCCAAAAACCAGACTGCATATTATATTGCCCACAGCGTAGTTTAAGATGTGATGAGGGTTGAATGGCAAACCTAGGAAAGCAAATGAGAGAAATAATGGTTCCTGCAAACCATACTTTCAAATCTTTGCCTCTAGAGAGCAGTATGTATTTGTAGTCTGTTCAGATGTATGAATTCATGCAGAAAAGGTGTGCTCTCACCATGCTTGGTTTGAAAAGTGCTGCAGACAAAGCGACACTCCTGCAAGATGGAGTTTTCTAGAGTTTTCTTGCCCACACCAAAATACTTCAGTGTTGCCAGAGCAAAACGCCTCTGATGACGCCACGTGTGCCCACTGGAGAAGATCAAACCTTCATACAAAGGGATAAAAAGAGCTAAATCTATGATTGTTTATTACCTTGAGCTATGTAGACAACCTTTTTACAAGTGAAATCGGTAACCGAATTACTCATGGCATGCAAATTTGCTGCTGGTTCTAATATTTGCATTCTTCAATATCTGTACTCTCCAAAACTTTGCTACACTCTGACAGTGCTGAAATCTACCGCACAGTTCCTTAATAACACTTTGGGAATATATGCAGAGCGGCAAGAACAGACAAGTCTGACAAATTTTCCTACAACCTCACAAATGACAAGTTTCTGAAAACCAATGTGTTAACCAATGGGGTTTTCTTCCATGCATTTCTGAGTAAACATTTTACATCATTGTGAAAACAGTATATTCTCACAGTACTTGAATGAACTTAGAGATTGGAAAATTAAATTTCTCATTTTACATTAAATCCAGGATCACTGTAACGATCTACAGAATGTATGAACAGTTCTGCATGTTTTCAACGACAAAGCTTGCTATTGTAGACATTGCAAAAGGTCATTTTACCAATTTTACTACAGTTCTGGTATACTAATTGAAAATTATAGCAGAATGTTCATATTTCGTTCTGGAACATTCTGAAACAGTTCAGTTTCAGCAAAAAAATGAATTAAATCTGTCTGATAATGCATGGAATGAAAGCAGAATAAGTTTCCTGACGTTCTACAAAAAGATGAATTGGTGAGCAGTTTAGGATTGGTATTTGTGTAAATAGTTTCACTCATATGTGCACGGTGTTCTTTTAGCCGTTTTTACCTTTCCCTTTACAGATCTTGTCATTCACAGGGAAGTACGGCCGGTCTGTGAAGATGTCCGCCTGTTCCACAAACGCCTCTTTGAAAGTCTCGTATCCAGTGAGCAGAATGCAGGGTTTGTTTCCCAGATAAAGTGTGCTCACATCTCCATACTTCTCAGCAATCTGATCAACATGTCAAATTACAATGTACACAACTCATCTAATAAACATATGCATCTGGAAAAAAAACAGCAACAACAACAACAAAACAACATACCTTTGGAAAAACCTCCATTGGATCATTAAAGCCTATGTTCAGTACGTTTCCAACGACCGGCAGAGGGAAGGGTCCTGGCGGCATGTTGTTTGACAGAACATCTCGCAGGTGTTTCACCAACAGCAGCACGCACAGAAATATCAGGAACCCCTGAACATCCATCCACTGACCCATCAGATGTGACAACACTGACACCATGCTTACTGAGACCAGAGAGATTTTGCACAAGCATGAATGATCTTTTAAAATATACAAGTACTCTGTGTGCAACTGTGTGACCACATAGGTCACATTTATTGTATGAATATCGCTGCATCAAAGCACATTTCTGTGTCTGAGCTCAAATGCTGTAGCTGACCTTCTCAAAACTATCAATGACTGGTCAAACTGGTACTAAAGGTTAGTTTACCTCAAAATTAAAATTCTGTCATTAATTTCCCACAATCATGTCACTCCAAACCATACAACTTTCATTCATCTTCGGGAAAAAAAAATGAAGATCATTTTAATGAAATGAGAGAGTTCTGTCCCTCCATTGACAGCTATAGCCTACTTTGACACTTCAAAAAGTTAATAAAGAGATAGTAAAACTAATCCATATTGAGTGGTTTAATCCATGAGATTCTCTCAGATATCATCATAAAAACAAAACTCTTCATTTGAGTTCTGAAGATGAACGAAAGTCTTAATTTGGAACGACAGAAGGGTGAATAATAAATGGCATTATTTTCATTTTTGGACGAATTGTCCCTTTAAGTGAAGTTTAGAGGACGCAAGTCAGGTCTCCTCAGGTGTTGTTCATCCTCACTACGAACAAGTTTTAATGCACTTTCCACACTATTTGTCTAATTTTTGAACACTATTGTTATAATGGCTAATGCAATTTCATTTTAAGCGTATCTCAAGAGCCCAAACACTTTTTGGTTTATTATTATATTATTAATATGAACGCATTTGCTAGGAACACTCACAAAGTTGCAGTGTTTTATACTGCACAATATACTACTGCAAAAATGACATTTGCAGGTGAAGGGAACAAGGTTGTACTTACCGAGAGATCGCAGTGTCCTAATTTTGTTTTCAGAACGTTCACACAGAAACGTCTCAGCATATTTCACATTAGCTGTGTCTCATTTCGGAAGGCTGCGTCCTCCGGAGGGCGCATTCGAAGGTATTCTGGCAAACCGTTTGCCAATAGCGCCTATAGCAATAGGCAAAGCAAACTGTTGTACACGCCATATACGAACACGTGATGGATAACTCGCCAAGCAAATCATTCGTTTACCTTTTCCCAGCGCGTCATTGATGAAGGAATTAAGTATAACAGAATGAAGCAGCAGGCGGGTCAACAGTTATCAATGTCAAAGTTAAAGTTCCTGCAAATTAGGTTTTAAATAAATGTAATAGCTCTATTATTAGTGTCCAATCAACACTCACTGGCAGATAAACTGCCCTCTACTTTAACAATGACTATAGATTATTCCATAAAAATATCCTAAGCATCCAATGGCATCCAAATCGTCCCTATGTTATGTCTTAATTTAAATAAATAAAATATAAACAAGTAGCCTACCTGACTGCTGGTGGTAAATAATACATATTCATTGAACATTTTCGTTCTTGTAATTTCATTGAAACGTTTTCATATACACTTCATATACATACTTATATACTTTCATATACATTAACACATAACACATAAGAAAACTCCTAATTATTTATAAATACATTTTTAAAAGCAATGCAAAAATGCCTCAAAAAATGTTGCCTGGTCTGATGAGTCTCGATTTCTGTTGAGACATTCAGATGGTAGAGTCAGAATTTGACGTAAACAGAATGAGAACATGGATCCATCAAGCCTTGTTACCACTGTGCAGGCTGGTGGTGGTGGTGTAATGGTGTGGGGGATGTTTTCTTGGCACACTTTAGGCCCCTTAGTGCCAATTGGGCGTCGTTTAAATGCCACGGCCTACCTGAGCATTGTTTCTGACCATGTCCATCCCTTTATGACCACCATGTACCCATCCTCTGATGGCTACTTCCAGCAGGATAATGCACCATGTCACAAAGCTCGAATCATTTCAAATTGGTTTCTTGAACATGACAATGAGTTCACTGGACTAAAATGGCCCCCACAGTCACCAGCTCTCAACCCAATAGATCATATTTGGGTTGTGGTGGAACGGGAGCTTCGTGCCCTAGATGTGCATCCCACAAATCTCCATCAACTGCAAGATGCTATCCTATCAATATGGGCCAACATTTCTAAAGAATGCTTTCAGCACCTTGTTGAATCAATACCACGTAGAATTAAGGCAGTAACTAACACAGTATTAGTATGGTGTTCCTAATAATCCTTTAGGTGAGTGTATAAGGGTGAGTTACAGTAATGGGGCAGTCTCTACCATGGTAATCTGTTTACAGTATCACATGGCATACATACTGTAATGTAAAATGCTGTATTAGATACCATCTGTCTCCCTTCTTCTGATTTCTGATGTTACACCTTCATTGACTATTTCCTCTCCTCTCTATTCTGCTCTATTTGAGTTAAATAAATCAAATAAATAGGCTACAAGGATAAATTATACAATATGTGATATGATCCAGCAAAATGAGTGACCCAAATTTCAAAACTGAGATCTTGTTATCAATGGAAAGTCAAGTCAACTTTATTTATAGCGTTTTAAGGCAGCTTCACAGTGTTAAACAGGAAAATAATGCAACAGAATATATTTTGACTATCATACCTGACAATGTGGGCTTTAGATCAGTAATTAGATAAGTAATTTAGTCTATATGGTTAATTCAGTGTATTAATTACACACACACACACACACACACACATGTTGTGTTTCCATGTTTTGTGGGGACATTCCATAGGCGTAATGCATTTTATACTGTACAAACCGTACAGTATTTTCGTATTTCGTAAACCGTATTTTCTATCCCCCTACACTGCCCCTGTCCCTAAACCTACCCATCACAGGAGACATTCTGCATTTTTACTTTTTCAAAAAACATCACTTAGTGTGATTTATAAGATGTTTTCCTCATGGGGACAAAAAAAAATGTCCCCACAAGGACAAAAATTTGGATATTGCCATCTTTGTGGGGACATTTTGTCCCCATACTGTAGGGATTACCAGTCCACACACACACACACACACACACACACACACACACACACACACACACACTCCGTAGACATTATGGTTTTTAATTTTTATACAGTAAAAGCTATGATTTTCCCTTACTCTAAACCTACCCATCACAGAAATATTTCTACATTTTTACATTTTCGTGGAGTTTACCATTTACGTTTATAATGTAAAAATTATTCATTTTTATATGCATTTCATTAGTCTATATTATCAATAGCTAGAAATCTATTGGTGTACAAAATGATTCATTGAGTAACCATTAAGATCAGTCAGATTAAATAACAGACAGATGTATTAAACAGAACGAGAAGAGATGCAGATCAGAAGTGTGACAGTAAGAGCTTTATGAAAGGCAATTACTGTGAATGAAACATTTAAAGATGAAACACTTATTTTGTGTAGTGAAAAGGATACTTTGTGGTTTTGTGTATTGTACTAACACAATTGAAAATATTCTGAAATGTTTAAAACAAAGTGCACTTATGATGATCTGTTTTGATATTAGTTGATACGAGTTTTAAAAATGTACACTTTGCTCGTGAAAATAGTACCAAAGCGAAAAAAAAAAAAAAATCTTAGAATGAGCCATTTCTATCTTCATACATCACAGGTCCCCGCTAGCTTCTCTCAGACGACCACATATTTGTCCTGTGTTTGCCACCGTAGCTTCTCTGTGGTTCGAAAAAGAGGGGTGAGCGCAAGGGGGTAATCCAGCCCCCGGATAGCGTACCTTCCATAGGGGCGGCCATTGCTAACCAAGCCATCACCTGCTGTTAGCATCCCACTGACTCCCATTCATTGTGGCGTCACTTTGACAGTGAATAACTTAACATCTGAGGCGTTTAACGACTCAATTTGTCCATTGTTTTTTTCTAAAGAAACACAACAATGTATAATAGGCTCCATTACCTTGTTTCTTACACTATCGCCCCGTAGAAGCCGTTTTTGTAAAAATTAGGCTAACAATTGCGTCATAACCAACGCGACTCTGTCGCGCAGTAGAGAAATTACCATATAGACAGGAGGAGAAGCTCGCAGGCAATCTTTTACTGTCTATGAGGCAACCGGGGGGACGTGGAGGCATAAATTCTGATAAAGGCAAGGGAAAAGCATGGGTAGAAGCCCATAGAGAGCCAAAAACAACGGGACAAGATATTTCAACAACGTGATTCAGATTTCAATCTGCAACAACTACTAGAGGACATACAACTGTCAGACAGGTTGCTCACGTCACATCTACGTCGTCAAGCTCAGTCTGAGTCTGCGCAGTACGCTCAGCCATCAGGAAGTAAGTGCTTCTAATTGACTTCAATTCTCTCCGTTGAAGTCTATGGGGTCGCTGTGTCCATTTCTTTTACTGTCTATGGGTGAGCGGAGGGCAGTTGCAATTCACAACCTCTCCGCTAGATGTCACTTAAATTTACACACTGCAACTTTAATGAATGGCTGTGCTCTTTTTAATTTTGTAATTTTATCTGAATATCAGCATTTGTGAGATTTAGTTATTAGAAACAGATTATTATTTTCCAGAGATATACAAATTTGATAAATTAACAAAACTATGACATTGACATGCTGAATAGGTTTTTGTTAATGAGGGATTTGTGGACACATTTGTTTTGGGATTTTATTTGAGAAAAATGCCAAGAACTGGCACAGAAGACAAAGTTGATTGATGGAATTTTCTGCTAATTTTATTTTAGTAATTGCTGTTATTACATATCTCTAATTAATGTATGGGTATTTAAAAATGGGCATAAAGGGAGTACACAGAATAGTTCTTCAAAATTATTTATTATTTTAATTAATATTCTCACTTAATAATACATTGGCTGATGATGCTGCATGCATCACTTACATGCTAAACTTCAAACATAAAAAATGTTATGTAAATGGGGGTAGAGTATGAGCTTTATTCTCCAAGTCTTTGGCTCTTTGCAGATACACAAAGCAATTTGTTGTGGCTTTCAGGAGCTCGGGGTAGCATGCATACATGTATGACACAAGAGAACAGAAAGAACATATATATATATATCAGAACGTATGGTCATCTGTAGCCTACATATTTGCGCATAATGTACAGTTTACAGGCTCTCTGGTGGCATAAAGGATATACAAGTGCTGAGTTACGAACTTTAACTTTGAAATTGTTAACTGTTGACCCGCCTCCTGCTGCTTCATTCCCTTATACTTAATTCCTTCATCAATGTCACGCTGGGAAAAGGTAAAAGAATGATTTGCTTTGCGAGTTATCCATCATGTTTTCGTATGGCATGTACAACAGTTTGCTTTGCCTATTGCCTAGGCGCTATTGGCAAACGGTTTGCCAGAACCCTGACCCCAAATGCGACCTTCGAATGGCCCTTTTTTTTACAGGAATTCAAAGTGTGCATGAGGTGTAGCCTTTGCTGCTGCAGATAACCCACAATTCTTTGCGTCGCCGTTAACAACAGTCCAATTTTTTTTAATATTATTTGAAAACATGGCACCGCCGCCAGATGCAAGCGTAAATGTGGTGTTTAAATGTAAGTAGTTTCAAGCTTATTATTTTTTTTCTACCTCAAACAGACAGGTGTGGTAAACAGGATTACAAGTGTTTTGTGATTTTTTCAACGTTTAGAACAGTACATTGCTGTCAAAGCAAGAAACATTTCATAGTCATTTTCAAGTTATAATTCATATAACTGGCGTGAGAGCTCAAAGGACGTCTCGTTTAATTCTGATTGAGGACACTCCGAAATGTGCATCCTACACACAGGATGTGTCCTCTGGAGGACGCAGCCTTCGAAATTAATGAGACACATTAAAACCCTGATTCGCTTTGGTAGTTTTACGTGATAAATGACATCAGAGCCGTCTTATGCTGCCTTCACGTGCTAATGAATGAATAACTAAAGATGCAAACCATATATACTGTATATATATATAAAACTAAAATACAACAAGTTTAAATAGTTACAACAACAACAAAAATAGTGATTCGGTTTTTTTTTTACTAAAACTGGTCTAAATAGCAATCTATGATGCAGATCCGGACCATTTGGCTCTTATCTTTGTTGTCTTCTGTGTGTTACCTTGTCAACGTAATAACGTTTTTCTCGAGCTTGGAAATATCTCTTCCATCAGGGAGAGCCACATCTGACCATATCGTAAATTGATAGCAAAACTTGATATCCATAATTACATAATCAGCTTATCAACACTATTTTCAGATAAAGCAATTAGAGTGCGACTTCACAGCAGCTGCCAATTATGTTACACAAGGTTAGTCACGTTCATTTGAGATAACCACATGTAAGAGTAAAACGCACAAGAATTAGAATCGGAGGATTCATCGGCAGAACATAATAAGCCTAGGCCTATAGACATTATTCATCACATTATAAATGCATAAAAAAAGAAGAAGAAAAAAAAGGTTTTAAACAGTTTAAGTAACTGCTAACTGTTAAGCATTGTCCATTGTATTAAGCAGCTTTAGTTTTGTTTAACTGTGTGGGCTATCTTATCTACTTTGTGTAATCTTCCATAATCTTTCTGCCTTAATTGATATATGTGTGCAATAAGTGCAATAATCCATAAATTCTTTGAACTCAAACATGGAAACCATATGGGAGACAGCACATAGTACAAAGGTTGTACCTTTTACCTTTACCTGGACTGAACAAGGAGCAAATATTTTCCTTTACAAACCCTTTATTTTTTAGCATCATCATATTTAATACTAAATTATTTGACAGAAATCACACCAAGAAGAACAGAAAAGTAGAAATAAAATATAAAACTACTGAAAAATACTATTCATTCATTAACCATTTTAGCCAAATTCAAAAATGAATTATTTTCCTATATCAACATCATCTGCTGATCCTGGAACATTCTTGTCCAAAAACCCAGTACCTACTCCTAAACCTAACCTTACGCATAATTTATCCCTTAACCAGAGGGATATGATGGATATATAAAACTGATGCATAAGTCCCTAACCCTGGTAAGCCTAAACTTATATACCTGTATACCTATCCCTCAAATCTGATTAGAATAATGTTGTTCCAGGATCAACAAGGATGTTCTACTTGTTAATATCACATTCACCATATATAAACTTAGGCTAACAAAGAAAAATTTACATTTTACCTTGAGTGCTTTAAGCAGAAGCTTCTGGCTCAAGATCTTGCCAATGAGAAAGCGGTAAGCGTGTCTCTAAATGGTTGCTCAAGTCCAGAAATTTATTGACTGTGGAAGAATTTCATCTCAGCAACAAAACCGCACTCCATGTCTTATGATGTGCTGAAAACGGTGCTTTTGGTGCATTGCCAACCACAATGATAATGGAAAGATTGTGTTTTTTTAGAAACTCAGGGGTCGTTTAGGATTTTCATTATCACATGAATGGCTAAAATCTGCAAATATCACATTAAACATGATTGTTCTATCCATGAGTACCAGACAGGAGTGTATTCCTGGGAATGTTTAAGGCTAAGTAAGAGGATAACTTTCGGTTCAAAAACTGAGGTAAATTTCAGGGTGCATGGGGCTGGGCGATATGGCTGAAAAATCAAATGTGATACTGTTACATGATTGGCTGTTGGCGTGTCACTCCCTAGATTGCTTCGTAACCTCTTGTTTCTTCCGGCGAAAAAAAAAAATGATCAAACAAATTTTTTTATTGATATCGATTACCTATCGTTATTGTTTTATCGCCCAGCCCTATTTCAGGGTATGTAAGTAGCCATAGCAACTTACTCTCTTACTCTCTGCTTAAAGGGTTACTTCAGCAATTAGCATTAAACTTTGTATCAGTAGAAACCCAGGAGTATATTCAAATTATCGTACTTTCCCCCCTCATATGACCCTGAGACAATTATGTATTTTATTTCTGGAAAAATTCCTGCATCATCGGAGGAGTTTTTGGGCTGAGGCTAAAGACTACAGCCAGCAGGAGGCGCTATTTCCACATGTTTTCAACATTACACTCACAGCACTCGGCTCGGGAGCTGCGGAGATTCATGTAAACGGAGCGGTGGAGAGCAAAGTGAGTGTTTCAACTTTTCAAATGAATTCCTATGAAAGTTAAGCTTCCAAAGACATGAACTGAACACACGCCAGACTGATCACGAGCTGTGAATGCAGCCGCAGCCGCGAATCCTGCGATTACCTCAGCTCTTGTGATGAATGTAATCCGATCCTGCTGCGTTTGCGCCGTGACACTCAATCGGCTCACTCACATTGAACAGACACGTTCAGTTTTTAATTGTAGCGTCTCTAACTGAACTGATTTTATGAAAATGAACGCGGTGGGCAAGTAAACCAGTAAGCCATGCCTAGAGCAGCCTCGGGCAGCGAAGTGCATTCTGGGAATTGTTGTCTTTCATCCCCATGAGACAAAAATACATTTTCTGTGTTTTCTCGGTCTAGAAGGCACCAAATTCAAAAATAATTTCATATTTCTACTACATTAATGATGGAGTTTAAATACAGATTAATCTTCCCAGCGCTGAAGTACCCCTTTAAAGGGGTCATAACACACAGTTTCTGCTAAACTTATGTTAATCTTGAGTGCCTATAGAGTAGAATTGCATCCTTCATATCTCCAAAGAGTCTTTAGTTTTATCAGATTTATAAAAGAAAGATGCGCTGTTTTTCAGAATCTGTATTTGAACAGCAGAACTCATTGAGGCGTGCAGTGGGCGAAATATGTGGTTTCCAACCTGCGCTGCTGGGTGAAATCAAATCTCCGGCAGATCGGGCTGGGTTTACCCAGTCTAAGACAGGGCAATACTCAAAAAACTTGTTTGAATCCTGAAAGAGTGTATTTGACACAGAAATACTGACGTACGTCCAACTCGTTTTCTTACATTTTTGTCCATGATTAGCAACAATGTAAATAAGTCAAAATTCATGAAACAGCACCCCACCCAAAGAGGTATTCAGATGGGTGCATATAATGTAGTTATATTAAGGATCATGTGACACTGATGACTGCGTAATGCTGAAAATTCAGCTTTGATCACATTTTAAAATATATTTTTTATTAAATAATTCCAGAAAATACTTTTTACCAGTAGTGTATAAACAAATTATATAATTTTTAGGGTGAAATCAGGTAAAAATCATCTAGAGCATCAGTGATGTCCATGAAATAATGGTCACATTGTATTGTGTCAGCTCTTTTTTACCATTCATTGGTAAACAGAATTAATAAAATGTCAGATCTCTATGATCAGATGTTCAGCTAAATGGAGCCAGTGAAACAGACAGCAAAAACAGCCTCTGAAAATCAAATACATTTTTTTTTTTATGGACCTCAATGTTAGCAAGAGCAGAACACATTTCTGTGTTAATCATTCGTAAATCAGTTCTTGCGTAAATAGCCGTGAGTTGCGAGTGTGGTTGTTACTGTACACAGCAATTCTTTCTGCTTTTGTTTCATGAATAGGGCCATGAGTTTGTGCGGTTCGCAGGGAACCCAGTTTCACAGACAGGCTTAGATTAAGCCAGAATTAGGCCTTAGTTCAATAAGGGCCTTAGACAAAACATTTCTGGTGTGCATCTTTAGACAAAACAATGCCACTGACATATTTTCAGATCTTTAAGTGCAAGTTGCTTTCAGTTAAAACAGCTCAAACATGCATTTTAGTCTGGGACTAGCTTAAGCCTTGTCTCTATGAAACCAAGGGATAGTGAAATCTACTGTTCACTTGTCCCTTATGCTTACCAAAGCTGCATTTAATCAAATAAAACGGAAATAATGTAAAGTATCATTACAATTTAAAATAACTAATTTCTATATGAATAAATGTTACTATTTAATTTATTCCATCATTACTCCAGTCTTCAGTGTCACATGCTGATTTCATGCTCAAGATCATTTCTTTTTTTGTCATGTTATGATGAATAGAAAATTAAAAAGAACAGGATTTATTTAAAACAGAAATCTTTTATAACATTATACCGGTCTTCAATGTTACTTTTTAACAATTTAATGCATCCTTACAGAATAAAAGTAAAAAAAAAAAATCTCACTGAGCCTAAACTTTTAAAGGGAAGAGCAGATGAGAAAAACTTCACTTAATATGATGAATTGATTGACATATGGCAGGGTAGAAATTCTGGCATAAAGTGCATGGATACATCATTCCAATTAAGCATTATGTAAATGTCACAGCCGTTTTACTAACCATGGCTTTGCTAAATGTCACAAAGCATCTCAAACTAGTTCCACAATGAGTTCCTTGTATTCCCCAGTCATAAGATCTAAGTTAAGATCACCTTTGGTTTGATGTGGAACGGTAAATATGTGGCATGATGACGTCATCATAGAGCAAAATCTCTCGGGAAAGTTTCTAGCACTTTGCTGAACCCAGATCACAAAGGATTCAATTGTTTCCGAGGGTCCTATATATAGTGTTAGAAAAGTCTACCTGATAAATTTGCCAGTGGTTTTGATGAACGTACGTGATCGACAAATGAGCTACAGCCTTCTGAAGACAATAACTTAAATGGATAGTTCACCCAAAAATGAAAGTTTTGTATTTGATTACACACCATCATGTCGCTCCAAACCCGTTAAGACTTCCGTTCATCTCCGGAACACAAATGAAGATCTTTTAATGAAATTAGTGATTTCTGTCCCTCCATTGATTGGTCAAAAGTGCTGCGTAACACATGAGAATGAACCTCATTGGTTCTTGAGGCAGCTCAAACTTTTTCTTTATTTTATCTTTATTTGGTCGTAAAGTCAGCATGAACCGGAAGTTGGGATAGCCTTTTTTCCTCTATTGTGTGTAAAGTGGATTCTGAAATCCACTGTCGCTTCAATATACCTGTACACTCACCTAAAGGATTATTAGGAACACCATACTAATACTTCGCCTTCAGAACTGCCTTAATTCTACGTGGCATTGATTCAACAAGGTGCAGAAAGTATTCTTTAGAAATGTTTGCCCATATTGATAGGATAGCATCTTGCAGTTGATGGAGATTTGTGGGATGCACATCCAGGGCACGAAGCTCCCAAAGATGCTCTATTGGGTTAAGATCTGGTGACTGTGGGGGCCATTTTAGTACAGTGAACTCATGGTCAAGAAACCAATTTGAAATGATTCGAGCTTTGTGACATGGTGCATTATCAGAGGATGGGTACATGGTGGTCATAAAGGGATGGACATGGTCAGAAACAATGCTCAGGTAGGCCGTGGCATTTAAACGATGCCCAATTGGCACTAAGGGGCCTAAAGTGTGCCAAGAAAACATCCCCCACACCATTACACCACCACCACCAGCCTGCACAGTGGTAACAAGGCATGATGGATCCATGTTCTCATTCTGTTTACGCCAAATTCTGACTCTACCATCTGAATGTCTCAACAGAAATGGAGACTCATCAGACCAGGCAACATTTTTCCAGTCTTCAACTATCCAATTTTGGTGAGCTTGTGCAAATTGTAGCATCTTTTTCCTATTTGTAGTGGAGATGAGTGGTACCCGGTGGGGTCTTCTGCTGTTGTAGCCCATCCGCCTCAAGGTTGTGCGTGTTGTGGCTTCACAAATGCTTTGCTGCATACCTCGGTTGTAATAAGTGGCTATTTCAGTCAAAGTTACATTTACATTTATGCATTTGGCATACGCTTTTAAGGACACACTGGTGGTGACCTGGGATTGAACCAGCAACCTTCTGCATGTCAGTTAGGTGGTTTAACCCACTGGACCACCATCATCACACAAAGTTGCTCTTCTATCAGCTTGAATCAGTCGGCCCATTCTCCTCTGACCTCTAGCATCAACAAGGCATTTTCGCCCATCACAGGACTGCCGCATACTGGATGTTTTTACCTTTTCACACCATTCTTTGCAAACCCTAGAAATGGTTGTGCGTGAAAATCCCAGTAACTGAGCAGATTTTGAAATACTCAGACCGGCCCGTCTGGCACCAACAACCATGCCACGCTTTCCCATTCTGACATTCAGTTTGGAGTTTGGAACAGGACCACACCCCTAAATACATTGAAGCAACTGCCATGTGATTGGTTGATTAGATAATTGCATTAATGACAAATTGAACAGGTGTTCCTAATAATCATTTAGGTGAGTGTATCTGCCATTTCAAAAGGATGATGAATAGGCTAAGAGCTCGCTTTAAGATTGCCTTAGTGACATTAAGGGCTGGATAATGCAAAATTTCTTAAAATTAAACGAAAATAAAACAGAGATTTTACAATGCGGTCCAAATGGAAATTACAACACTACACACTCTGCTCTTGGGTCATGGGCTGACTGTGTAAAAGTAGTGGTTAAAAACCTAGGGGTTTTACTTGACTCTGAATTTATATTTGACCAGCAAATAAATTCTGTGGTCAAATCATCTTTTTTAACTTGAGACTTTTAACAAAGCTAAAATCTTTGCTTTCCTTCAGAAATTTGGAGACAGTTATTCACGCCTGTATTTTTTAACGTCTGGACTACTGTACTTCTCTTTATACAGGAGTTAGCCAGAAAGCTATAGCACGTTTACAGTCAGTTCAAAATGCAACTGCGAGATTGTTGACAGGTACGAGAAAGCGTGATCATATTACTCCGGTTTTATTCACTCTCAAATGGTTGCCGGTCCGTGCCGTATCGAATTTAAACTTTTATTGTTTTTTATTGTTTGACTTTGAACAGTTTGGCACCAAAATACTTGGAGACTTTACTGAATCGGCACTTGGCTGTGAGGCGTCTTAGATCTTCTGAGAGGTTTCTCTTAGTGATTCAAACTTAAGGGGGATCGTGCCTTTTCAGTCGCCACCCCCAAACTTTGGAATTCTTCTCTTTATATTCGATCCGCTCAGTCCATTTCGAGTTTTAAATCCTTGCAAAAGGCTCATTTATAAATGACCGCCTTTAATTCCTCAGGTTAGTTATTTTCTGGTCGGGTTGATTTTTGTTGTCTTGTCTTTGTTGTATTGTTTGTGTATTATTATTGTTATTAATTTTGTGTTTTAATATTGATGTACAGCAACCTAGGATGTGCTTTATAAATAAATAAAAGAAAGAAAGAAAGATAGGTGGACTTGTTGTTCTAGGCAACCTGGTGTCTTCCCCAGACCCGGAAGGTCACTATGTGCCTAATTATGGGGTGAAAGCATCAACAAGTGACACGTGTATGGACATATGCATCTGATTTACTGACAATGGGCCTCATTCATGAAACTTTCGTAAATATATGAGCAAATTCTAGTAATTTGCGCGTAAAATGGACCTTTATGAAAACTCTGCTCCAGATTCACAAACGCTTCGTATACCACGGATTCGGTAGTTAAACGTGTGTATATTAATGAATTCCAAACACGCATAAATAGGACGCGGGTGCACGCTCATTCATAATTTGCATAATCCCCGCCCATGAGTTACAACTGCAAATGACATGGCCAGGAACGCAGTGGACTCTTCTGGAATTCTAAATATTAAATGATCGTGTGTCCATCAAATAATTTTTTAGCCAGCTAAATGCCTGGTGCTCTTCTGAAAATGGCCAGCTGGTGGTGCTTGAAAGTGCTTTGCAAGGGCAGCGTTTTCCAGCTGAGATACTTTGGTTGCTATGATACAGAATATCCATGGCAGTAATGTGTTACTAGCATCTCATTTTGAAGAATATTACTGAATTAAAAATGCAGTAAAAAGCTGTATTGACATTGTTGTTCAGTTGGTGTACATGTGGGATGATTGGTCGATGTAGTTTTTGTCCCGCCCCTCCTCCACTGTGATTGGACTGGTAAAAAATGACAGTGACGAGCGCTGCCTATTACCCAACGTTAAACAGTACAAAAAAAACAACAAAAAAAAGACGGGGCAAATTAACTCTTGAAATATTATTATGGTAGGCCTGCCCTGCATAGTGCATCAAGATGCAATGTCATCAGTTTGCCTAAATTAGAACACAGAACATTCAAATGTTTTACGCACCATTTTACTCGTGGTAGGGAGCAGGTGTACATTTCTTACGTACCAACTAACATTTTGAAAATAGGCTACGAACATTTTCGTGAATCCGAAAATTGACGTCACAGAGGCTTACCGAACGATTAACACACAAATTCGTTCTGCTCGTGTTTCATGAATGAGGCCCAATGTGTTGAAATTTACCATGACTGTTAATTTTCTCTGAGCCATGCAGTCAGAATCATACACCTTGCAATAATGACATGGATAGACCTTGAAAACAGTATAACTGTTGGGACAATTGTAAGCCCTATGTACGGTACGACGAGAAGGGTAAAGAGGGAGCATGGCCTACAAACTCCTTGTGAGACTTGAAGCTGGCGTCTGCTGGTGAAACTGCAATCTATTCTTCAGTAAAATGTTATTTAATTAATTTCACTCCTAACTCTTCATTTTTCACTACTGGTCTTGGGTCTTAAACTGTTAACCCCTAACATGTGACATCTCTTGTTTAACATCTAAGTGAAACAGCTTCTCGAACAAAGGAAAAAAAGTCAGGTGGGACTTAATTGTTTATGTGGAATTAATTGGATGGTTGTGGTTTGCTATTAATGGATCTCATGTGAGGGACAGGTTGCCCCGCCCTCGCACCAGTAAACACATTATAAGAGAACAGTAGAGATGTCGCTGTAAGAGGGAGGGGAAGTTATTTTGATTCAAGATTAAGAGGGCACATTAATTAGAAAATAATAATGTGCACGGATAAATCATTTATAATAAATAATGCAATCTTCCATAAAAATAAGAATGGGCAATTTCATGGTGACTTTAATGTCCAACATACTTGAGCTTCTCTAGTTGACAGGACCTGGATGCTTCAGTAGATCAGACAGCAAAGAGTGATGTGATTGTTGCTCAGATCCAGCTCTCTGAAGTGTGAAGGGTTTGATCTCAGAGCTGAACTGCCTTCTTCAGGTCGGCTACTATACAGATAATCTACAAAGAGCCACGTTTAGATTATCTGTGACATCAGAGCTGACAATAGACAAGTTCAACTTTAATACCCTGAATGAGATGAAGTGTTATTGAAATGTTTAACTCTGCATTTATTTTTTGCATAAGTGGATAATACTTATGTTTTAATTTATAACATGGTATGAGGGCTACAGTAAATTAAAAGGCATGGCTTTCAAACAGTTTTCTCTTTTTTTCTCCTTCTTCACTAGGTGGCGCTAAAAGCTCAACAGATGTTAGTGTAATGTGTGACGCAGACTTGAGTAGGATCTAGTTTAACTTACTTGACTGATGATTTTCTACAAGTTAAAAGCAATAACCACTGAAAATGCTTAATTGACAGACATTCTTAAAATCTCAAGCTTGTGACTGTGAAAGCAGGCTGGTCTCACCCTAGTCCATTTGAAGATAGGAAGATATAAGATAAATACTTGTGCATCAGATGACATTTCAGTCAAACCTAAAAAAACCTGTGGAGGGCCGGGCAGTGCGCAGTATTTTACCTTACACTGCTGCTCATTTTGATTCCATGGGGACTTTAATGTTTAAAATTGATATGATTGAGAATTACATCCACAGTGTCTTATTAATATTAGTTTAACTTCAACATATGCAAGCCATATTTCTGCCTCATTTGTATAAGAAACACTGCAGTGATCATCATACAAAACAGGTCATTAATCTAGAAATATGCACCATCACTTGTTAAACTCATAGTCACGTTAACATTTTCAGAGATTTTCACATGCCATGTCTGAAAATACACCTAATTGTAATTCAGGAGTCACTGTGGGGTCTGTATCTGAGAAAGCCATTACCTCACATAAATTATATTACAACCTTGACCTCGTTCTGATCATGCCAGTTCTGCATTTTTACAGTGTTTGTGTTTGTTTATCACCAGAGACATATGCAGAGCTAATGGCCTAGATTGCTGCCAGTTTACTTGATTTTCAAGGTTTTGTTGGAAGTCACAGGGTGAAAATCAAGACTATCACTTGTCAACTGAACTACTGTAAATGAATGACCATGATCCTGGGCACTTCCTGTAGCTTCACGTCACCTTATTAATATTCATGAGACATATTGTCTTCATTTGAACACCAACAAGACCGTTTGCATGGCATTTTCAAAACAAAACACAAAGGTGATACAGTCTAACGTGTTTCTTAGAGGAGAGGAGTTAAAAATTGTAAAGGAATTTAAATATTTGGGGGTGACATTGGACAGTAACTTAACATTCAAAAGCCACATAAAAAGGGTGGCAAATAAGGTTAAATTCAATTTACAGAATTTCAAACAAATCAGGCCATTCCTCAATTTAAGTGCTGCCAGAATGTACTTACAGACAATGATATTCTTACATTTTGAGTACTGTTTTACAAATTGGTCACTAACTAATATAACAACACTTACGCCTATTGAAATACTCTTCAAAAGAGCAATTAAAATTTTTGATAAAAAAACGTTATCAGTTCATCACTGTATCATACTGGAAAAACACAAATTATTGAGTTTTGAAAATTTTATAAATTTTAAGTACGCCTGCTTTGTCTATAAGACTATACATCATCTTGCCCATCCCTCACTGAATGATTTTTTTGAAGAGAACTGAGAGTAATTGTAGAACAAGGGCCTCTATAAAAGATGACTGTGTAATACCTTTTAGGTGCACTACATTTGGACAAACTGTCTTGTCAGTAAAGGGAAGTAAATATTGGAATAGCCTACCCCCCACAATAAGGGACTGTTCCTCATACACTAATTTCAAAACTCATTTAAAAATATGGCTTTTAGAAAAGCAAAGTTGCACGCATTCTTAAACTGCCTCATGAACTTAGTGGCCTCTAGAGGACAGTATGCACACACAGCCCTTCAAGACACGATTATGATGATCAATCCATGGTTATAATACTTTTAGATTAACTCTGTTTTCATATTTTCTGGAGTTGACAGTACATTTTGCTTGTAAAAAAAGAGAAACAAAAGGTGTTTGGCAATAAAATAATGCTCACTGACCTTGTTCAGTCTGTACAGAGTCACAAAGAAAGTGACACTCTTGCAAGATGAAGGTTTCTAGAGTTTTCTTCCCCACACCAAATAATTTTAGCGTTGTGTGACGATGACTTGATTACTTGTTCTTATATTCTGTTTTTATTGTTGCTGTCAGTGTATTGCTTTTAGTGTGTGTTGTGTCCCTCAAACTGTTGAGGGTGTGTATGCATGCTTGTCTTTGTTTTTGTTTTTTATCTGCCTATAATAGATGAAATAGATGAAAATTAGCTGTGGTGCTAACTCTAGCATATTTACATTGTGTACTTGTACTGATGTTCATTAATATGCACTGTCCCTATCTAAATAAAATAAATTCTTCAAATTCATATGTATCATCCTGTGAAGATATGCATGAGTTGTGTGGCTTTGTAGATGTACCACGCCAACTTGGCATTGAGATACAATACCAGACCAGCTTTCATATTTGCTCAAATATTTTATATGACCTTTCACATGTATTGCACTGGATCACATCTCTGATATAGTGAAATGCGAATAAACTACTATGAAAATAAAATGTATGAAATAATTTTCTGATGCCCTAATCAGTTTATACACAGAAGTATAATCATTCTATTCATTAAAGAATCCTGATAAAATTGTATCATGGTTTCAACAAAAATATTAAGCAGTAAAAACAGTTTTCAACATTACTAATAAAAAAAGCCCACATGAGTTATGTTGTCTTTATTGAGCTGAAATTGAGAATAATCATAGGTAAACATTCAGTATCTGCACAAAAATTGTATGTGCTGAAAAAAGGCTTTAATGCAAATGAGAGCTTTGAAAAAATGTAATACTTAATGATTGCTTAATATACAAAATTTGTTCAAAATACATTTACTATAAATTAAAGGGCACTTATTATGCCCCTTTTTACAAGATATAAGATATAATTATATTATAAGTCTCAAGTTTCAGATCAAAATTCCTAACAGATCATTTAATATATCATTTTGAAAATGGTTGTGTGGTATATAACAATAATGGAATGACCTTCGGGATGAGTTGTCCTCCCACTGTTGTGTCCTTGTTGGCCACTCTGGGAGGCGTAAAGGTAATGATGATCGCATTTCATGGATCACAGCGTAGGTGTAAGGAAGATTTGTTCGGTCATCCATTAGTGGTTGACGTGTCTGTCCAATCACCTGATCGATCTAAAACTGGACTTTCTCTGAAAGAAAATAGTCAACGAGCAACATGCTGACGGTACTTTTCGAGGATAAGCAATAGGAAGTCACATTTGTTGAAGGACTGACATCCTACCTTGAACGTCTGGATACTTGACCATGTAGAGTAAAACCCATCTGAGGGTATTAGAGGTGGTCTCTGTTCTGGCTCCAAACAGATCCACGACACAGTGCATCAGGTTCTCCTCTGTGAACTCTGCCTCAATGTCCTTACACTGGGAATGATGGAACACATAAAAAAATCCTATATATATATATTACAATTGTATTTATTTTTTTATTTCAAAATTGATAGTATATATTTTTGAATTTATTGAAAGTCACATTGATGCACATCTTGATGGAAGGCTGGAAGTGGAGAATTTGGAGAATTTGGAAGTGGCGACAAGTGGTTATAGTTTGACAAGTTAGCATTGTTCTAACGCATGTTCCAACTCCTAATGAAGCCCTCTGTGCATAAGTCTACTTACGGTGAAGTTATTTTAAATATAGATATTTTTCTTACACAAACGTGCCACTTCACTTCAGAAGGCCTTTATTATCCCCCCGGAGCCGTGTGAAGCAGTTATATTATGGATAGATGCACTTTTATGGACAATAACTCTGATTGTGTTCGTCTGAAAGAAGAATGTCATATACACCTAGGATGACTTGAGGGTGAGTAATTTTTGGGTGAACTATCCCTTTAAAGGAATAAAAATACGCCAGGGCATCTTAGGACAACAATACCTTCTCAATTTGATCCAGATAACAGTCAATGTAGTCTCTGGGGTTGGACGGGTCTCTCTCCTCCTTGTGTTTTCTGAATTACTCCTGCATGAAGGGCTGAAGTTTAAACATGCTGGCGAATGCTGTCTGGTGTTTTCCTGGCAGCAACGACATAAGGGTTGGAAACTGATTATATGATTGTAAAGAGACAAATAAAGGACAAAACATTTTCAAACAATGCAACAAGCACTACAAAGCCTTGAATGAAACTGGTGTTGATAGCACTTGTCAATAAAGCCACTGAATTTCATTTCAGTTTCACTGATTTGTGTTATTATTTTACTTTTTAGATTGTTAGCCTTGAGTATGACATTGGGATAGCAAGGTGAACTCGTACCCGACCCCAGTTGGAGATGGGCAGCTGTAAGAAGTCATCCACATACTTCTGCATCAGATGAAACTGAAGGACAGTATGCACACACAGCCCTTCAAGACACGATTATGATGATCAATCCATGGTTATAATACTTTTTAGATTAACTCTGTTTTCATATTTTCTGGAGTTGACAGTACATTTTGCTTGTAAAAAAAAAAGAGAAAAAAAAGGTGTTTGGCAATAAAATAATGCTCACTGACCTTGTTCAGTCTGTACAGAGTCACAAAGAAAGCGAAACTCTTGCAAGATGAAGGTTTCTAGAGTTTTCTTCCCCACACCAAATAATTTTAGCGTTGCCAGAGCAAAACGTCTCTGATGACGCCACATGAGGCCACTTGACATAACTAGACAATTTTATAAAATAATTTGCCAGTATTTGACTGGTGCAATTGAAATTTTCTCCATCTGTACCTTTCCCTTTACTAAGCTTGTCAACTATAGGGAAGTACGGCCGGTCTGTGAAGATGTCCGCCTGTTCCACAAACGCCTCTTTGAAAGTCTCGTATCCAGTGAGCAGAATGCAGGGTTTGTTTCCCAGATAAAGTGTGCTCACATCTCCATACTTCTCAGCAATCTGATCAACATGATCCTCAAGTTATACATTCATATTAAATCATTTTACATATTTTTAATGTCATATGTGACTTACCCTCTGAAAGGAGCCCAGTGGATCATTAAAGCCTATGTTCAGTACGTTTCCAACGACCGGCAGAGGGAAGGGTCCTGGCGGCATGTTGTTTGACAGAACATCTCGCAGGTGTTTCACCAACAGCAGCACGCACAGAAATATCAGGAACCCCTGAACATCCATCCACTGACCCATCAGCTGTGACAACACTGACGCCATGCTTACTGAGACCAGCCTCGTGAAAAAAGTATACTTTACTGTATTTCAAATATATTCTCTTTTCCAATAGTTTATTGGAAATATACTATCAAAAATTGTACCATCTCTAAATATATAAAAAGTATATTAGCATCATATTTTCACGATACAACTTTTAACACACTTTAAAATAATTGTGTTTTAGTATATTTTCTAAAAATATATTTTCTAAAAATATACTTAAAATGAAAGTCCTGTGTACTTTTGTAAAGTGTACTTATTTGAACATTACTTTAAAATATATTTTTTTGTATATTTTAAACTGTATGCTCAAAATTGTCATTGTAACAAATTAACAATGCACTAAAACCATATCTAAAAAATACATATTTAATATCATTAAATATATATTTCCTAAAAATATACTTAAAATGAAAGTTGTGTGTACTTGTGTAAAGTGTACTTATTTGAACATTACTTTAAAATATATTTTTTGTATATTTTAACTTAATGCACTAAAAGCATATTTTAAAAAATACATAATTAATATAATTAAAGTTAAATAATGTTTAAAGTTATTTATTCATGCCTAAGTGTTCAAATTAAGCATGAATAAATAAGTGTTCAATTATGACTAATGCACTAAAAGCCCATTTATATGCAGTGTATGCTATAAGCCCTACTTAGTTGTGATTTAAGTGTAAACATGTTTAATAAGTATACAGTGGCAGAGAAGAATCGTGTTACAATCGTAAACACACATCTATATTAAACCAATAGCACACTTAAAATACAACGCAAGAAAATATGAGTTGAGAAGTTGAGTCTTCTCGGAATTCAAATGTCTCTTTTTGACTGATTGTGATGCTCAATGCCTTCAGCCAATCAGAGGCAGAGCTGTTGACGTTACTCGTCCGGCTGACGCTGGCTCACTCGCGGGTCTCGGGAGGTTTGCAGCCTTGCAAGTAAAGTAGGCTAAAATATTGCTTTACATTATTTATTTAATAAAACATTTGACAGCGGAAAGTACATGGCTCAATCTTCGACCAGTTCAATTACGTCACATCGCAGCCTGACCTTGATGGTGATGATAAACAGTTTTTGGAATGAAATGGCCTAACGAGAACTGGAGAAAAGTCATGCTGTTTGAAGGTAATTACTTAAGTAATACGACTAATGTAAAAAAACGTGAATAAAAAGTTGTATGAACATGCACCCGACCTTATCGCTTGAATATGCTGTTCTTCGCGAGTGTTTGCTGTCAGCTGTCTCTAATGGTGTGTAAGCGCCTTCAGACGCAAGTGTGACAATCAGCAGCTCATCTGAAAATGGCATACAATGTGTAATTTATATTTATGTTTAGATATGGTAGGTGGAATTAGTTCAATAATATATTTTCAAACATCTTCCAGTGTTCATTTAATGAAAAACATTGTAAGTTAATTTTGTGTGTGTGTGTGTGTGTGTGTGTGTGTGTGTGTGTGTGTGTGTGTGTTCTGAAGATACTGGTAATTAATTTGTAATGTACTTACAATGCAAATAAAGTATAATATAACACAAATAAAGTATACTTATAATACAAATAAAGTATATTATAACACAAAATATACTTATAATACAAAAAAGTATACTTATAATACAAATAAAATATACTTATAATACAAATAAAGAACATTTAATATCACTAATCAAGCATGTAATTATGCCCTATACTTAAAGTGTACAAAGTATACTTAAAGTTGTTCCAATTTAGCACTTAAAAGTACACTAAATACACTTAAAGCTATGCTTTAACACAGCTTAATTACAACTAAAATATATACAAAATTTGTTGTTTCAAAATAGCACACTTCAAGTTAACATAGTCATTAACACACTTCAAGTATACTGAAAATTAGTCTGGCTGCAAGTATACTTAGCATACTTTTTTTTCACTAGGGCAGAGAGACCATTACACACAGACATTAAACTAACAAATACATTTATAATGTAACAAAAGATTTCTATTTCAAATAAACGCTGACAAACAATCCTTAAAAACTGTTAAAGAGTACATTTTATGCCCTTTTTCAATGTCTTGATTTTGTTTTAGGTCTCGACTAGAATAAGTTTTAAAGGGTTAGTTCACCCAAAAATGACAATTCTGACAATATTAATGACTTACTCTCTTGTTGTTCGACTCCCGTAAGACCTTTGTTCATCTTCGGAACACAAATGAGGTGTGATTTTTTGTTGAAATCCGATGGCCCAGAAAGGCCTTCATTGGCAGCAATGTCATTTCCCCTCTCAAGACCCATAAAAGGAACTAAATCCATCTCACTACAGTAGTTCTATAATTATTTTATGAAGCGATGAGAATAGTTTTTGTGCACAACACACACACTTTATTCTTGTCTTTTGTGTGGCTCTCTGACGTAAACTCACGAAGCACCACGACGCATGCGCAAGAATATGACGTAGAGCAGGCAGAAGCGAGGAACTTTGTTTACAAGCAGAGGAAGACATGTCGTATCTAAGCTGCTGAATTCTACATTGATAATGCCTTAGGTCTTGGCATAGTGCTAGATGATGCTAAAGTGCGCATGCCCGAACGCCGGCTCTACGTCATATTCTCGCGCATGCGTCGTGAGTGGAAATGCTTCTTGAGAGAAGAAATGTCATTGTTGTCAATGGAGGCTTTTCTGAGCCATCGGATTTCAACAAAAACATCTTAATTTGTGTACCGAAGATGAAGATAAAGCTCTGTTTAATTCTATCTATGAAGCCCCTCCTTCAGAAAAGTGCAATGTGCTCTGATTGGTCGGCTAGACCGGTGTGCTGTGATTGGTCAAATGCTTTGAGAGTGTTTGGGAAATGTCCCGCCTTTCACCATAACCGTTGCTGCGTCCCAATTTCCAAACTATCCGTACTAAATAGTATTCAAACATAGAATTAGTATGTCCAAAATCGTAGTATGCTGAAAAAAGTATTCCAAAGATACCCGGATGGTCTACTATTTCTGGTCAGAATACGAAGTGCGGATCAACGCACACTCTAACGGCTGATATTGCCCACAACCCATTACGAGTTGGACGAGGATTCGATTAGAACTAATTAAATGAATTAAAAGCATTACAAAACTACAAACATGACGGATGTGCGTGTCTGACGGTTAAGTTAAGAGGTTTAGATAAAGGGGTTTGAGTGATCAATTATCAGTTTGTAACCTGACGAAAATATATTTATTCAATGTTATCCACATTATATTTCACCCGCAGAACTTTTGCAATGATACGTTTGGCTATTAACTTGTAAATGTGTCATTATATTTAAACAGCAAACACCCGAGGAGAGTCTCTGCATTAAAGACCCACAACTGGCAGATCAATGTGCTGCTACATTTCTCTCCGATACGGTAGGTATGTTACAGTTGAATGTGGAGGACTTTAACTGTGACGATTGTCAGGGCAGTTTAAACAGTGACGGGATGCACGTAACTAAAGTCCATTAATGATGCGGAGTAGTATGTCCCAAAGTTTGCATACTCTTCTGCTACACACTCAAAAGTATGTCCTTTTTCTTTCAACCAAGCATGCCGCACACGTCCTGAAAAGTGAAGCCAAAGCATCTTGACCGCCCCCAGGTGGTTGGTCCCAATATAGCTCATAAACCCCGCCCCCTCCATGTATTCTAATGGGACACGAGACAAACTAAACAATCAAATCACACTTCAAATACATTTGTCAATTTTGGCAGTTTTTATCAAGCTGATGTAAGTTCAAGTGTTCGTTAAAAAAAAAAAAGTTTTATTTAGTTATTTGATGCAATCAAAATGGCGGTGTGGCGGCCTGACGTATTTACTGACGTATTCACTGAGGCACCAAAATACTTTTTGGGGGATTTTCGGGAGGAGCCAACATAATAAATTACTAACAGCTGCAGGAGCATGGGTGGGGTTTTGATATCACAGCTTTACTTTCTGCTCTCTACCGCGCAGGTCCCAAATCAGTGCGAGATGTCGGCGCCATATTTGGACATTGGCGGCTTCACTTTTCTACAATGGAAGATAGTGAAGGTGTGTCATCCATCTCTTTTTTTTTTTACAGTCTATGGTTTCAACCAAGTGGCAACCTTCCAGACTCTCTCTTGAATCCAACACGGAAGTGACTTAAACTGCAATTCATTGACTGGCCGCGAGAGACAGGCTCCAAAATTTTAAGCTAAAATACATTTATTAGGCACCTCAGCTCCACCCACATCCCGCTTCTTTGCCCATTTTTGGTTATCCTGGAAGTGAAGCGCAGTGACGCGCGGCCAAGATGGCAATGGCAAGCACATACGTTTATTGTTTTATAGAGACTATGGTTTCAACTCACTACTGACTAAGGTGTGTTTGACTTCGGCTACGGCTGGATGCATCCGATCAGCGAGAGTAGCTGCGTGCAGGCGGGGAGGAGCTGAAAACGGAGACGTGAAGTCAGACACTTCCTGCTTCCCGCAGTGACGCTCACACTGTTTGCATACTTTATTACAGATTAAGTGAAATAAATGCAATATTTGTCAAATACACAGACGTTTCAGATAATTTTTTATTCAATTTTTATTCAATAACTTTATGTATTGCTCAATACAGTGTCTGTTTGTACAAGAATAAAGTTCAACATAAGCCTATACTATCAATGAAGTGGGTCAGTTTTATATTTAGTATTTAACATTGGGAGATTCGCAACTACATGAAAAGGGCTTTTACTGTTATATAAATACAGAATCCGGCCAATCATGGAACAGCTGTGTCATCATCAGCGCTCGTGCAGCCGCTCTGGAGAAGCTGCGCAGAATGAAGCAGCTGCTCTCGAAACGCTCTCGCGGTGCTTTGATGGCATGCGACACAGACGTGTGGCATCGGTGTTGTCTCAAGTCTGACAAAATTTCTAACCGACATGCACTGCTTCAAGTCAGCCGCTGATCGGTCTGCGCAGCACTGTAGGAAGTCGAACAAACCTGATCACAACCAGGCCACGCCCCTTTATTCTGCGTATGCCTTGGGCGGGAATTATTTAAATGAGGAATATTGTGACATGGAATGTTCATTCCCAGAAGAAAACTCAAGACTGGAGCGGAGCGACTTTATGCTTAGGAAAACTTTTTTTAAATCTTTGAACGGTATATATAAACGTGTATATACACATTTATTTTCCTAATTAATCTATAAGAACTAAGTACTGAGTTATGGGCTGAAGACAGTTTTGAGGGTAGTGAGTGATAATATAACACCAAAACGTATCAAATGAAAACGGTAAGCTAGGGGTGTTTAGTGGGGCATGTTTTCTCTCACATCTGAAGAATCAGTGAATGTCTGACTAACAGTCCTAAACTTTCAAATGCTGCATACAGAACTAGGACATGGAGTGTGAAACATGTCAGAGAGAAAATACTCCTAATTATCATACAGGTCCCAGCGAGGAAACTCAGACCTGATAAATCAATCCACACAGGACGTTGTATTACACTCTTGACCTTGTAAACGCACAACTGTTGTCAGTTATGAATGTTTATGACAGCGTCTGTCGCACCTGATATGCAGTGGCCTAGTTTCCCACTGATGTTATGGTTTTATAGTTAGCAGGCCAAATGTTTTACAGACAAAGTCCCTTCAAACTCCTTCAGCTCGATGTAAGAAAGACATTTGACAACTGTTTCCTAACTGAATAAACTAACAAGTACAAGTAGGAGGCCTGCTGGGTCAGACACACAAACATCTCAAATGTTAACATGGGCTAATTACGAGCACTTTTCCACTTGCCTTCGTGCTTGATCCCATTTAAGGCACATGGAACTGCGGTAACATTTCATCATTGTGCTAAACACACTTCATTAATTTTAATAAGAGTAGGGGAGATAATTGGCTGTTCTCAATGGCAGATCAAACTGAGGAGTGTGCTCATGATAAAGCATACTACAACTTGAGCATTATTTTTGTAAAAGTTTTCAAACATATTTTTCAAGGCAAAACCATTGTTTGCATGTACCAACAATTAAAATTGTTTTGCTGTTTTACAATCTCTCTTTTCAATCTTATTACACCAGCTACATTTTAATACATTTAGAGAAATCAGACTAATAATTTAGTAATTTTAAATGATTTTATAAAATAACTAAGCCTGACCTGACTAATAAATACATTTAAATAATTTTAGTAGTATGAAAGACCACATTTAAATGTTATGGTCAACCTTGATGTAATTTTATATTTAAGAAATATTAAAATATTAAAGATATTTTATTTAAAGATAATTATTAAAGAATTAATTAAAGATATGAAATATTGGATGACCTGTACTTTTCTCCTATTACAGTTTTCTACAGTCGCTAACAAGTGTTTGTCCAATCAGTTGTCACATTTTCAAAACTCTAAACACAATTAGCACAGCATCGGTCTTTTGTGGCCATACCATTCACACATTTCTTGTTGTTTTCACACAATATGCAGTCAGTGAACATATTTCCACACTGCTTACATTTTCTTAACAGACAAGCTATACCTCCCAACAAAATTATGGATTGTTTTTGTAGTATTTACGAATGTTAACACACAAGAACCCACAATAGCAAAAACAATATTCCAAACCTTAGATACAGTATAAAAACCTCTGCTTCTGCAATGAAATCAGTTCAAAAACAATATATCTCATCTGATAATAAACAAACAATTGAATAATTGACACACAGCTGATTTATGTTGGATAAATTGGGCCAAGCACAGCTGATTCCAGTCTGGCTTAGACTATTTCATTGACACTTAGAGATGCAGGTGCAGGGAGAGATGCAGTGAGAGATGCAGGTGCAGGGAGAGGTGCAGTGAGAGATGCAGGTGCAGGGAGAGGTGCAGTGAGAGATGCAGGTGCAGGGAGAGATGCAGTGAGAGATGCAGGTGCAGGGAGAGATGCAGGTGCAGGGAGAGATGCAGTGAGAGATGCAGGTGCAGGGAGAGGTGCAGTGAGAGATGCAGGTGCAGGGAGAGGTGCAGTGAGAGGTGCAGGGAGAGATGCAGTGAGAGATGCAGGTGCAGGGAGAGGTGCAGGTGCAGGGAGAGATGCAGTGAGAGATGCAGGTGCAGGGAGATGCAGGTGCAGAGAGAGATGCAGGTGCAGGGAGAGATGCAGTGAGAGATGCAGGTGCAGGGAGAGATGCAGGTGCAGGGAGAGATGCAGGTGCAGAGAGAGATGCAGGTGCAGGGAGAGATGCAGGTGCAGGGAGAGGTGCAGGTGCAGGGAGAGGTGCAGTGAGAGATGCAGGTGCAGGGAGAGGTGCAGTGAGAGATGCAGGAGAGATGCAGTGAGAGATGCAGGTGCAGGGAGAAATGCAGTGAGAGATGCAGGTGCAGAGAGAGATGCAGGTGCAGGGAGAGGTGCAGTGAGAGATGCAGGTGCAGGGAGGTGCAGTGAGAGGTGCAGGGAGAGATGCAGTGAGAGATGCAGGTGCAGGGAGAAATGCAGTGAGAGATGCAGGTGCAGGGAGAGATGCAGTGAGATGCAGGTGCAGGGAGAGATGCAGTGAGAGATGCAGGTGCAGGGAGAGATGCAGTGAGAGATGCAGGTGCAGGCAGAGTTGCAGGGAGAGATGCAGGTGCAGGGAGAGATGCAGTGAAAGATGCAGGTGCAGGGAGAGATGCAGTGAGATGCAGGTGCAGGGAGAGATGCAGTGAGAGATGCAGGTGCAGGGAGAGGTGCAGTGAGAGATGCAGGTGCAGGGAGAGATGCAGTGAGAGATGC
The DNA here is from genome assembly GCA_023029165.1 of Gobiocypris rarus. Taxonomy (NCBI): domain Eukaryota; kingdom Metazoa; phylum Chordata; class Actinopteri; order Cypriniformes; family Gobionidae; genus Gobiocypris; species Gobiocypris rarus. Next base: position 6,327,522 of record CM040933.1, on the reverse strand, counting down.
AGGTGCAGGGAGAGGTGCAGTGAGAGATGCAGGTGCAGGGAGAGATGCAGTGAGAGATGCAGGTGCAGGGAGAGATGCAGTGAGAGATGCAGGTGCAGGGAGGTGCAGTGAGAGATGCAGGTGCAGGGAGAGATGCAGTGAGAGATGCAGGTGCAGGGAGAGGTGCAGTGAGAGATGCAGGTGCAGTGAGAGGTGCAGTGAGAGATGCAGGTGCAGGGAGAGGTGCAGGGAGAGATGCAGGTGCAGGGAGAGATGCAGTGAGAGATGCAGGTGCAGGGAGAGGTGCAGTGAGAGATGCAGGTACAGGGAGAGTGCAGTAAGAGATGCAGGTGCAGGGAGAGGTGCAGTTAGAGATGCAGGTGCAGGGTGAGGTGCAGGGAGAGATGCAGGTGCAGGGAGAGATGCAGTGAGAGATGCAGGTGCAGGGAGAGATGCAGTGAGAGATGCAGGTGCAGGGAGAGATGCAGTGAGAGATGCAGGTGCAGGGAGAGGTGCAGTGAGAGATGCAGGTGCAGGGAGAGGTGCAGTGAGAGATGCAGGTGCAGGGAGAGGTGCAGGGAGAGATGCAGGTGCAGGGAGAGATGCAGTGAGAGATGCAGGTGCAGGGAGAGATGCAGGTGCAGGGAGAGGTGCAGTGAGAGATGCAGGTGCAGGGAGAGGTGCAGGGAGAGATGCAGGTGCAGGGAGAGGTGCAGGGAGAGGTGCAGGGAGAGATGCAGGTGCAGGGAGAGATGCATTGAGAGATGCAGGTGAAGGGAGAGATGCAGTGAGAGATGCAGGTGCAGGGAGAGATGCAGTGAGAGATGCAGGTGCAGGGAGAGGTGCAGTTAGAGATACTGGTGCAGGGACATCACAGTTCATGATTGCCAAGGGTGGATCCGACATACCAAGCGGTTTTATCCCAGGTGCATCGCCTTGGATAATATCCAATGTGATGTTGATGAAAACATGTGGCCTAACCCTGAAGATCGCAGAGATTAGATACAGTAATTTTGTGCTTTTTTTGTTCCCCTCCTTTATATCTGGACTTTTTGCTGTTGTTTTTTTTTTGTTAAGAATGCTCTTGTGTATTTCATGGATATTTTGTTCACTGTTTGCAGTACTGTAAAACGGTTTCTGTTCTATCATACCGTGTTTCTACTGTACCTCCTGTAGTAAACAGTAAAGAAAAAAAACTGATTTGCTTTTTACTGGAATGCTTTTGAATGTGAACATTACTGTACATGTGGACATACAGTTCCCAACCAAGAAATGTTGTGTAAAAACGGTGGATTGTTGTTTTGGATGCAAATACCTGTAAAACTGAAACATAAAAGTCTATGCAGTTTTTTTATGTTAACAATAGCCAGTATTTTGAAGCCTGTTGTACTTTGATTGACTGCATGTACCTTGTGAAGTGAAAACAAGTGTTATTCTATGACAGAATTATTTCATTTTGAGTCAGATTTCCAGTGTTTTGGTAAAGTTAGTGTGTGCAGAGAAAGATGTGTTCTATTTTGAAATGAAGAGTTAGTATATATTTAACAATGTGTGTTTTTGAGAAGAAAATTATCAATTTGGCCAATTGTGTTTTGTAGGTGTGAGTCTGTGTTAAGAGTTTAGAAAAAGTATCTGAAGTATGGGTAAGCGCTTGTTAGCGATTGAAAAAAAACTGTAAATTCTGATAAGACTGAGGTATTACTTATTGGACCAAAAACCTGTACACAGAATATAATTTGCACTTAGAAGGCTGTACCATTTCTTCATCCTCTGCAGTTAAAGACCTGGGTGTTATATTAGACATAGATTATACTTTTTATTTTGCAAATCATATTTCAAATGTTACAAAAACAGCCTTCTTCCACCTCAGAAACATCACTAAGCTACGTAACATGCTATCTGTTTCTAATATAGTAAAGTTAGTTCATGTGTTAATGACCTCTAGACTAGATTACTGTAATGCATTACTAGCAGGATGTACTGCATCCTCAAAAAAACAAGCAACAATTAGTCCAAAATGCAGCTGCTAGAGTTCTTATAATATATAGGTCAAGAAAATATGATCATATAACACCATTTTTATCATCTCTACACTGGTTACCTATTATGTTCTGTATCAATTTTAAAGTATTGCTACTGATCACTAAGACCCTAAATTGATTAGCTCCTGTGTATTGATCTTCTATCGCCTTATATCCCTTCACGATCTTTAAGATCACAAAACTCTGCTTCTAGTACCTAGGATATCTAAGTCCACTAAAGGAGGGAGAGCGTTTTCATATTTGGTACCTAAACTATGGAACGGCCTTCCTGATAATGTCTGGGGCTCAGACTCACTGACTCTCCCAGTTTAAATCTAGATTAAAGACGCATATCTTTAGCCAAGCATTTGTATAATGCATCTCATAACATTGTACTCCAGTTTTTAGCAGTGCATATGATTGTCCTTGCTTCGAACAGCAGCTACGCTAATTATTTTCCAGTTCTGTTTTATCTTGGGATACTCACCCCGAGGTAATCTAGAGAGTCCATCAGCTCAAGCCTGGATCCAGCCTCTCATAAAGACTGCAGATGACCAACATCTGTGAAGAGATGACTCAACTCCTGCGAGGACTTCAGATGATGCAGCTCTGCAACGTCAATACACAAATGAACGCACCCATGCTCATTTCTGTATACCCTAATCCAGGGGTCACCAACATGGTCACCCTCAAGAACCACATGAATCCCCCGTGGGCCTGTTCTGAAAACAGCAAACCATAGCGCCACTCGGTACCCGCAGCTGGGTTCAGTCGCTTCTGTGTTAATCTCAGCGCAGGGCTCCACACTGAAGCTGAATATATACAAGTTCTGTGTATATTAAACTGCAAAATAATATTTAAATAATACTCCTGTTCTGTGTCTCTGTGTGGATGAAGGGCGCAGATGCACGTGACACTCACTTGCTGTCTTTTGTAGTGCCCTGTGTCACTTCAATTGTTTTTAAGTTGATTGTTTTTGGAAGATTAACCTTTTTCTGCACTAGCATGCCATGGCCAAAGCCTGACTCCCTACCAAAGTAAAGCAGGTCTAGCCGGAATGTGACATGAAACGGTGAGAATTTTTTTTTCCAATAAAAACCCAATTTTTATTGGAAAGATGCTTTAGTGAGGACAATAGGGAGAAATGCAATGCAATAGGTGGTAGCTCATTTTGAGGAGAATTATGAGTTACTCAGGATGTACTGCCACACTATAAGACCTGTTTTATTAAAGCAACACAAGTTAGTTCAACTGTAGAATCATATGGCCAAATCCTGACTTCTTATCAAAACTTTTCTGGTTCTAGTCCAGCAGTGAGATACAACAGATTTTTATTTATTTTTTTTTTTTTAGTTGATTGTTTTTGAAAGATTAACCTTTTTCTGCTGCAGCATCCCAAAGCCAAAGCCTGACTCCCTACCAAAGTAAAGCAGGTCTAGCCAGAATTTGACATGAAATGGTGAGATTTTTGGCAAAAAAACAATTTTTATTGGAAAAATGCTTTAGTAAGGCCAAAAGAGAGAAATGCAATGCAATAGGTGGTAGCTCATTCTGAGGAGAATTGTGAGGTACTCAGGATGTACTGCCACTCTATAAGACCCGTTTTTTTTAAAGCAACACAAGTTAGTTCTCCTGTAGAATCATATGGCCAAATCCTGACTACTTATCAAAGCTTTGCTGGTTCTTGCCTGGCAGTGAAATACAAGAGGTTTTTTTTTTTTTTTTCAAGTTGATTGCTTTTGGAAGATTAACCTTTTTCTGCAGTATAATGCCATGGCCAAAGCCTGACTCCCTACCAAAGTAAAGCAGGTCTATCCAGAATGTGACATGAAAGGGTGAGATTTTTGGCAAAAACCCAATTTTTATTGGAAAGATGCTTTAGTGAGGCCAATAGGGAGAAATCCAATGCAATAGGTGGTAGCGCATACTGAGGAGAATTATGAGCTACTCGGGATGAACTGCCACTCTATAAGACCAGTTTTATTAAACCAACACAAGACAGTTCTCCTGTAGTATCATATGGCCAAACCCTGACTTCCTCTTAAAGCTTTGTTGGTTCTAGCCTGGCAGTGAGATACAAGAGATTTATTTATTTTTTTGAAGTTGATTGTTTTTGGAAGATTAACCTTTTATTGCAGTAGCATGCCATGGCCAAAGCCTGACTCTCTACCAAAGTAAATCAGGTCTAGCCAGAATGTGACATGAAAGGGTGAGATTTTTGGCAAAACCCCAATTTTTATTGGAACAATGCTTTAGTGAGGCCAATAGAGAGAAATGCAATGCAAAAGGTGGTAGCTCATTCTGAGGAGAATTATGAACTACTCAGGATGTACTGCCACTCTATAAGAGACGTTTTATTAAAGCAGAGCAAGTCAGTTCTCCTGTAGTATCATATGGCCAAATCCTTACTTCTCATCAAAGCTTTGCTGGTTCTAGCCTGGCAGAGAAATACAAGATGTTTTTATTATTTTTTTTTAATTTAGTTTTTTTACTTGATTGTTTTTGGAAGATTAACCTTTTTCTGCAGTAGCATGCCATGGCCAAAGCCTGACTCCCTACCAAAGTAAAGCAGGTCTAGCCAGAATTTGACATAAAAGGGTGAGATTTTGGGAAAACCCAATTTTTATTGGAAAGATGCTTTAGTGAGGCCAATAGGGAGAAATGCAATGCAATAGGTGGTAGCGCATTCTGAGAAGAATTATGAACTACTCAGGATGTACTGCCACTCTATAAGACACGTTTTATTAAAGCAGGACAAGTCAGTTCTCCTGTAGTATCATATGGCCAAACCCTGACTCCCAGTCAAGGCTTTGCTGGTTCTAGTCCGGCAGTGAGATACAAGGAATTAAAAAAAAAAAATGTTTCACTTGATTGTTTTTGGAAGATTAACCTTTTTCTGCTGCAGCATCCCATAGCCTAAGCCTGACTCCCTACCAAAGTAAAGCAGGTCTAGCCAGAATATGACATAAAAGGGTGAAATTTTTGGCAAAAACCCAATTTTTATTGGAAAGATGCTTTAGTGAGGCCAATAGGGAGAAATGCAATGCAATAGGTGGTAGCGCATTCTGAGAAGAATTATGAACTACTCAGGATGTACTGCCACTCTATAAGAGACGTTTTATTAAAGCAGCACAAGTCAGTTCTCCTGTAGTATCATAAGGCCAAACCCTGACTTCCTCTCAAAGCTTGGCTGGTTCTTGCCTGGCAGTGAGATACAAGAGATTTATTATTTTTTTGAAGTTGATTGTATTTGGAAGATTAACCTTTTTCTGCAGTAGCATGCCATGGCCAAAGCCTGACTCCCTACCAATGTAAAGCAGGTCTAGCCAGAATATGACATGAAAGGGTGAGATTTTTGGCAAAAACCCAATTTTTATTGGAAAGATGCTTTAGTGAGGCCAATAGGAAGAAATGCAATGCAATAGGTGGTAGCGCATACTGAGGAGAATTATGAGCTACTCAGGATGTACTGCCTCTCTATAAGACACGTTTTATTAAACCAACACAAGACAGTTCTCTTGTAGTATCATATGGCCAAATCCTGACTTCCTCTTAAAGCTTTGTTGGTTCTAGCCTGGCAGTGAGATACAAGAGATTTATTTATTTTTTTGAAGTTGATTGTTTTGGAAGATTAACCTTTTATTGCAGTAGCATGCCATGGCCAAAGCCTGACTCCCTACCAAAGTAAATCAGGTCTAGCCAGAATGCGACATGAAAGGGTGAGATTTTTGGCAAAACCCCAATTTTTATTGGAAAGATGCTTTAGTGAAGCCAATAGGGAGAAATGCAATACAATAGGTGGTAGCTCATTTTGAGGAGAATTATGAGCTACTCAGGTTGTACTGCCACTCTACAAGACACGTTTTATTAAAGCAGCACAAGTCAGTTCTCCTGTAGAATCATATGGCCAAATCCTTACTTCTTATCAAAGCTTTGCTGGTTCTTGCCTGGCAGTGAAATACAAGAGATTTTTTTTTTTAAGTTGATTGTTTTTGGAAGATTAACCTTTTTCTGCAGTAGCATGCCATGGCCAAAGCCTGACTCCCTACCAAAGTAAAGCAGGTCTAGCCAGAATGTGACATGAAAGGGTGAGATTTTTGGGAAAAACCCAATTTTTATTGGAAAGATGCTTTAGTGAGGCCAATAGGGAGAAATGCTATGCAATAGGTGGTAGCTCATTCTGAGGAGAATTATGAGCTACTCAGGATGTACTGCCACTCTATAAGACACGTTTTATTAAAGCAGCACAAGTCAGTTCTCCTGTAGTATCATATGGCCAAATCCTGACTTCCTCTTAAAGCTTTGTTGGTTCTAGTCCGGCAGTGAGATACAAGGAATTTAAAAAAATGTTTTACTTGATTGTTTTTGGAAGATTAACCTTTTTCTGCTGCAGCATCCCATAGCCAAAGCCTGACTCCCTACCAAAGTAAAGCAGGTCTAGCCAGAATATGACATGAAAGGGTGAGATTTTTGGCTAAAACCCAATTTTATTGGAAAGAGGCTTTAGTGAGGAGAATTATGAGCTACTCAGGATGTACTGCCACTCTATAAGACACATTTTATTAAAGCAGCTCAAGTCAGTTCTCCTGTAGTATCATATGGCCAAATCCTAACTTCCTCTTAATGCTTTGCTGGTTCTAGCCTGGCAGAGAAATACAAGAGACTTTTTTTTTTTGAAGTTGATTGTATTTGGAAGATTAACTTTTTCTGCAGTAGCATGCCATGGCCAAAGCCTGACTCCTAGCAAAGTAAAGCAGGTCTAGCCAGAATTTGACATGAAAGGGTGAGATTTTTGGCAAAAACCCAATTTTTATTGGAAAGATGCTTTAGTGAGGCCAATAGGAGAAATGCAATGCAATAGGTGGTAGCTCATTCTGAGGAGAATTATGAGCTTCTCATGATGTACTGCCACTCTATAAGACCGTTTTTTTTAAAGCAGAGCAAGTCAGTTCTCCTGTAGTATCATAAGGCCAAACCCTGACTTCCTCTCAAAGCTTGGTTCTTGCCTGGCAGTGAGATACAAGAGATTTATTATTTTTGAAGTTGATTGTTTTGGAAGATTACCCTTTTCTGTAGTAGCATGCCATGGCCAAACCCTGACTCCCAGTCAAGGCTTTGCTGGTTCTAGTCCGGCAGTGAGATACAAGGAATTAATAAAAAAAAATGTTTCACTTGATTGTTTTTGGAAGATTAACCTTTTTCTGCTGCAGTATGCCAAAGCCAAAGCCTGACTCCTACCAAAGTAAAGCAGGTCTAGCCAGAATGTGACATGAAAGGGTGAGATTTTTGGCAAAACTCAATTTTATTGGAAAGATGCTTTAGTGAGGCCAATAGGGAGAATAGCAATGCAATAGGTGGTAGCGCATTCTGAGAAGAATTATGAACTACTCAGGATGTACTGCCACTCTATAAGAGACGTTTTATTAAAGCAGCACAAGTCAGTTCTCCTGTAGTATCATAAGGCCAAACCCTGACTTCCTCTCAAAGCTTGGCTGGTTCTTGCCTGGCAGTGAGATACAAGAGATTTATTATTTTTTTGAAGTTGATTGTATTTGGAAGATTAACCTTTTATTGCAGTAGCATGCCATGGCCAAAGCCTGACTCCCTACCAAAGTAAATCAGGTCTAGCCAGAATGCGACATGAAAGGGTGAGATTTTTGGCAAAACCCCAATTTTTATTGGAAAGATGCTTTAGTGAAGCCAATAGGGAGAAATGCAATACAATAGGTGGTAGCTCATTCTGAGGAGAATTATGAGCTACTCAGGATGTACTGCCACTCTACAAGACACGTTTTATTAAAGCAGCACAAGTCAGTTCTCCTGTAGAATCATATGGCCAAATCCTTACTTCTTATCAAAGCTTTGCTGGTTCTTGCCTGGCAGTGAAATACAAGAGATTTTTTTTTTTTTAAGTTGATTGTTTTTGGAAGATTAACCTTTTTCTGCAGTAGCATGCCATGGCCAAAGCCTGACTCCTTACCAAAGTAAAGCAGGTCTAGCCAGAATTTGACATGAAAGGGTGAGATTTTTGGCAAAAACCCAATTTTTATTGGAACAATGCTTTAGTGAGGCCAATAGAGAGAAATGCAATGCAAAAGGTGGTAGCTCATTCTGAGGAGAATTATGAGCTACTCAGGATGTACTGCCACTCTATAAGACCGGTTTTATTAAAGCAGAGCAAGTCAGTTCTCCTGTAGTATCATATGGCCAAATCCTTACTTCTCATCAAAGCTTTGCTGGTTCTAGCCTGGCAGAGAAATACAAGATGTTTTTATATATTTTTTTAAAGTTTTTTACTTGATTGTTTTTGGAAGATTAACCTTTTTCTGCAGTAGCATGCCATGGCCAAAGCCTGACTCCCTACCAAAGTAAAGCAGGTCTAGCCAGAATATGACATAAAAGGGTGAGATTTTTGGCAAAAACCCAATTTTTATTGGAACAATGCTTTAGTGAGGCCAATAGAGAGAAATGCAATGCAAAAGGTGGTAGCTCATTCTGAGGAGAATTATGAGCTACTCAGGATGTACTGCCACTCTATAAGACATGTTTTATTAAAGCAGAGCAAGTCAGTTCTCCTGTAGTATCATATGGCCAAATCCTTACTTCTCATCAAAGCTTTGCTGGTTCTAGCCTAGCAGAGAAATACAAGATGTTTTTTTATATATATTTTTAAAGTTTTTACGTGATTGTATTTGGAAGATTAACCTTTTTCTGCAGTAGCATGCCATGGCCAAAGCCTGACTCCCTACCAAAGTAAAGCAGGTCTAGCCAGAATGTGACATGAAAGGGTGAGATTTTTGGGAAAAACCCAATTTTTATTGGAAAGATGCTTTAGTGAGGCCAATAGGGAGAAATGCTATGCAATAGGTGGTAGCTCATTCTGAGGATAATTATGAGCTACTCAGGATGTACTGCCACTCTATAAGACACGTTTTATTAAAGCAGGACAAGTCAGTTCTCCTGTAGTATCATATGGCCAAACCCTGACTCCCAGTCAAGGCTTTGCTGGTTCTAGTCCGGCAGTGAGATACAAGGAATTAAAAAAAAAAAATGTTTCACTTGATTGTTTTTGGAAGATTAACCTTTTTCTGCTGCAGCATCCCATAGCCAAAGCCTGACTCCCTACCAAAGTAAAGCAGGTCTAGCCAGAATATGACATGAAAGGGTGAGATTTTTGGCGAAAACCCAATTTTATTGGAAAGATGCTTTAGTGAGGAGAATTATGAGCTACTCAGGATGTACTGCCACTCTATAAGACACATTTTATTAAAGCAGCTCAAGTCAGTTCTCCTGTAGTATCATATGGCCAAATCCCAACTTCCTCATAATGCTTTGCTGGTTCTAGCCTGGCAGAGAAATACAAGAGACTTTTTTTTTTTGAAGTTGATTGTATTTGGAAGATTAACTTTTCTGCAGTAGCATGCCATGGCCAAAGCCTGACTCCCTAGCAAAGTAAAGCAGGTCTAGCCAGAATTTGACATGAAAGGGTGAGATTTTTGGCAAAAAGCCATTTTTATTGGAAAGATGCTTTAGTGAGGCCAATAGGGAGAAATGCAATGCAATAGGTGGTAGCTCATTCTGAGGAGAATTATGAGCTACTCAGGATGTACTGCCACTCTATAAGACCGTTTTTTTAAAGCAGAGCAAGTCAGTTCTCCTGTAGTATCATAAGGCCAAACCCTGACTTCCTCTCAAAGCTTGGCTGGTTCTTGCCTGGCAGTGAGATACAAGAGATTTATTATTTTTTTGAAGTTGATTGTTTTTGGAAGATTAACCTTTTATTGCAGTAGCATGCCATGGCCAAAGCCTGACTCTCTACCAAAGTAAATCAGGTCTAGCCAGAATGCGACATGAAAGGGTGAGATTTTGGCAAAACCCAATTTTTATTGGAAAGATGCTTTAGTGAAGCCAATAGGGAGAAATGCAATACAATAGGTGGTAGCTCATTTTGAGGAGAATTATGAGCTACTCAGGTTGTACTGCCACTCTACAAGACACGTTTTATTAAAGCAGCACAAGTCAGTTCTCCTGTAGAATCATATGGCCAAATCCTTACTTCTTATCAAAGCTTTGCTGGTTCTTGCCTGGCAGTGAAATACAAGAGATTTTTTTTTTTAAGTTGATTGTTTTGGAAGATTTACCTTTTTCTGCAGTAGCATGCCATGGCCAAAGCCTGACTCCTTACCAAAGTAAAGCAGGTCTAGCCAGAATTTGACATGAAAGGGTGAGATTTTTGGCAAAAACCCAATTTTTATTGGAAAGATGCTTTAGTGAGGCCAATAGGGAGAAATGCAATGCAATAGGTGGTAGCTCATTCTGAGGAGAATTATGAGCTACTCAGGATGTACTGCCACTCTATAAGACCGTTTTTTTAAAGCAGAGCAAGTCAGTTCTCCTGTAGTATCATAAGGCCAAACCCTGACTTCCTCTCAAAGCTTGGCTGGTTCTTGCCTGGCAGTGAAATACAAGAGATTTATTTATTTTTTTGAAGTTGATTGTTTTGGAAGATTAACCTTTATTGCAGTAGCATGCCATGGCCAAAGCCTGACTCCTACCAAAGTAAATCAGGTCTAGCCAGAATGCGACATGAAAGGGTGAGATTTTTAGCAAAACCCCAATTTTTATTGGAAAGATGCTTTAGTGAAGCCAATAGGGAGAAATGCAATACAGGTGGTAGCTCATTCTGAGGAGAATTATGAGCTACTCAGGTTGTACTGCCACTCTACAAGACACGTTTATTAAAGCAGCACAAGTCAGTTCTCCTGTAGAATCATATGGCCAAATCCTTACTTCTTATCAAAGCTTTGCTGGTTCTTGCCTGGCAGTGAAATACAAGAGATTTTTTTTTTTAAGTTGATTGTTTTTGGAAGATTAACCTTTTATTGCAGTAGCATGCCATGGCCAAAGCCTGACTCCTTACCAAAGTAAAGCAGGTCAAGCCAGAATGTGACATGAAAGGGTGAGATTTTTGGCAAAACCCAATTTTTATTGGAACAATGCTTTAGTGAAGCCAATAGGGAGAAATGCAATACAATAGGTGGTAGCTCATTCTGAGGAGAATTATGAGCTACTCAGGATGTACTGCCACTCTATAAGACACGTTTTATTAAAGCAGCACAAGTCAGTTCTCCTTTAGAATCATATGGCCAAATCCTTACTTCTTATCAAAGCTTTGCTGGTTCTTGCCTGGCAGTGAAATACAAGAGATTTTTTTTTTTTTTGAAGTTGATTGTTTTTGGAAGATTAACCTTTTCTGCAGTAGCATGCCATGGCCAAAGCCTGACTCCTTACCAAAGTAAAGCAGGTCTAGCCAGAATTTGACATGAAAGGGTGAGATTTTTGGCAAAAGCCAATTTTTATTGGAAAGATGCTTTAGTGAGGCCAATAGGAAGAAATGCAATGCAATATGTGGTAGCTCATTCTGAGGAGAATTATGAGTTACTCAGGATGTACTGCCACTCTATAAGACCGTTTTTTTTTAAAGCAGAGCAAGTCAGTTCTCCTGTAGTATCATAAGGCCAAACCCTGACTTCCTCTCAAAGCGTGGCTGGTTCTAGCCTGGCAGTGAGATACAAGAGATTTATTTATTTTTGAAGTTGATTGTTTTGGAAGATTAACCTTTTATTGCAGTAGCATGCCATGGCCAAAGCCTGACTCTACCAAAGTAAATCAGGTCTAGCCAGAATGCGACATGAAAGGGTGAGATTTTTGGCAAAACCCAATTTTTATTGGAAAGATGCTTTAGTGAAGCCAATAGGGAGAAATGCAATACAATAGGTGGTAGCTCATTTTGAGGAGAATTATGAGCTACTCAGGTTGTACTGCCACTCTACAAGACACGTTTTATTAAAGCAGCACAAGTCAGTTCTCCTGTAGAATCATATGGCCAAATCCTTACTTCTTATCAAAGCTTTGCTGGTTCTTGCCTGGCAGTGAAATACAAGAGATTTTTTTTTTTAAGTTGATTGTTTTTGGAAGATTAACCTTTTTCTGCAGTAGCATGCCATGGCCAAAGCCTGACTCCTTACCAAAGTAAAGCAGGTCTAGCCAGAATTTGACATGAAAGGGTGAGATTTTTGGCAAAAACCCAATTTTTATTGGAACAATGCTTTAGTGAGGCCAATAGAGAGAAATGCAATGCAAAAGGTGGTAGCTCATTCTGAGGAGAATTATGAGCTACTCAGGATGTACTGCCACTCTATAAGACCGGTTTTATTAAAGCAGAGCAAGTCAGTTCTCCTGTAGTATCATATGGCCAAATCCTTACTTCTCATCAAAGCTTTGCTGGTTCTAGCCTGGCAGAGAAATACAAGATGTTTTTTTTTATATATTTTTTTTTTAGTTTTTTTACTTGATTGTTTTTGGAAGATTAACCTTTTTCTGCAGTAGCATGCCATGGCCAAAGCCTGACTCCCTACCAAAGTAAAGCAGGTCTAGCCAGAATGTGACATGAAAGGGTGAGATTTTTGGGAAAAACCCAATTTTTATTGGAAAGATGCTTTAGTGAGGCCAATAGGGAGAAATGCTATGCAATAGGTGGTAGCTCATTCTGAGGATAATTATGAGCTACTCAGGATGTACTGCCACTCTATAAGACACGTTTTATTAAAGCAGGACAAGTCAGTTCTCCTGTAGTATCATATGGCCAAACCCTGACTCCCAGTCAAGGCTTTGCTGGTTCTAGTCCGGCAGTGAGATACAAGGAATTAAAAAAAAAAAATGTTTCACTTGATTGTTTTTGGAAGATTAACCTTTTTCTGCTGCAGCATCCCATAGCCTAAGCCTGACTCCCTACCAAAGTAAAGCAGGTCTAGCCAGAATGTGACATGAAAGGGTGAGATTTTTGGGAAAAACCCAATTTTTATTGGAAAGATGCTTTAGTGAGGCCAATAGGGAGAAATGCTATGCAATAGGTGGTAGCTCATTCTGAGGATAATTATGAGCTACTCAGGATGTACTGCCACTCTATAAGACACGTTTTATTAAAGCAGGACAAGTCAGTTCTCCTGTAGTATCATATGGCCAAACCCTGACTCCCAGTCAAGGCTTTGCTGGTTCTAGTCCGGCAGTGAGATACAAGGAATTAAAAAAAAAAAATGTTTCACTTGATTGTTTTTGGAAGATTAACCTTTTTCTGCTGCAGCATCCCATAGCCTAAGCCTGACTCCCTACCAAAGTAAAGCAGGTCTAGCCAGAATATGACATAAAAGGGTGAAATTTTTGGCAAAAACCCAATTTTTATTGGAAAGATGCTTTAGTGAGGCCAATAGGGAGAAATGCAATGCAATAGGTGGTAGCGCATTCTGAGAAGAATTATGAACTACTCAGGATGTACTGCCACTCTATAAGAGACGTTTTATTAAAGCAGCACAAGTCAGTTCTCCTGTAGTATCATAAGGCCAAACCCTGACTTCCTCTCAAAGCTTGGCTGGTTCTTGCCTGGCAGTGAGATACAAGAGATTTATTATTTTTTGAAGTTGATTGTATTTGGAAGATTAACCTTTTTCTGCAGTAGCATGCCATGGCCAAAGCCTGACTCCCTACCAATGTAAAGCAGGTCTAGCCAGAATATGACATGAAAGGGTGAGATTTTTGGCAAAACCCCAATTTTTATTGGAAAGATGCTTTAGTGAAGCCAATAGGGAGAAATGCAATACAATAGGTGGTAGCTCATTGGAAAGATGCTTTAGTGAGGAGAATTATGAGCTACTCAGGATGTACTGCCACTCTATAAGACACATTTTATTAAAGCAGCTCAAGTCAGTTCTCCTGTAGTATCATATGGCCAAATCCTAACTTCCTCTTAATGCTTTGCTGGTTCTAGCCTGGCAGAGAAATACAAGAGACTTTTTTTTTTTTTTTGAAGTTGATTGTATTTGGAAGATTAACCTTTTTCTGCAGTAGCATGCCATGGCCAAAGCCTGACTCCCTACCAAAGTAAAGCAGGTCTAGCCAGAATTTGACATGAAAGGGTGAGATTTTTGGCAAAAACCCAATTTTTATTGGAAAGATGCTTTAGTGAGGCCAATAGGGAGAAATGCAATGCAATAGGTGGTAGCTCATTCTGAGGAGAATTATGAGCTACTCAGGATGTACTGCCACTCTATAAGACCCGTTTATTAAAGCAACACAAGTTAGTTCAACTGTAGAATCATATGGCCAAATCCTGACTTTTAACAAAACTTTGCTGGTTCTAGTCCGGCAGTGAGATACAACAGATTTAAAAAAATTTTTTTTTAGTTGATTGTTTTGAAAGATTAACCTTTTTCTGCAGTAGCATCCCATAGCCAAAGCCTGACTCTACCAAAGTAAAGCAGGTCTAGCCAGAATTTGACATGAAAGGGTGAGATTTTTGGCAAAAACCCAATTTTTATTGGAAAGATGCTTTAGTGAGGCCAATAGGGAGAAATGCAATGCAATAGGTGGTAGCGCATTCTGAGAAGAATTATGAGCTACTCAGGATGTACTGCCACTCTATAAGACCGTTTTTTTAAAGCAGAGCAAGTCAGTTCTCCTGTAGTATCATAAGGCCAAACCCTGACTTCCTCTCAAAGCTTGGCTGGTTCTTGCCTGGCAGTGAGATACAAGAGATTTATTTATTTTTGAAGTTGATTGTTTTGGAAGATTAACCTTTTATTGCAGTAGCATGCCATGGCCAAAGCCTGACTCCCTACCAAAGTAAATCAGGTCTAGCCAGAATGCGACATGAAAGGGTGAGATTTTTAGCAAAACCCTTTTTATTGGAAAGATGCTTTAGTGAAGCCAATAGGGAGAAATGCAATACAGGTGGTAGCTCATTCTGAGGAGAATTATGAGCTACTCAGGTTGTACTGCCACTCTACAAGACACGTTTTATTAAAGCAGCACAAGTCAGTTCTCCTGTAGAATCATATGGCCAAATCCTTACTTCTTATCAAAGCTTTGCTGGTTCTTGCCTGGCAGTGAAATACAAGAGATTTTTTTTTTTAAGTTGATTGTTTTGGAAGATTAACCTTTATTGCAGTAGCATGCCATGGCCAAAGCCTGACTCCTTACCAAAGTAAAGCAGGTCAAGCCAGAATGTGACATGAAAGGGTGAGATTTTTGGCAAAACCCAATTTTTATTGGAACAATGCTTTAGTGAAGCCAATAGGGAGAAATGCAATACAATAGGTGGTAGCTCATTTTGAGGAGAATTATGAGCTACTCAGGTTGTACTGCCACTCTACAAGACACGTTTTATTAAAGCAGCACAAGTCAGTTCTCCTGTAGAATCATATGGCCAAATCCTTACTTCTTATCAAAGCTTTGCTGGTTCTTGCCTGGCAGTGAAATACAAGAGATTTTTTTTTTTAAGTTGATTGTTTTGGAAGATTAACCTTTTCTGCAGTAGCATGCCATGGCCAAAGCCTGACTCCTTACCAAAGTAAAGCAGGTCTAGCCAGAATTTGACATGAAAGGGTGAGATTTTTGGCAAAAACCCAATTTTTATTGGAAAGATGCTTTAGTGAGGCCAATAGGAAGAAATGCAATGCAATAGGTGGTAGCGCATTCTGAGGAGAATTATGAGCTACTCAGGATGTACTGCCACTCTATAAGACCGTTTTTTTTAAAAGCAGAGCAAGTCAGTTCTCCTGTAGTATCATATGGCCAAACCCTGACTTCCTCTCAAAGCGTGGCTGGTTCTAGCCTGGCAGTGAGATACAAGAGATTTATTTATTTTTTTGAAGTTGATTGTTTTTGGAAGATTAACCTTTTATTGCAGTAGCATGCCATGGCCAAAGCCTGACTCCCTACCAAAGTAAATCAGGTCTAGCCAGAATGCGACATGAAAGGGTGAGATTTTTGGCAAAACCCCAATTTTTATTGGAAAGATGCTTTAGTGAAGCCAATAGGGAGAAATGCAATACAATAGGTGGTAGCTCATTTTGAGGAGAATTATGAGCTACTCAGGTTGTACTGCCACTCTACAAGACACGTTTTATTAAAGCAGCACAAGTCAGTTCTCCTGTAGAATCATATGGCCAAATCCTTACTTCTTATCAAAGCTTTGCTGGTTCTTGCCTGGCAGTGAAATACAAGAGATTTTTTTTTAAGTTGATTGTTTTTGGAAGATTAACCTTTTTCTGCAGTAGCATGCCATGGCCAAAGCCTGACTCCTTACCAAAGTAAAGCAGGTCTAGCCAGAATTTGACATGAAAGGGTGAGATTTTTGGCAAAAACCCAATTTTTATTGGAACAATGCTTTAGTGAGGCCAATAGAGAGAAATGCAATGCAAAAGGTGGTAGCTCATTCTGAGGAGAATTATGAGCTACTCAGGATGTACTGCCACTCTATAAGACCGGTTTTATTAAAGCAGAGCAAGTCAGTTCTCCTGTAGTATCATATGGCCAAATCCTTACTTCTCATCAAAGCTTTGCTGGTTCTAGCCTGGCAGAGAAATACAAGATGTTTTTTATATATTTTTTTAGTTTTTACTTGATTGTTTTGGAAGATTAACCTTTTCTGCAGTAGCATGCCATGGCCAAAGCCTGACTCCCTACCAAAGTAAAGCAGGTCTAGCCAGAATGTGACATGAAAGGGTGAGATTTTTGGGAAAAACCCAATTTTTATTGGAAAGATGCTTTAGTGAGGCCAATAGGGAGAAATGCTATGCAATAGGTGGTAGCTCATTCTGAGGATAATTATGAGCTACTCAGGATGTACTGCCACTCTATAAGACACGTTTTATTAAAGCAGGACAAGTCAGTTCTCCTGTAGTATCATATGGCCAAACCCTGACTCCCAGTCAAGGCTTTGCTGGTTCTAGTCCGGCAGTGAGATACAAGGAATTAAAAAAAAAAAATGTTTCACTTGATTGTTTTTGGAAGATTAACCTTTTTCTGCTGCAGCATCCCATAGCCTAAGCCTGACTCCCTACCAAAGTAAAGCAGGTCTAGCCAGAATGTGACATGAAAGGGTGAGATTTTTGGGAAAAACCCAATTTTTATTGGAAAGATGCTTTAGTGAGGCCAATAGGGAGAAATGCAATGCAATAGGTGGTAGCTCATTCTGAGGAGAATTATGAGCTACTCAGGATGTACTGCCACTCTATAAGACACGTTTTATTAAAGCAGGACAAGTCAGTTCTCCTGTAGTATCATATGGCCAAACCCTGACTCCCAGTCAAGGCTTTGCTGGTTCTAGTCCGGCAGTGAGATACAAGGAATTAAAAAAAATGTTTC
This sequence comes from Gobiocypris rarus, assembly GCA_023029165.1. Taxonomy (NCBI): domain Eukaryota; kingdom Metazoa; phylum Chordata; class Actinopteri; order Cypriniformes; family Gobionidae; genus Gobiocypris; species Gobiocypris rarus. The sequence continues at coordinate 6,310,318 of CM040933.1, read as the reverse complement.
ACTTGATTGTTTTTGGAAGATTAACCTTTTCTGCTGCAGCATCCCATAGCCTAAGCCTGACTCTACCAAAGTAAAGCAGGTCTAGCCAGAATATGACATAAAAGGGTGAGATTTTTGGCAAAACCCAATTTTATTGGAAAGATGCTTTAGTGAGGCCAATAGGGAGAAATGCAATGCAATAGGTGGTAGCGCATTCTGAGAAGAATTATGAACTACTCAGGATGTACTGCCACTCTATAAGAGACGTTTTATTAAAGCAGCACAAGTCAGTTCTCCTGTAGTATCATAAGGCCAAACCCTGACTTTCTCTCAAAGCTTGGCTGGTTCTTGCCTGGCAGTGAGATACAAGAGATTTATTATTTTTGAAGTTGATTGTATTTGGAAGATTAACCTTTTTCTGCAGTAGCATGCCATGGCCAAAGCCTGACTCCCTACCAATGTAAAGCAGGTCTAGCCAGAATATGACATGAAAGGGTGAGATTTTTGGCAAAACCCCAATTTTTATTGGAAAGATGCTTTAGTGAAGCCAATAGGGAGAAATGCAATACAATAGGTGGTAGCTCATTGGAAAGATGCTTTAGTGAGGAGAATTATGAGCTACTCAGGATGTACTGCCACTCTATAAGACACATTTTATTAAAGCAGCTCAAGTCAGTTCTCCTGTAGTATCATATGGCCAAATCCTAACTTCCTCTTAATGCTTTGCTGGTTCTAGCCTGGCAGAGAAATACAAGAGACTTTTTTTTTTTTTTTTAAGTTGATTGTATTTGGAAGATTAACCTTTTTCTGCAGTAGCATGCCATGGCCAAAGCCTGACTCCCTACCAAAGTAAAGCAGGTCTAGCCAGAATTTGACATGAAAGGGTGAGATTTTTGGCAAAACCCAATTTTTATTGGAAAGATGCTTTAGTGAGGCCAATAGGGAGAAATGCAATGCAAAAGGTGGTAGCTCATTCTGAGGAGAATTATGAGCTACTCAGGATGTACTGCCACTCTATAAGACCGGTTTTATTAAAGCGACACAAGTTCGTTCAACTGTAGAATCATATGGCCAAATCCTGACTTTTTAACAAAACTTTGCTGGTTCTAGTCCGGCAGTGAGATACAACAGATTTAAAAAAATTTTTTTAGTTGATTGTTTTGAAAGATTAACCTTTTTCTGCAGTAGCATCCCATAGCCAAAGCCTGACTCCTACCAAAGTAAAGCAGGTCTAGCCAGAATGTGACATGAAAGGGTGAAATTTTTGGCAAAAATCTATTTTTATTGGAAATATGCTTTAGTGAGGCCAATAGGGAGAAATGCAATGCAATAGGTGGTAGCGCATTCTGAGGAGAATTATGAGCTACTCAGGATGTACTGGCTCTCTATAAGACCCGTTTTATTAAAGCAGCTCAAGTCAGTTCTCCTGTAGAATTATATGGCCAAATCCTGACTTCTTATCAAAGCTTTGCTGGTTCTTGCCTGGCAGTGAAATACAAGATGTTTTTTTGTTTTGTTTTTATTTTGTTTTTACTTGATTGTTTTTGGAAGATTAATCTTTTCTGCAGTAGCATGCCATGGCCAAAGCCTGACTCGGCAAAACCCAATTTGTATTGGAAAGATGCTTTAGTGAGGCCAATAGGGAGAAAAGCAATGCAATAGGTGGAAGCTCATTTTGAGGAGAATTATGAGTTACTCAGGATGAACTGCCGCTCTATAAGACCTGTTTTATTAAAGCAACACAAGGCAGTTCTCCTGTAGTATCATATGGCCAAATCCTGACTTTCTCTTAAAGCTTTGCTGGTTCTAGCCTGGCAGTGAGATCCAAGAGATTTTTTTTTTTTTTGAAGTTGATTGTATTTGGAAGATTAACCTTTTTCTGCAGTAGCATGCCATGGACAAAGAAGGACTCCTACCAATGTAAAGCAGGTCTAGCCAGAATATGACATGAAAGGGTGAGATTTTTGGCAAAAACCCCATTTTATTGGAACAATGCTTTAGTGAGGCCAATAGAGAGAAATGCAATGCAATATGTGGTAGCTCATTCTGAGGAGAATTATGAGTTACTCAGGATGAATTGCGCGCTATAAGACCTGTTTTATTAAAGCAACACAAGGCAGTTCTCCTGTAGTATCATACGGCCAAATCCTGACTTTCTCTTAAAACTTTACTGGTTCTAGTCTGGCAGTGAGATACAAGGAATTTAAAAAAATGTTTTACTTGATTGTTTTTGGAAGATTAACCTTTTCTGCTGCAGCATCCCATAGCCAAAGTCTGACTCCCTACCAAAGTAAAGCAGGTCTAAACAGAATGTGACATGAAAGGGTGAGATTTTTGGCAAAACCCAATTTTTATTGGAAAGATGCTTTACTGAGGCCAATAGGGAGAAATGCAATGCAATAGGTGGTAGCGCATACTGAGGATATTTATGAGGTACTCAGGATGTACTGCCACTCTATAAGACACGTTTTAATAAAACAGCTCAAGACAGTTCTCCTGTAGTATCATATGGCCAAATCCTGACTTCCTCTTAAAGCTTTGTTGGTTCTAGCCTGGAAGTGAGATGCAAGAGATGTATTTATTTTTTGAAGTTGATTGTTTTTGGAAGAGTAACCTTTTATTGCAGTAGCATACCATGGCCAAAGCCTGACTCCCTACCAAAGTAAAGCAGGTCTAGCCAGAATGTGACATGAAAGGGTGAGATTTTTGGCAAAACCCAATTTTTATTGGAAAGATGCTTTAGTGAGGCCAATAGGGAGAAATGCAATGCAATAGGTGGTAGCTCATTCTGAGGAGAATTATGTGCTACTCAGGATGTACTGCCATTCTATAAGACCCGTTTTATTAAAGCAACACAAGTTAGTTCAACTGTAGAATCATATGGCCAAATCCTGACTTCCTCTTAAAGCTTTGCTGGTTCTAGCCTGGCAGTGAGATACAAGAGATTTTTTTTTTTAAGTTGATTGTTTTGGAAGATTAACCTTTTCTGCAGTAGCATGCAAAGGCCAAAGCCTGACTCCCTACCAAAGTAAAGCAGGTCTAGCCAGAATGTGACATGAAAGGGTGAGATTTTTGGCAAAAACCCAATTTTTATTGGAAAGATGCTTTAGTGAGGCCAATAGGGAGAAATGCAATGCAATAGGTGGTAGCTCATTCTGAGGAGAATTATGAGCTACTCATGATGTACTGCCACTCTATAAGACCAGTTTTATTAAAGCGACACAAGTTCGTTCAACTGTAGAATCATATGGCCAAATCCTGACTTCTTAACAAAACTTTGCTGGTTCTAGCCTGGCAGTGAGATACAAGAGATTTTTTTTTTTTTTGAAGTTGATTGTTTTTGGAAGATTAACCTTTTCTGCAGTAGCATGCCATGGCCAAAGCCTGACTCCTTACCAAAGTAAAGCAGGTCTAGCCAGAATTTGACATGAAAGGGTGAGATTTTTGGCAAAAACCCCTTTTTTATTGGAAAGATGCTTTAGTGAGCCCAATAGGGAGAAATCCAATGCAATAGGTGGTAGCGCATTCTGAGGAGAATTATGAGCTACTCAGGATGTACTGCCACTCTATAAGACACGTTTTATTAAAGCAGCGCAAGTCAGTTCTCCTGTAGTATCATATGGCCAAATCCGGACTTCCTCTTAAAGCTTTGCTGGTTCTAGCCTGGCAGTGAGATCCAAGAGATTTATTTATTTTTTTGAAGTTGATTGTTTTTGGAAGATTAACCTTTTTCTGCAGTAGCATGCCATGGCCAAAGTCTGACTCCCTACCAAAGTAAAGCAGGTCTAGCCAGAATGTGACATGAAAGGGTGAGATTTTTGGCAAAAACCCCTTTTTTATTGGAAAGATGCTTTAGTGAGGCCAATAGGGAGAAATGCAATGCAATAGGTGGTAGCGCATTCTGAGGAGAATTATGAGCTACTCAGGATGTACTGCCACTCTATAAGACACTTTTTATTAAAACAGCACAAGTCAGTTCTCCTGTAGAATCATATGGCCAAATCCTGACTTCTTATCAAAGCTTTGCTGGTTCTTGTCTGGCAGTGAAATACAAGAGTTTTTTTTTTATATTTTTAAGTTGATTGTTTTTGGAAGATTAACCTTTTTCTGCAGTAGCATGCCATGGCGAAAGCCTGACTCCCTACCAAAGTAAAGCAGGTCTAGCCAGAATGTGACATGAAAGGGTGAGATTTTTTGGCAAAAAACCCTTTTTTATTGGAAAGATGCTTTAGTGAGGCCAATAGGGAGAAATGCAATGCAATAGGTGGTAGCGCATTCTGAGGAGAATTATGAGCTACTCATGATGTACTGCCACTCTATAAGACACGTTTTATTAAAGCAGCACAAGTCAGTTCTCCTGTAGTATCATATGGCCAAATCCCGACTTCCTCTTAAAGCTTTGCTGGTTCTAGCCTGGCAGTGAGATCCAAGAGATTTATTTATTTTTTTGAAGTTGATTGTTTTTGGAAGATTAACCTTTTCTGCAGTAGCATGCCATGGCCAAAGTCTGACTCCCTACCAAAGTAAAGCAGGTCTAGCCAGAATGTGACATGAAAGGGTGAGATTTTTGGCAAAAACCCCATTTTTATTGGAACAATGCTTTAGTGAGGCCAATAGAGAGAAATGCAATGCAATATGTGGTAGCTCATTCTGAGGAGAATTATGAGTTACTCAGGATGTACTGCCACTCTATAAGACCGGTTTTATTAAAGCAGAGCAAGTCAGTTCTCCTGTAGTATCATATGGCCAAATCCTGACTTCCTCTCAAAGCTTTGCTGGTTCTTGCCTGGCAGTGAAATACATGAGATTTTTTTTTTTGGTTGATTTTTTGGAAGATTAACCTTTTTCTGCAGTAGCATGCCATGGCCAAAGCCTGACTCCTTACCAAAGTAAAGCAGGTCTAGCCAGAATTTGACATGAAAGGGTGAGATTTTTGGCAAAAACCCAATTTTTATTGGAACAATGCTTTAGTGAGGCCAATAGAGAGAAATGCAATGCAATATGTGGTAGCTCATTCTGAGGAGAATTATGAGTTACTCAGGATGTACTGCCACTCTATAAGACTGGTTTTATTAAAGCAGAGCAAGTCAGTTCTCCTGTAGTATCATATGGCCAAATCCTGACTTCCTCTCAAAGCTTTGCTGGTTCTTGTCTGGCAGTGAAATACAAGAGTTTTTTTATTTTTTAAGTTGATTTTTGGAAGATTAACCTTTTCTGCAGTAGCATGCCATGGCGAAAGCCTGACTCCCTACCAAAGTAAAGCAGGTCTAGCCAGAATGTGACATGAAAGGGTGAGATTTTTTGGCAAAAAACCCTTTTTTATTGGAAAGATGCTTTAGTGAGGCCAATAGGGAGAAATGCAATGCAATAGGTGGTAGCTCATTCTGAGGAGAATTATGAGGTACTCAGGATGTACTGCCACTCTATAAGACCCGTTTTATTAAAGCAGCTCAAGTCAGTTCTCCTGTAGTATCATATGGCCAAATCCGGACTTCCTCTTAAAACTTTGCTGGTTCTAGCCTGGCAGTGAGATCCAAGAGATTTATTTATTTTTTTGAAGTTGATTGTTTTGGAAGATTAACCTTTTCTGCAGTAGCATGCCATGGCCAAAGTCTGACTCCTACCAAAGTAAAGCAGGTCTAGCCAGAATTTGACATTAAAGGGTGAGATTTTTGGCAAAAACCCCATTTTTATTGGAACAATGCTTTAGTGAGGCCAATAGAGAGAAATGCAATGCAATAGGTGGTAGCTCATTCTGAGGAGAATTATGAGGTACTCAGGATGTACTGCCACTCTATAAGGCCGGTTTAATGAAAGCAGAGCAAGTCAGTTCTCCTGTAGTATCATATGGCCAAATCCTTACTTCTCATCAAAGCTTTGCTGGTTCTAGCCTGGCAGAGAAATACTAGATGTTTTTTTTTTTTTTTTTTTTACTTGATAGTTTTTGGAAGATTAACCTTTTTCTGCAGTAGCATGCCATGGCCAAAGCCTGACTCCCTACCAAAGTAAAGCAGGTCTAGCCAGAATGTGACATGAAAGGGTGAGATTTTTGGGAAAAACCCAATTTTTATTGGAAAGATGCTTTAGTGAGGCCAATAGGGAGAAATGCAATGCAATAGGTGGTAGCGCATTCTGAGGAGAATTATGAGCTACTCAGGATGTACTGCCACTCTATAAGACATGTTTTATTAAAGCAGCACAAGTCAGTTCTCCTGTAGAATCATATGGCCAAATCCTGACTTCTTATCAAAGCTTTGCTGGTTCTTTCCTGGCAGTGAAATACAAGAGATTTATTTTTATTTTTTTTAAGTTGATTGATTTTGGAAGATTAACCTTTTTCTGCAGTAGCATGCCATGGCGAAAGCCTGACTCCCTACAAAAGTAAAGCAGGTCTAGCCAGAATGTGACATGAAAGGGTGAGATTTTTGGCAAAAACCCTTTTTATTGTAAAGATGCTTTAGTGAGGCCAATAGGGAGAAAAGCAATGCAATAGGTGGTAGCGCATTCTGAGGAGAATTATGAGTTACTCAGGATGTACTGCCACTCTATAAGACCGGTTTTATTAAAGCAGAGCAAGTCAGTTCTCCTGTAGTATCATATGGCCAAATCCTGACTTCCTCTCAAAGCTTTGCTGGTTCTAGCCTGGCAGAGAAATATAAAAGATTTTTTTTTTTTTTTGAAGTTGATTGTTTTGGAAGATTAACCTTTTATTGCAGTAGCATGCCATGGCGAAAGCCTGACTCCCTACAAAAGTAAAGCAGGTCTAGCCAGAATGTGACATGAAAGGGTGAGTTTTTGGCAAAAACCCAATTTGTATTGGAAAGATGCTTTAGTGAGGACAATAGGGAGAAATGCAATGCAATAGGTGGTAGCGCATTCTGAGGAGAATTATGAGCTACTCAGGATGTACTGCCACTCTATAAGACACGTTTTATTAAAGCAGCACAAGTCAGTTCTCCTGTAGAATCATATGGCCAAATCCTTACTTCTTATCAAAGCTTTGCTGGTTCTTGCCTGGCAGTGAAATACAAGAGATTTTTTTTTTTTTTTAAGTTGATTTTTTTTGGAAGATTAACCTTTTTCTGCAGTAGCATGCCATGGCCAAAGCCTGACTCCTTCCAAAGTAAAGCAGGTCTAGCCAGAATTTGACATTAAAGGGTGAGATTTTAGGCAAAAACCCCATTTTTATTGGAACAATGCTTTAGTGAGGCCAAAAGAGAGAAATGCAATGCAATATGTGGTAGCTCATTCTGAGGAGAATTATGAGTTACTCAGGATGTACTGCCACTCTATAAGAACGGTTTTATTAAAGAGAGCAAGTCAGTTCTCCTGTAGTATCATATGGCCAAATCCAGACTTCCTCTCAAAGCTTTGCTGGTTCTTGCCTGGCAGTGAAATACATGAGATTTTTATTTTTTTAGGTTGATTTTTTGGAAGATTAACCTTTTCTGCAGTAGCATGCCATGGCGAAAGCCTGACTCCCTACAAAAGTAAACCAGGTCTAGCCAGAATGTGACATGAAAGGGTGAGATTTTTGGCAAAACCCAATTTTTATTGGAAAGATGCTTTAGTGAGGCCAATAGGGAGAAATGCAATGCAATAGGTGGTAGCTCATTCTGAGGAGAATTATGAGCTACTCAGGATGTACTGCCACTCTATAAGACACTTTTTATTAAAACAGCACAAGTCAGTTCTCCTGTAGAATCATATGGCCAAATCCTGACTTCTTATCAAAGCTTTGCTAGTTCTTGTCTGGCAGTGAAATACAAGAGTTTTTTTAATTTTTGAAGTTGATTGTTTTGGAAGATTAACCTTTTCTGCAGTAGCATGCCATGGCCAAAGTCTGACTCCTTCCAAAGTAAAGCAGGTCTAGCCAGAATTTGACATTAAAGGGTGAGATTTTTGGCAAAAACCCCATTTTTATTGGAACAATGCTTTAGTGAGGCCAATAGAGAGAAATGCAATGCAATATGTGGTAGCTCATTCTGAGGAGAATTATGAGTTACTCAGGATGTACTGCCACTCTATAAGACCGTTTTTATTAAAGCAGAGCAAGTCAGTTCTCCTGTAGTATCATATGGCTAAATCCTGACTTCCTCTCAAAGCTTTGCTGGTTCTAGCCTGGCAGTGAAATACATGAGATTTTTTTTTTTAGGTTGATTTTTTGGAAGATTAACCTTTTCTGCAGTAGCATGTCATGGCCAAAGTCTGACTCCCTACCAAAGTAAAGCAGGTCTAGCCAGAATTTGACATTAAAGGGTGAGATTTTTGGCAAAACCCCATTTTTATTGGAACAATGCTTTAGTGAGGCCAATAGAGAGAAATGCAATGCAATATGTGGTAGCTCATTCTGAGGAGAATTATGAGTTACTCAGGATGTACTGCCACTCTATAAGACCGGTTTTATTAAAGCAGAGCAAGTCAGTTCTCCTGTAGTATCATATGGCCAAATCCTGACTTCCTCTCAAAGCTTTGCTGGTTCTAGCCTGGCAGAGAAATATAAAAGATTTTTTTTTTTTTTTGAAGTTGATTGTTTTTGGAAGATTAACCTTTTTCTGCAGTAGCATGCCATGGCGAAAGCCTGACTCCCTACAAAAGTAAAGCAGGTCTAGCCAGAATGTGACATGAAAGGGTGAGATTTTTGGGAAAAACCCAATTTTTATTGGAAAGATGCTTTAGTGGGGGCCAATAGGGAGAAATGCAATGCAATAGGTGGTAGCACATTCTGAGGAGAATTATGAGTTACTCAGGATGTACTGCCACTCTATAAGACCGGTTTTATTAAAGCAGAGAACGTCAGTTCTCCTGTAGTATCATATGGCCAAATCCTGACTTCCTCTCAAAGCTTTGCTGGTTCTAGCCTGGCAGAGAAATACAAGAATTTTTTTTTTTTCAAGTTGATTGTTTTGGAAGATTAACCTTTTATTGCAGTAGCATGCCATGGCGAAAGCCTGACACCCTACAAAAGTAAAGCAGGTCTAGCCAGAATTTGAAATGAAAGGGTGAGATTTTTGGCAAAAACCCCATTTTTATTGGAACAATGCTTTAGTGAGGCCAATAGAGAGAAATGCAATGCAATAGGTGGTAGCTCATTCTGAGGAGAATTATGAGGTACTCAGGATGTACTGCCACTCTATAAGACCGTTTTTATTAAAGCAGAGCAAGTCAGTTCTCCTGTAGTATCATATGGCTAAATCCTGACTTCCTCTCAAAGCTTTGCTGGTTCTAGCCTGGCAGTGAAATACATGAGATTTTTTTTTTAGGTTGATTTTTTTGGAAGATTAACCTTTTCTGCAGTAGCATGTCATGGCCAAAGTCTGACTCCTACCAAAGTAAAGCAGGTCTAGCCAGAATTTGACATTAAAGGGTGAGATTTTTGGCAAAAACCCCATTTTTATTGGAACAATGCTTTAGTGAGGCCAATAGAGAGAAATGCAATGCAATATGTGGTAGCTCATTCTGAGGAGAATTATGAGTTACTCAGGATGTACTGCCACTCTATAAGACCGGTTTTATTAAAGCAGAGCAAGTCAGTTCTCCTGTAGTATCATATGGCCAAATCCTGACTTCCTCTCAAAGCTTTGCTGGTTCTAGCCTGGCAGAGAAATACAAGAGATTTTTTTTTTTTTTGAAGTTGATTGATTTTGCAAGATTAACCTTTTTCTGCAGTAGCATGCCATGGCGAAAGCCTGACTCCTACAAAAGTAAAGCAGGTCTAGCCAGAATGTGACATGAAAGGGTGAGATTTTTGGGAAAAACCCAATTTTTATTGGAAAGATGCTTTAGTGGGGCCAATAGGAGAAATGCAATGCAATAGGTGGTAGCACATTCTGAGGAGAATTATGAGTTACTCAGGATGTACTGCCACTCTATAAGACCGGTTTTATTAAAGCAGAGAACGTCAGTTCTCCTGTAGTATCATATGGCCAAATCCTGACTTCCTCTCAAAGCTTTGCTGGTTCTAGCCTGGCAGAGAAATACAAGAATTTTTTTTTTTCAAGTTGATTGTTTTTGGAAGATTAACCTTTTATTGCAGTAGCATGCCATGGCGAAAGCCTGACACCCTACAAAAGTAAAGCAGGTCTAGCCAGAATTTGAAATGAAAGGGTGAGATTTTTGGCAAAAACCCTTTTTATTGTAAAGATGCTTTAGTGAGGCCAATAGGGAGAAATGCAATGCAATAGGTGGTAGCACATTCTGAGGAGAATTATGAGTTACTCAGGATGTACTGCCACTCTATAAGACCCGTTTTATTAAAGCAGAGCAAGACAGTTCTCCTGTAGTATCATATGGCCAAATCCTGACTTCCTTTCAAAGCTTTGCTGGTTCTAGCCTGACAGAGAAATACAAAAGATTTTTTTTTTTTTTTTGAAGTTGATTGTTTTTGGAAGATTAACCTTTTATTGCAGTAGCATGCCATGGCGAAAGCCTGACTCCTACAAAAGTAAAGCAGGTCTAGCCAGAATGTGACATGAAAGGGTGAGATTTTTGGCAAAAACCCAATTTGTATTGGAAAGATGCTTTAGTGAGGCCAATAGGGAGAAATGCAATGCAATAGGTGGTAGCGCATTCTGAGGAGAATTATGAGCTACTCAGGATGTACTGCCACTCTATAAGACACGTTTTATTAAAGCAGCACAAGTCAGTTCTCCTTTAGAATCATATGGCCAAATCCTTACTTCTTATCAAAGCTTTGCTGGTTCTTGCCTGGCAGTGAAATACAAGAGATTTTTTTTTTTTTTAAGTTGATTGTTTTTGGAAGATTAACCTTTTCTGCAGTAGCATGCCATGGCCAAAGTCTGACTCCCTTCCAAAGTAAAGCAGGTCTAGCCAGAATTTGACATTAAAGGGTGAGATTTTAGGCAAAACCCCATTTTTATTGGAACAATGCTTTAGTGAGGCCAAAAGAGAGAAATGCAATGCAATATGTGGTAGCTCATTCTGAGGAGAATTATGAGTTACTCAGGATGTACTGCCACTCTATAAGACCGGTTTTATTAAAGCAGAGCAAGTCAGTTCTCCTGTAGTATCATATGGCCAAATCCAGACTTCCTCTCAAAGCTTTGCTGGTTCTTGCCTGGCAGTGAAATACATGAGATTTTTATTTTTTTAGGTTGATTTTTTGGAAGATTAACCTTTTCTGCAGTAGCATGCCATGGCGAAAGCCTGACTCCCTACAAAAGTAAAGCAGGTCTAGCCAGAATGTGACATGAAAGGGTGAGATTTTTGGCAAAACCCAATTTTTATTGGAAAGATGCTTTAGTGAGGCCAATAGGAGAAATGCAATGCAATAGGTGGTAGCTCATTCTGAGGAGAATTATGAGCTACTCAGGATGTACTGCCACTCTATAAGACACTTTTTATTAAAACAGCACAAGTCAGTTCTCCTGTAGAATCATATGGCCAAATCCTGACTTCTTATCAAAGCTTTGCTAGTTCTTGTCTGGCAGTGAAATACAAGAGTTTTTTTAATTTTTGAAGTTGATTGTTTTGGAAGATTAACCTTTTCTGCAGTAGCATGCCATGGCCAAAGTCTGACTCCTTCCAAAGTAAAGCAGGTCTAGCCAGAATTTGACATTAAAGGGTGAGATTTTTGGCAAAAACCCCATTTTTATTGGAACAATGCTTTAGTGAGGCCAATAGAGAGAAATGCAATGCAATAGGTGGTAGCTCATTCTGAGGAGAATTATGAGGTACTCAGGATGTACTGCCACTCTATAAGACCGTTTTTATTAAAGCAGAGCAAGTCAGTTCTCCTGTAGTATCATATGGCTAAATCCTGACTTCCTCTCAAAGCTTTGCTGGTTCTAGCCTGGCAGTGAAATACATGAGATTTTTTTTTTTTTAGGTTGATTTTTTGGAAGATTAACCTTTTTCTGCAGTAGCATGCCATGGCCAAAGTCTGACTCCCTACCAAAGTAAAGCAGGTCTAGCCAGAATTTGACATTAAAGGGTGAGATTTTTGGCAAAAACCCCATTTTATTGGAACAATGCTTTAGTGAGGCCAATAGAGAGAAATGCAATGCAATATGTGGTAGCTCATTCTGAGGAGAATTATGAGTTACTCAGGATGTACTGCCACTCTATAAGACCGGTTTTATTAAAGCAGAGCAAGTCAGTTCTCCTGTAGTATCATATGGCCAAATCCTGACTTCCTCTCAAAGCTTTGCTGGTTCTAGCCTGGCAGAGAAATACAAGAGATTTTTTTTTTTTTTTGAAGTTGATTGATTTTGCAAGATTAACCTTTTTCTGCAGTAGCATGCCATGGCGAAAGCCTGACTCCTACAAAAGTAAAGCAGGTCTAGCCAGAATGTGACATGAAAGGGTGAGATTTTTGGGAAAAACCCAATTTTTATTGGAAAGATGCTTTAGTGGGGCCAATAGGGAGAAATGCAATGCAATAGGTGGTAGCACATTCTGAGGAGAATTATGAGTTACTCAGGATGTACTGCCACTCTATAAGACCGGTTTTATTAAAGCAGAGAAAGTCAGTTCTCCTGTAGTATCATATGGCCAAATCCTGACTTCCTCTCAAAGCTTTGCTGGTTCTAGCCTGGCAGAAATACAAGAATTTTTTTTTTTCAAGTTGATTGTTTTGGAAGATTAACCTTTATTGCAGTAGCATGCCATGGCGAAAGCCTGACTCCTACAAAAGTAAAGCAGGTCTAGCCAGAATGTGACATGAAAGGGTGAGATTTTTGGCAAAACCCAATTTGTATTGGAAAGATGCTTTAGTGAGGCCAATAGGGAGAAATGCAATGCAATAGGTGGTAGCGCATTCTGAGGAGAATTATGTGCTACTCAGGATGTACTGCCACTCTTTAAGACCCGTTTTATTAAATCAGCACATGTCAGTTCTCCTGTAGAATCATATGGCCAAATCCTGACTTCTTATCAAAGCTTTGCTGGTTCTTGCCTGGCAGTGAAATACAAGAGATTTTTTTTTTTTTAAGTTGATTGTTTTTGGAAGATTAACCTTTTCTGCAGTAGCATGCCATGGCCAAAGTCTGACTCCCTTCCAAAGTAAAGCAGGTCTACCCAGAATTTGACATTAAAGGGTGAGATTTTTGGCAAAACCCCATTTTTATTGGAACAATGCTTTAGTGAGGCCAATAGAGAGAAATGCAATGCAATATGTGGTAGCTCATTCTGAGGAGAATTATGAGCTACTCAGGATGTACTGCCACTCTATAAGACCGGTTTTATTAAAGCAGAGCAAGTCAGTTCTCCTGTAGTATCATATGGCTAAATCCTGACTTCCTCTCAAAGCTTTGCTGGTTCTAGCCTGGCAGTGAAATACATGAGATTTTTTTTTTTTTAGGTTGATTTTTTGGAAGATTAACCTTTTTCTGCAGTAGCATGCCATGGCCAAAGCCTGACTCCCTACCAAAGTAAAGCAGGTCTAGCCAGAATATGACATAAAAGGGTGAGATTTTGGCAAAACCCAATTTTTATTGGAAAGATGCTTTAGTGAGGCCAATAGGGAGAAATGCAATGCAATAGGTGGTAGCGCATTCTGAGAAGAATTATGAACTACTCAGGATGTACTGCCACTCTATAAGAGACGTTTTATTAAAGCAGCACAAGTCAGTTCTCCTGTAGTATCATAAGGCCAAACCCTGACTTCCTCTCAAAGCTTGGCTGGTTCTTGCCTGGCAGTGAGATACAAGAGATTTATTATTTTTTGAAGTTGATTGTATTTGGAAGATTAACCTTTTCTGCAGTAGCATGCCATGCCAAAGGATGTTACTCAGGATGCACTGCCACTCTATAAGACCGGTTTTATTAAAGCAGAGCAAGTCAGTTCTCCTGTAGTATCATATGGCCAAATCCCGACTTCCTCTTAAAGCTTTGCTGGTTCTTGCCTGGCAGTGAAATACATGAGATTTTTTTTTTTGGTTGATTTTTTTGGAAGATTAACCTTTTTCTGCAGTAGCATGCCATGGCCAAAGCCTGACTCCTTACCAAAGTAAAGCAGGTCTAGCCAGAATTTGACATGAAAGGGTGAGATTTTTGGCAAAAACCCAATTTTTATTGGAACAATGCTTTAGTGAGGCCAATAGGAGAAATGCAATGCAATATGTGGTAGCTCATTCTGAGGAGAATTATGAGTTACTCAGGATGTACTGCCACTCTATAAGACTGGTTTTATTAAAGCAGAGCAAGTCAGTTCTCCTGTAGTATCATATGGCCAAATCCTGACTTCTTCTCAAAGCTTTGCTGGTTCTTGTCTGGCAGTGAAATACAAGAGTTTTTTTATTTTTTAAGTTGATTTTTGGAAGATTAACCTTTTCTGCAGTAGCATGCCATGGCGAAAGCCTGACTCCTACCAAAGTAAAGCAGGTCTAGCCAGAATGTGACATGAAAGGGTGAGATTTTTTGGCAAAAAACCCTTTTTTATTGGAAAGATGCTTTAGTGAGGCCAATAGAGAGAAATGCAATGCAATAGGTGGTAGCTCATTCTGAGGAGAATTATGAGGTACTCAGGATGTACTGCCACTCTATAAGACCCGTTTTATTAAAGCAGCTCAAGTCAGTTCTCCTGTAGTATCATATGGCCAAATCCGGACTTCCTCTTAAAACTTTGCTGGTTCTAGCTTGGCAGTGAGATCCAAGAGATTTATTTATTTTTTTGAAGTTGATTGTTTTTGGAAGATTAACCTTTTTCTGCAGTAGCATGCCATGGCCAAAGTCTGACTCCCTACCAAAGTAAAGCAGGTCTAGCCAGAATTTGACATTAAAGGGTGAGATTTTTGGCAAAAACCCCATTTTTATTGGAACAATGCTTTAGTGAGGCCAATAGAGAGAAATGCAATGCAATAGGTGGTAGCTCATTCTGAGGAGAATTATGAGGTACTCAGGATGTACTGCCACTCTATAAGGCCGGTTTAATGAAAACAGAGCAAGTCAGTTCTCCTGTAGTATCATATGGCCAAATCCTTACTTCTCATCAAAGCTTTGCTGGTTCTAGCCTAGCAGAGAAATACTAGATGTTTTTTTTTTTTTTTTTTACTTGATAGTTTTTGGAAGATTAACCTTTTTCTGCAGTAGCATGCCATGGCCAAAGCCTGACTCCCTACCAAAGTAAAGCAGGTCTAGCCAGAATGTGACATGAAAGGGTGAGATTTTGGGGAAAAACCCAATTTTTATTGGAAAGATGCTTTAGTGAGGCCAATAGGGAGAAATGCAATGCAATAGGTGGTAGCGCATTCTGAGGAGAATTATGAGCTACTCAGGATGTACTGCCACTCTATAAGACATGTTTTATTAAAGCAGCACAAGTCAGTTCTCCTGTAGAATCATATGGCCAAATCCTGACTTCTTATCAAAGCTTTGCTGGTTCTTTCCTGGCAGTGAAATACAAGAGATTTTTTTATTTTTTTAAGTTGATTGATTTTGGAAGATTAACCTTTTCTGCAGTAGCATGCCATGGCGAAAGCCTGACTCCTACAAAAGTAAAGCAGGTCTAGCCAGAATTTGAAATGAAAGGGTGAGATTTTTGGCAAAAACCCTTTTTATTGGAAAGATGCTTTAGTGAGGCCAATAGGGAGAAATGCAATGCAATAGGTGGTAGCGCATTCTGAGGAGAATTATGAGCTACTCAGGATGTACTGCCACTCTATAAGACACGTTTTATTAAAGCAGCACAAGTCAGTTCTCCTGTAGAATCATATGGCCAAATCCTGACTTCTTATCAAAGCTTTGCTAGTTCTTGCCTGGCAGTGAAATACAAGAGATTGTTTTTATTTTTAAGTTGATTGTTTTGGAAGATTAACCTTTTTCTGCAGTAGCATGCCATGGCCAAAGTCTGACTCCCTTCCAAAGTAAAGCAGGTCTAGCCAGAATTTGACATTAAAGGGTGAGATTTTAGGCAAAAACCCCATTTTTATTGGAACAATGCTTTAGTGAGGCCAATAGAGAGAAATGCAATGCAATATGTGGTAGCTCATTCTGAGGAGAATTATGAGTTACTCAGGATGTACTGCCACTCTATAAGACCGGTTTTATTAAAGCAGAGCAAGTCAGTTCTCCTGTAGTATCATATGGCCAAATCCAGACTTCCTCTCAAAGCTTTGCTGGTTCTTGCCTGGCAGTGAAATACATGAGATTTTTATTTTTTTAGGTTGATTTTTTTGGAAGATTAACCTTTTCTGCAGTAGCATGCCATGGCGAAAGCCTGACTCCCTACAAAAGTAAAGCAGGTCTAGCCAGAATGTGACATGAAAGGGTGAGATTTTTGGCAAAACCCAATTTTTATTGGAAAGATGCTTTAGTGAGGCCAATAGGGAGAAATGCAATGCAATAGGTGGTAGCTCATTCTGAGGAGAATTATGAGCTACTCAGGATGTACTGCCACTCTATAAGACACTTTTATTAAAACAGCACAAGTCAGTTCTCCTGTAGAATCATATGGCCAAATCCTGACTTCTTATCAAAGCTTTGCTAGTTCTTGTCTGGCAGTGAAATACAAGAGTTTTTTTAATTTTTGAAGTTGATTGTTTTGGAAGATTAACCTTTTTCTGCAGTAGCATGCCATGGCCAAAGTCTGACTCCCTTCCAAAGTAAAGCAGGTCTAGCCAGAATTTGACATTAAAGGGTGAGATTTTTGGCAAAAACCCCATTTTTATTGGAACAATGCTTTAGTGAGGCCAATAGAGAGAAATGCAATGCAATATGTGGTAGCTCATTCTGAGGAGAATTATGAGTTACTCAGGATGTACTGCCACTCTATAAGACCGTTTTTATTAAAGCAGAGCAAGTCAGTTCTCCTGTAGTATCATATGGCTAAATCCTGACTTCCTCTCAAAGCTTTGCTGGTTCTAGCCTGGCAGTGAAATACATGAGATTTTTTTTTTTAGGTTGATGATTTTTTGGAAGATTAACCTTTTCTGCAGTAGCATGTCATGGCCAAAGTCTGACTCCCTACCAAAGTAAAGCAGGTCTAGCCAGAATTTGACATTAAAGGGTGAGATTTTTGGCAAAACCCCATTTTTATTGGAACAATGCTTTAGTGAGGCCAATAGAGAGAAATGCAATGCAATATGTGGTAGCTCATTCTGAGGAGAATTATGAGTTACTCAGGATGTACTGCCACTCTATAAGACCGGTTTTATTAAAGCAGAGCAAGTCAGTTCTCCTGTAGTATCATATGCCCAAATCCTGACTTCCTCTCAAAGCTTTGCTGGTTCTAGCCTGGCAGAGAAATACAAGAGATTTTTTTTTTTTTTTTTGAAGTTGATTGTTTTTGGAAGATTAACCTTTTCTGCAGTAGCATGCCATGGCCAAAGCCTGACTCCTACAAAAGTAAAGCAGGTCTAGCCAGAATGTGACATGAAAGGGTGAGATTTTGGGAAAAACCCAATTTTTATTGGAAAGATGCTTTAGTGGGGCCAATAGGGAGAAATGCAATGCAATAGGTGGTAGCGCATTCTGAGGAGAATTATGAGTTACTCAGGATGTACTGCCACTCTATAAGACCGGTTTTATTAAAGCAGAGAACGTCAGTTCTCCTGTAGTATCATATGGCCAAATCCTGACTTCCTCTCAAAGCTTTGCTGGTTCTAGCCTGGCAGAGAAATACAAGAATTTTTTTTTTTCAAGTTGATTGTTTTGGAAGATTAACCTTTATTGCAGTAGCATGCCATGGCGAAAGCCTGACTCTACAAAAGTAAAGCAGGTCTAGCCAGAATGTGACATGAAAGGGTGAGATTTTTGGCAAAAACCCAATTTGTATTGGAAAGATGCTTTAGTGAGGCCAATAGGGAGAAATGCAATGCAATAGGTGGTAGCGCATTCTGAGGAGAATTATGTGCTACTCAGGATGTACTGCCACTCTTAAGACCCGTTTTATTAAATCAGCACATGTCAGTTCTCCTGTAGAATCATATGGCCAAATCCTTACTTCTTATCAAAGCTTTGCTGGTTCTTGCCTGGCAGTGAAATACAAGAGATTTTTTTTTTTTTAAGTTGATTGTTTTGGAAGATTAACCTTTTTCTGCAGTAGCATGCCATGGCCAAAGTCTGACTCCTTCCAAAGTAAAGCAGGTCTACCCAGAATTTGACATTAAAGGGTGAGATTTTTGGCAAAAACCCAATTTTTATTGGAACAATGCTTTAGTGAGGCCAATAGAGAGAAATGCAATGCAAAAGGTGGTAGCTCATTCTGAGGAGAATTATGAGCTACTCAGGATGTACTGCCACTCTATAAGACCGGTTTTATTAAAGCAGAGCAAGTCAGTTCTCCTGTAGTATCATATGGCTAAATCCTGACTTCCTCTCAAAGCTTTGCTGGTTCTAGCCTGGCAGTGAAATACATGAGTTTTTTTTTTTTTTAGGTTGATTTTTTGGAAGATTAACCTTTTTCTGCAGTAGCATGCCATGGCCAAAGCCTGACTCCCTACCAAAGTAAAGCAGGTCTAGCCAGAATATGACATAAAAGGGTGAGATTTTTGGCAAAAACCCAATTTTTATTGGAAAGATGCTTTAGTGAGGCCAATAGGGAGAAATGCAATGCAATAGGTGGTAGCGCATTCTGAGAAGAATTATGAACTACTCAGGATGTACTGCCACTCTATAAGAGACGTTTTATTAAAGCAGCACAAGTCAGTTCTCCTGTAGTATCATAAGGCCAAACCCTGACTTCCTCTCAAAGCTTGGCTGGTTCTTGCCTGGCAGTGAGATACAAGAGATTTATTATTTTTTTGAAGTTGATTGTATTTGGAAGATTAACCTTTTTCTGCAGTAGCATGCCATGACCAAAGCCTGACTCCCTACCAAAGTAAAGCAGGTCTAGCCAGAATATGACATGAAAGGGTGAGATTTTTGGCAAAAACCCAATTTTTATTGGAAAGATGCTTTAGTGAGGCCAATAGGAAGAAATGCAATGCAATAGGTGGTAGCGCATACTGAGGAGAATTGTGAGCTACTCAGGATGTATTGCCACTCTATAAGACACGTTTTATTAAACCAACACAAGACAGTTTTCTTGTAGTATCATATGGCCAAATCCTGACTTCCTCTTAAAGCTTTGTTGGTTCTAGCCTGGCAGTGAGATACAAGAGATTTATTTATTTTTTTGAAGTTGATTGTTTTGGAAGATTAACCTTTTATTGCAGTAGCATGCCATGGCCAAAGCCTGACTCCTAACAAAGTAAATCAGGTCTAGCCAGAATGCGACATGAAAGGGTGAGATTTTTAGCAAAACCCCAATTTTTATTGGAAAGATGCTTTAGTGAAGCCAATAGGGAGAAATGCAATACAATAGGTGGTAGCTCATTGGAAAGATGCTTTAGTGAGGAGAATTATGAGCTACTCAGGATGTACTGCCACTCTATAAGACACATTTTATTAAAGCAGCTCAAGTCAGTTCTCCTGTAGTATCATATGGCCAAATCCTAACTTCCTCTTAATGCTTTGCTGGTTCTAGCCTGGCAGAGAAATACAAGAGACTTTTTTTTTGAAGTTGATTGTATTTGGAAGATTAACTTTTTCTGCAGTAGCATGCCATGGCCAAAGCCTGACTCTAGCAAAGTAAAGCAGGTCTAGCCAGAATTTGACATGAAAGGGTGAGATTTTTGGCAAAAACCCAATTTTTATTGGAAAGATGCTTTAGTGAGGCCAATAGGGAGAAATGCAATGCAATAGGTGGTAGCTCATTCTGAGGAGAATTATGAGCTACTCAGGATGTACTGCCACTCTATAAGACCCGTTTTATTAAAGCAACACAAGTTCGTTCAACTGTAGAATCATATGGCCAAATCCTGACTTTCTCTTAAAGCTTTGCTGGTTCTAGCCTGGCAGTGAGATCCAAGAGATTTTTTTTTTTTTTTGAAGTTGATTGTTTTTGGAAGATTAACCTTTTTCTGCAGTAGCATGCCATGGACAAAGAAGGACTCCCTACCAATGTAAAGCAGGTCTAGCCAGAATATGACATGAAAGGGTGAGATTTTTGGCAAAACCCCATTTTATTGGAACAATGCTTTAGTGAGGCCAATAGAGAGAAATGCAATGCATTATGTGGTAGCTCATTCTGAGGAGAATTATGAGTTACTCAGGATGAATTGCCGCGCTATAAGACCTGTTTTATTAAAGCAACACAAGGCAGTTCTCCTGTAGTATCATATGGCCAAATCCTGACTTTCTCTTAAAACTTTGCTGGTTCTAGTCCGGCAGTGAGATACAAGGAATTAAAAAAATGTTTCACTTGATTGTTTTTGGAAGATTAACCTTTTTCTGCTGCAGCATCCCATAGCCAAAGCCTGACTCCCTACCAAAGTAAAGCAGGTCTAGCCAGAATGTGACATGAAAGGGTGAGATTTTTAAAACCCAATTTTTATTGGAAAGATGCTTTAGTGAGGCCAATAGGGAGAAATGCAATGCAATAGGTGGTAGCTCATTCTGAGGAGAATTATGAGCTACTCAGGATGTACTGCCACTCTATAAGACTTTTATTAAAGCAACACAAGTTAGTTCAACTGTAGAATCATATGGCCAAATCCTGACTTCTTAACAAAACTTTGCTGGTTCTAGTCCGGCAGTGAGGTACAACAGATTTTTTTTTTTAAGTTGATTGTTTTTGGAAGATTAACCTTTTTCTGCAGTAGCATGCCATGGCCAAAGCCTGACTCCCTACCAAAGTAAAGCAGGTCTAGCCAGAATGTGACATGAAAGGGTGAGATTTTTGGCAAAAACCCCTTTTTTATTGGAAAGATGCTTTAGTGAGGCCAATAGGGAGAAATGCAATGCAATAGGTGGTAGCGCATTCTGAGGAGAATTATGAGCTACTCAGGATGTACTGCCACTCTATAAGACACGTTTTATTAAAGCAGCACAAGTCAGTTCTCCTGTAGTATCATATGGCCAAATCCTGACTTCCTCTTAAAGCTTTGTTGGTTCTAGCCTGGCAGTGAGATACAAGAGATTTTTTTTTTTTTTTAAGTTGATTGTTTTTGGAAGATTAACCTTTTCTGCAGTAGCATGCCATGGCCAAAGCCTGACTCCCTACCAGAGTAAAGCAGGTCTAGCCAGAATGTGACATGAAAGGGTGAGATTTTTGGCAAAACCCCAATTTTTATTGGAAAGATGCTTTAGTGAGGCCAATAGGGAGAAATGCAATGCAATAGGTGGTAGCTCATTCTGAGGAGAATTATGAGCTACTCAGGATGTACTGCCACTCTATAAGACACGTTTTATTAAAGCAGCACAAGTCAGTTCTCCTGTAGAATCATATGGCCAAATCCTTACTTCTTATCAAAGCTTTGCTGGTTCTTGCCTGGCAGTGAAATACAAGAGATTTTTTTTTTTTTAAGTTGATTTTTTTTGGAAGATTAACCTTTTCTGCAGTAGCATGCCATGGCCAAAGCCTGACTCCTTACCAAAGTAAAGCAGGTCTAGCCAGAATTTGACATGAAAGGGTGAGATTTTTGGCAAAACCCAATTTTTTTGGAACAATGCTTTAGTGAGGCCAATAGAGAGAAATGCAATGCAATAGGTGGTAGCTCATTCTGAGGAGAATTATGAGCTACTCAGGATGTACTGCCACTCTATAAGACCCGTTTTATTAAAGCGACACAAGTTCGTTCAACTGTAGAATCATATGGCCAAATCCTGACTTCCTCTCAAAGCTTTGCTGGTTCTTGCCTGGCAGTGAAATACATGAGATTTTTTTTTTTTTTTAAGTTGATTTTTTTTGGAAGATTAACCTTTTTCTGCAGTAGCATGCCATGGCCAAAGCCTGACTCCTTACCAAAGTAAAGCAGGTCTAGCCAGAATGTGACATGAAAGGGTGAGATTTTTGGCAAAAACCCCTTTTTTATTGGAAAGATGCTTTAGTGAGGCCAATAGGGAGAAATGCAATGCAATAGGTGGTAGCGCATTCTGAGGAGAATTATGAGCTACTCAGGATGTACTGCCACTCTATAAGACCCGTTTTATTAAAGCAGCTCAAGTCAGTTCTCCTGTAGTATCATATGGCCAAATCCAGACTTCCTCTTAAAACTTTGCTGGTTCTAGCCTGGCAGTGAGATCCAAGAGATTTATTTATTTTTTTGAAGTTGATTGTTTTTGGAAGATTAACCTTTTTCTGCAGTAGCATGCCATGGCCAAAGTCTGACTCCCTACCAAAGTAAAGCAGGTCTAGCCAGAATTTGACATTAAAGGGTGAGATTTTTGGCAAAAACCCCATTTTTATTGGAACAATGCTTTAGTGAGGCCAATAGAGAGAAATGCAATGCAATAGGTGGTAGCTCATTCTGAGGAGAATTATGAGGTACTCAGGATGTACTGCCACTCTATAAGACCCGTTTTATTAAAGCAGCTCAAGTCAGTTCTCCTGTAGTATCATATGGCCAAATCCGGACTTCCTCTTAAAACTTTGCTGGTTCTAGCTTGGCAGAGAAATACTAGATGTTTTTTTTTTTTTTTTTTTTTACTTGATAGTTTTTGGAAGATTAACCTTTTTCTGCAGTAGCATGCCATGGCCAAAGCCTGACTCCCTACCAAAGTAAAGCAGGTCTAGCCAGAATGTGACATGAAAGGGTGAGATTTTTGGCAAAACCCTTTTTTATTGGAAAGATGCTTTAGTGAGGCCAATAGGAGAAATGCAATGCAATAGGTGGTAGCGCATTCTGAGGAGAATTATGAGCTACTCAGGATGTACTGCCACTCTATAAGACACGTTTTATTAAAGCAGCACAAGTCAGTTCTCCTGTAGTATCATATGGCCAAATCCTGACTTCTTAACAAAACTTTGCTGGTTCTAGTCCGGCAGTGAGGTACAACAGATTTTTTTTTTTTTAAGTTGATTGTTTTTGGAAGATTAACCTTTTCTGCAGTAGCATGCCATGGCCAAAGCCTGACTCCCTACCAAAGTAAAGCAGGTCTAGCCAGAATGTGACATGAAAGGGTGAGATTTTTGGCAAAACCCCTTTTTATTGGAAAGATGCTTTAGTGAGGCCAATAGGAGAAATGCAATGCAATAGGTGGAAGCGCATACTGAGGAGAATTATGAGCTACTCAGGATGTACTGCCACTCTATAAGACACGTTTTATTAAAGCAGCTCAAGTCAGTTCTCCTGTAGTATCATATGACCAAATCCTGACTTCCTCTTAAAGCTTTGCTGGTTCTAGCCTGGCAGTGAGATACAAGAGATTTTTTTTTTTTTTTTGAAGTTGATTGTTTTTGGAAGATTAACCTTTTCTGCAGTAGCATGCCATGGCCAAAGCCTGACTCCCTACCAGAGTAAAGCAGGTCTAGCCAGAATGTGACATGAAAGGGTGAGATTTTTGGCAAAACCCCAATTTTTATTGGAAAGATGCTTTAGTGAGGCCAATAGGGAGAAATGCAATGCAATAGGTGGTAGCGCATTCTGAGGAGAATTATGAGCTACTCAGGATGTACTGCCACTCTATAAGACACGTTTTATTAAAGCAGCACAAGTCAGTTCTCCTGTAGAATCATATGGCCAAATCCTTACTTCTTATCAAAGCTTTGCTGGTTCTTGCCTGGCAGTGAAATACAAGAGATTTTTTTTTTTAAGTTGATTTTTTTTGGAAGATTAACCTTTTTCTGCAGTAGCATGCCATGGCCAAAGCCTGACTCCTTACCAAAGTAAAGCAGGTCTAGCCAGAATTTGACATGAAAGGGTGAGATTTTTGGCAAAACCCCAATTTTTATTGGAAAGATGCTTTAGTGAGGCCAATAGGAGAAATGCAATGCAATAGGTGGTAGCTCATTCTGAGGAGAATTATGAGCTACTCAGGATGTACTGCCACTCTATAAGACACGTTTTATTAAAGCAGCACAAGTCAGTTCTCCTGTAGAATCATATGGCCAAATCCTGACTTCTTATCAAAGCTTTGCTGGTTCTTTCCTGGCAGTGAAATACAAGAGATTTTTTTTTTTTTTTAAGTTGATTGTTTTTGGAAGATTAACCTTTTCTGCAGTAGCATGCCATGGCGAAAGCCTGACTCCCTACAAAAGTAAAGCAGGTCTAGCCAGAATGTGACATGAAAGGGTGAGATTTTTGGCAAAAAAACCCTTTTTATTGTAAAGATGCTTTAGTGAGGCCAATAGGAGAAATGCAATGCAATAGGTGGTAGCGCATTCTGAGGAGAATTATGAGTTACTCAGGATGTACTGCCACTCTATAAGACCGGTTTTATTAAAGCAGAGAACGTCAGTTCTCCTGTAGTATCATATGGCCAAATCCTGACTTCCTCTCAAAGCTTTGCTGGTTCTAGCCTGGCAGAGAAATACAAGAGATTTTTTTTTTTTTGAAGTTGATTGTTTTTGGAAGATTAACCTTTTTCTGCAGTAGCATGCCATGGCGAAAGCCTGACTCCCTACAAAAGTAAAGCAGGTCTAGCCAGAATGTGACATGAAAGGGTGAGATTTTTGGCAAAAACCCAATTTTTATTGGAAAGATGCTTTAGTGAGGCCAATAGGGAGAAATGCAATGCAATAGGTGGTAGCGCATTCTGAGGAGAATTATGAGCTACTCAGGATGTACTGCCACTCTATAAGACACGTTTTATTAAAGCAGCACAAGTCAGTTCTCCTGTAGAATCATATGGCCAAATCCTGACTTCTTATCAAAGCTTTGCTGGTTCTTGCCTGGCAGTGAAATACAAGAGATTTTTTTTTTTTTTAAGTTGATTGTTTTTGGAAGATTAACCTTTTTCTGCAGTAGCATGCCATGGCCAAAGTCTGACTCCCTACCAAAGTAAAGCAGGTCTAGCCAGAATTTGACATGAAAGGGTGAGATTTTTGGCAAAAACCCAATTTTTATTGGAACAATGCTTTAGTGAGGCCAATAGAGAGAAATGCAATGCAATATGTGGTAGCTCATTCTGAGGAAAATTATGAGTTACTCAGGATATACTGCCACTCTATAAGACCGGTTTTATGAAAGAGAGCAAGTCAGTTCTCCTGTAGTATCATATGGCCAAATCCTGACTTCCTCTCAAAGCTTTGCTGGTTCTAGCCTGGCAGTGAAATACATGAGATTTTTTTTTTTTTAGGTTGATTTTTGGAAGATTAACCTTTTTCTGCAGTAGCATGCCATGGCCAAAGCCTGACTCCTTACCAAAGTAAAGCAGGTCTAGCCAGAATGTGACATGAAAGGGTGAGATTTTTGGCAAAAACCCCTTTTTTATTGGAAAGATGCTTTAGTGAGGCCAATAGGAGAAATGCAATGCAATAGGTGGTAGCGCATTCTGAGGAGAATTATGAGCTACTCATGATGTACTGCCACTCTATAAGACCCGTTTTATTAAAGCAGCTCAAGTCAGTTCTCCTGTAGTATCATATGGCCAAATCCATTACTTCCTCTTAAAACTTTTCTGGTTCTAGCCTGGCAGTGAGATCCAAGAGATTTATTTTTTTGAAGTTGATTGTTTTTGGAAGATTAACCTTTTTCTGCAGTAGCATGCCATGGCCAAAGTCTGACTCCCTACCAAAGTAAAGCAGGTCTAGCCAGAATTTGACATTAAAGGGTGAGATTTTTGGCAAAAACCCCATTTTTATTGGAACAATGCTTTAGTGAGGCCAATAGAGAGAAATGCAATGCAATATGTGGTAGCTCATTCTGAGGAGAATTATGAGTTACTCAGGATGTACTGCCACTCTATAAGACCGGTTTTATTAAAGCAGAGCAAGTCAGTTCTCCTGTAGTATCATATGGCCAAATCCTGACTTCCTCTCAAAGCTTTGCTGGTTCTAGCCTGGCAGAGAAATACAAGAGATTTTTTTTTTTTTTTTTTTGAAGTTGATTGTTTTGGAAGATTAACCTTTTTCTGCAGTAGCATGCCATGGCGAAAGCCTGACTCCCTACAAAAGTAAAGCAGGTCTAGCCAGAATGTGACATGAAAGGGTGAGATTTTTGGCAAAAACCCAATTTTTATTGGAAAGATGCTTTAGTGAGGCCAATAGGAGAAATGCAATGCAATAGGTTGTAGCTCATTCTGAGGAGAATTATGAGCTACTCAGGATGTACTGCCACTCTATAAGACACTTTTTATTAAAACAGCACAAGTCAGTTCTCCTGTAGAATCATATGGCCAAATCCTGACTTCTTTATCAAAGCTTTGCTGGTTCTTGTCTGGCAGTGAAATACAAGAGTTTTTTTTTTATTTTTTGAAGTTGATTGTTTTTGGAAGATTAACCTTTTCTGCAGTAGCATGCCATGGCCAAAGTCTGACTCCTACCAAAGTAAAGCAGGTCTAGCCAGAATTTGACATTAAAGGGTGAGATTTTTGGCAAAACCCCATTTTTATTGGAACAATGCTTTAGTGAGGCCAATAGAGAGAAATGCAATGCAATAGGTGGTAGCTCATTCTGAGGAGAATTATGAGGTACTCAGGATGTACTGCCACTCTATAAGGCCGGTTTAATGAAAACAGAGCAAGTCAGTTCTCCTCTAGTATCATATGGCCAAATCCTTACTTCTCATCAAAGCTTTGCTGGTTCTAGCCTAGCAGAGAAATACTAGATGTTTTTTTTTTTTTTTTACTTGATAGTTTTGGAAGATTAACCTTTTCTGCAGTAGCATGCCATGGCGAAAGCCTGACTCCCTACCAAAGTAAAGCAGGTCAAGCCAGAATGTGACATGAAAGGGTGAGATTTTTGGCAAAAACCCCTTTTTTATTGGAAAGATGCTTTAGTGAGGCCAATAGGGAGAAATGCAATGCAATAGGTGGTAGCGCATTCTGAGGAGAATTATGAGCTACTCAGGATGTACTGCCACTCTATAAGACACGTTTTATTAAAGCAGCGCAAGTCAGTTCTCCTGTAGTATCATATGGCCAAATCCGGACTTCCTCTTAAAGCTTTGCTGGTTCTAGCCTGGCAGTGAGATCCAAGAGATTTATTTATTTTTTTGAAGTTGATTGTTTTGGAAGATTAACCTTTTCTACAGTAGCATGCCATGGCCAAAGTCTGACTCCCTACCAAAGTAAAGCAGGTCTAGCCAGAATGTGACATGAAAGGGTGAGATTTTTGGCAAAAACCCCTTTTTTATTGGAAAGATGCTTTAGTGAGGCCAATAGGGAGAAATGCAATGCAATAGGTGGTAGCGCATTCTGAGGAGAATTATGAGCTACTCAGGATGTACTGCCACTCTATAAGACCCGTTTTATTAAAGCAGAGCAAGTCAGTTCTTCTGTAGTATCATATACCCAAATCCTGACTTCCTCTCAAAGCTTTGCTGGTTCTAGCCTGGCAGAGAAATACAAGAGATTTTTTTATTTATTTTTTTAAGTTGATTGATTTTGCAAGATTAACCTTTTTCTGCAGTAGCATGCCATGGCCAAAGCCTAACTCCCTACAAAAGTAAAGCAGGTCTAGCCAGAATGTGACATGAAAGGGTGAGATTTTTGGCAAAACCCAATTTTATTGGAAAGATGCTTTAGTGAGGCCAATAGGAGAAATGCAATGCAATAGGTGGTAGCGCATTCTGAGGAGAATTATGAGCTACTCAGGATGTACTGCCACTCTATAAGACACTTTTTATTAAAACAGCACAAGTCAGTTCTCCTGTAGAATCATATGGCCAAATCCTGACTTCTTATCAAAGCTTTGCTGGTTCTTGTCTGGCAGTTAAATACCAGAGTTTTTTTTTAATTTTTTTAAGTTGATTTTTTTTGGAAGATTAACCTTTTTCTGCAGTAGCATGCCATGGCCAAAGTCTGACTCCCTACCAAAGTAAAGCAGGTCTAGCCAGAATTTGACATTAAAGGGTGAGATTTTTGGCAAAAACCCCATTTTTATTGGAACAATGCTTTAGTGAGGCCAATAGAGAGAAATGCAATGCAATATGTGGTAGCTCATTCTGAGGAGAATTATGAGTTACTCAGGATGTACTGCCACTCTATAAGACCGGTTTTATTAAAGCAGAGCAAGTCAGTTCTCCTGTAGTATCATATGGCCAAATCCTGACTACCTCTCAAAGCTTTGCTGGTTCTAGCCTAGCAGAGAAATACAAGAGATTTTTTTATTTTTTTGAAGTTGATTGTTTTTGGAAGATTAACCTTTTTCTGCAGTAGCATGCCATGGCGAAAGCCTGACTCCCTACAAAAGTAAAGCAGGTCTAGCCAGAATGTGACATGAAAGGGTGAGATTTTTGGCAAAAACCCAATTTTTATTGGAAAGATGCTTTAGTGAGGCCAATAGGGAGAAATGCAATGCAATAGGTGGTAGCGCATTCTGAGAGAATTATGTGCTACTCAGGATGTACTGCCACTCTATAAGACCCGTTTTATTAAAGCAGCACAAGTCAGTTCTCCTGTAGAATCATATGGCCAAATCCTTACTTCTTATCAAAGCTTTGCTGGTTCTTGCCTGGCAGTGAAATACAAGAGATTTTTTTTTTTTTAAGTTGATTGTTTTTGGAAGATTAACCTTTTCTGCAGTAGCATGCCATGGCCAAAGTCTGACTCCCTACCAAAGTAAAGCAGGTCTAGCCAGAATTTGACATTAAAGGGTGAGATTTTGGCAAAACCCCATTTTATTGGAACAATGCTTTAGTGAGGCCAATAGAGAGAAATGCAATGCAATATGTGGTAGCTCATTCTGAGGAGAATTATGAGTTACTCAGGATGTACTGCCACTCTATAAGACCGTTTTATTAAAGCAGAGCAAGTCAGTTCTCTTGTAGTATCATATGGCTAAATCCTGACTTCCTCTCAAAGCTTTGCTGGTTCTAGCCTGGCAGTGAAATACATGAGATTTTTTTTTTTAAGTTGATTTTTTTTGGAAGATTAACCTTTTTCTGCAGTAGCATGCCATGGCCAAAGCCTGACTCCTTACCAAAGTAAAGCAGGTCTAGCCAGAATGTGACATGAAAGGGTGAGATTTTTGGCAAAAACCCCTTTTTATTGGAAAGATGCTTTAGTGAGGCCAATAGGGAGAAATGCAATGCAATAGGTGGTAGCGCATTCTGAGGAGAATTATGAGCTACTCATGATGTACTGCCACTCTATAAGTTTTATTAAAGCAGCTCAAGTCAGTTCTCCTGTAGTATCATATGGCCAAATCCGGACTTCCTCTTAAAACTTTGCTGGTTCTAGCCTGGCAGTGAGATCCAAGAGATTTATTTTTTTAAGTTGATTGTTTTGGAAGATTAACCTTTTCTGCAGTAGCATGCCATGGCCAAAGTCTGACTCCCTTCCAAAGTAAAGCAGGTCTAGCCAGAATTTGACATTAAAGGGTGAGATTTTTGGCAAAACCCCATTTTATTGGAACAATGCTTTAGTGAGGCCAATAGAGAGAAATGCAATGCAATATGTGGTAGCTCATTCTGAGGAGAATTATGAGTTACTCAGGATGTACTGCCACTCTATAAGACACGTTTTATTAAAGCAGCACAAGTCAGTTCTCCTGTAGTATCATATGGCCAAATCCTGACTTCCTCTCAAAGCTTTGCTGGTTCTAGCCTGGCAGAGAAATACAAGAGATTTTTTTTTTTTTTTTTGAAGTTGATTGTTTTTGGAAGATTAACCTTTTCTGCAGTAGCATGCCATGGCCAAAGCCTGACTCCCTACCAAAGTAAAGCAGGTCTAGCCAGAATGTGACATGAAAGGGTGAGATTTTTGGCAAAAACCCAATTTTTATTGGAAAGATGCTTTAGTGAGGCCAATAGGGAGAAATGCAATGCAATAGGTGGTAGCGCATTCTGAGGAGAATTATGAGCTACTCAGGATGTACTGCCACTCTATAAGACACTTTTTATTAAAACAGCACAAGTCAGTTCTCCTGTAGAATCATATGGCCAAATCCTGACTTCTTATCAAAGCTTTGCTGGTTCTTGTCTGGCAGTTAAATACCAGAGTTTTTTTTTAATTTTTTTAAGTTGATTTTTTTTGGAAGATTAACCTTTTTCTGCAGTAGCATGCCATGGCGAAAGCCTGACTCCTACAAAAGTAAAGCAGGTCTAGCCAGAATTTGACATGAAAGGGTGAGATTTTTGGCAAAAAACCCTTTTTTATTGGAAAGATGCTTTAGTGAGGCCAATAGGGAGAAATGCAATGCAATAGGTGGTAGCGCATTCTGAGGAGAATTATGAGTTACTCAGGATGTACTGCCACTCTATAAGACCGGTTTTATTAAAGCAGAGAAAGTCAGTTCTCCTGTAGTATCATATGGCCAAATCCTGACTTCCTCTCAAAGCTTTGCTGGTTCTAGCCTGGCAGAGAAATACAAGAATTTTTTTTTTTTTTTAGTTGATTGTTTTGGAAGATTAACCTTTTTCTGCAGTAGCATGCCATGGCGAAAGCCTGACTCCCTACAAAAGTAAAGCAGGTCTAGCCAGAATGTGACATGAAAGGGTGAGATTTTTGGCAAAACCCAATTTGTATTGGAAAGATGCTTTAGTGAGGCCAATAGGAGAAATGCAATGCAATAGGTGGTAGCGCATTCTGAGGAGAATTATGTGCTACTCAGGATGTACTGCCACTCTATAAGACCCGTTTTATTAAAGCAGCACAAGTCAGTTCTCCTGTAGAATCATATGGCCAAATCCTGACTTCTTAACAAAACTTTGCTGGTTCTTGCCTGGCAGTGAAATACAAGAGATTTTTTTATTTTTAAGTTGATTGTTTTGGAAGATTAACCTTTTCTACAGTAGCATGCCATGGCCAAAGTCTGACTCCTTTCCAAAGTAAAGCAGGTCTAGCCAGAATTTGACATTAAAGGGTGAGATTTTTGGCAAAAACCCCATTTTTATTGGAACAATGCTTTAGTGAGGCCAATAGAGAGAAATGCAATGCAATATGTGGTAGCTCATTCTGAGGAGAATTATGAGTTACTCAGGATGTACTGCCACTCTATAAGACCGTTTTTTTTAAAAGCAGAGCAAGTCAGTTCTCCTGTAGTATCATATGGCCAAATCCTGACTTCCTCTCAAAGCTTTGCTGGTTCTAGCCTGGCAGTGAAATACAAGAGATTTTTTTTTTTTTTTAGGTTGATTTTTTTGGAAGATTAACCTTTTTCTGCAGTAGCATGCCATGGCCAAAGCCTGACTCCTTACCAAAGTAAAGCAGGTCTAGCCAGAATGTGACATGAAAGGGTGAGATTTTTTGGCAAAAAACCCTTTTTTATTGGAAAGATGCTTTAGTGAGGCCAATAGGGAGAAATGCAATGCAATAGGTGGTAGCGCATTCTGAGGAGAATTATGAGCTACTCATGATGTACTGCCACTCTATAAGACACGTTTTATTAAAGCAGCTCAAGTCAGTTCTCCTGTAGTATCATATGGCCAAATCCGAATTCCTCTTAAAACTTTTCTGGTTCTATCCTGGCAGTGAGATCCAAGAGATTTATTTATTTTTTGAAGTTGATTGTTTTGGAAGATTAACCTTTTCTGCAGTAGCATGCCATGGCCAAAGTCTGACTCCCTACCAAAGTAAAGCAGGTCTAGCCAGAATTTGACATTAAAGGGTGAGATTTTTGGCAAAAACCCCATTTTTATTGGAACAATGCTTTAGTGAGGCCAATAGAGAGAAATGCAATGCAATAGGTGGTAGTCATTCTGAGGAGAATTATGAGGTACTCAGGATGTACTGCCACTCTATAAGGCCGGTTTAATGAAAGCAGAGCAAGTCAGTTCTCCTGTAGTATCATATGGCCAAATCCTTACTTCTCATCAAAGCTTTGCTGGTTCTAGCCTGGCAGAGAAATACTAGATGTTTTTTTTTTTTTTTACTTGATAGTTTTGGAAGATTAACCTTTTTCTGCAGTAGCATGCCATGGCGAAAGCCTGACTCCCTACCAAAGTAAAGCAGGTCAAGCCAGAATGTGACATGAAAGAGTGAGGTTTTTGGCAAAAACCCTTTTTATTGGAAAGATGCTTTAGTGAGGCCAATAGGAGAAATGCAATGCAATAGGTGGTAGCGCATTCTGAGGAGAATTATGAGCTACTCAGGATGTACTGCCACTCTATAAGACCCGTTTTATTAAAGCAGCTCAAGTCAGTTCTCCTGTAGTATCATATGGCCAAATCCAGACTTCCTCTTAAAGCTTTGCTGGTTCTAGCCTGGCAGTGAGATCCAAGAGATTTATTTATTTTTGAAGTTGATTGTTTTGGAAGATTAACCTTTTCTGCAGTAGCATGCCATGGCCAAAGTCTGACTCCCTACCAAAGTAAAGCAGGTCTAGCCAGAATGTGACATGAAAGGGTGAGATTTTTGGCAAAAACCCTTTTTATTGGAAAGATGCTTTAGTGAGGCCAATAGGGAGAAATGCAATGCAATAGGTGGTAGCGCATACTGAGGAGATTTATGAGGTACTCAGGATGTACTGCCACTCTATAAGACACGTTTTATTAAAGCAGAGCAAGTCAGTTCTCCTGTAGTATCATATGCCCAAATCCTGACTTCCTCTCAAAGCTTTGCTGGTTCTAGCCTGGCAGAGAAATACAGAGATTTTTCTTTTTTTTTGAAGTTGATTGATTTTGCAAGATTAACCTTTTTCTGCAGTAGCATGCCATGGCCAAAGCCTGACTCCCTACAAAAGTAAAGCAGGTCTAGCCAGAATGTGACATGAAAGGGTGAGATTTTTGGCAAAAACCCAATTTTTATTGGAAAGATGCTTTAGTGAGGCCAATAGGGAGAAATGCAATGCAATAGGTGGTAGCTCATTCTGAGGAGAATTATGAGCTACTCAGGATGTACTGCCACTCTATAAGACACTTTTTATTAAAACAGCACAAGTCAGTTCTCCTGTAGAATCATATGGCCAAATCCTGACTTCTTATCAAAGCTTTGCTGGTTCTTGTCTGGCAGTGAAATACAAGAGTTTTTTTTTAATTTTTTTAAGTTGATTTTTTTTGGAAGATTAACCTTTTTCTGCAGTAGCATGCCATGGCGAAAGCCTGACTCCCTACCAAAGTAAAGCAGGTCTAGCCAGAATGTGACATGAAAGGGTGAGATTTTTGGCAAAAACTCTTTTTATTGGAAAGATGCTTTAGTGAGGCCAATAGGGAGAAATGCAATGCAATAGGTGGTAGCGCATTCTGAGGAGAATTATGAGCTACTCATGATGTACTGCCACTCTATAAGACCCGTTTTATTAAAGCAGCACAAGTCAGTTCTCCTGTAGTATCATATGGCCAAATCCGGACTTCCTCTTAAAGCTTTGCTGGTTCTAGCCTGGCAGTGAGATCCAAGAGATTTATTTATTTTTTTGAAGTTGATTGTTTTTGGAAGATTAACCTTTTTCTGCAGTAGCATGCCATGGCCAAAGTCTGACTCCCTACCAAAGTAAAGCAGGTCTAGCCAGAATGTGACATGAAAGGGTGAGATTTTTGGCCAAAACCCCATTTTATTGGAACAATGCTTTAGTGAGGCCAATAGAGAGAAATGCAATGCAATAGGTGGTAGCTCATTCTGAGGAGAATTATGAGTTACTCAGGATGTACTGCCACTCTATAAGACCGGTTTTATGAAAGCAGAACAAGTCAGTTCTCCTGTAGTATCATATGGCCAAATCCTGACTTCCTCTCAAAGCTTTGCTGGTTCTAGCCTGGCAGAGAAATACAAAAATATATATATATATTTTGAAGTTGATTGTTTTTGGAAGATTAACCTTTTATTGCAGTAGCATGCCATGGCCAAAGCCTGACTCCCTACCAAAGTAAAGCAGGTCAAGCCAGAATGTGACATGAAAGGGTGAGATTTTTGGCAAAAAATTTTATTGGAAAGATGCTTTAGTGAGGCCAATAGGAGAAATGCAATGCAATAGGTGGTAGCGCATTCTGAAGAGAATTATGAGCTACTCAGGATGTACTGCCACTCTATAAGACACGTTTTATTAAAGCAGCTCAAGTCAGTTGTCCTGTAGAATCATATGGCCAAATCCTGACTTCTTTATCAAAGCTTTGCTGGTTCTTGTCTGGCAGTGAAATACAAGAGATTTTTTTTTTTTTAAGTTGATTTTTTTTGGAAGATTAACCTTTTTCAGTAGCATGCCATGGCGAAAGCCTGACTCCCTACCAAAGTAAAGCAGGTCTAGCCAGAATGTGACATGAAAGGGTGAGATTTTTGGCAAAAACCCCTTTTTTATTGGAAAGATGCTTTAGTGAGGCCAATAGGGAGAAATGCAATGCAATAGGTGGTAGCGCATTCTGATGAGAAATATGAGCTACTCATGATGTACTGCCACTCTATAAGACCAGTTTTATTAAAGCAGCTCAAGTCAGTTCTCCTGTAGTATCATATGGCCAAATCCAGACTTCCTTTTAAAACTTTGCTGGTTCTAGCCTGGCAGTGAGATCCAAGAGATTTATTTAATTTTTGAAGTTGATTGTTTTGGAAGATTAACCTTTTCTGCAGTAGCATGCCATGGCCAAAGTCTGACTCCCTACCAAAGTAAAGCAGGTCTAGCCAGAATTTGACATTAAAGGGTGAGATTTTTGGCAAAAACCCCATTTTATTGGAAAGATGCTTTAGTGAGGCCAATAGGAGAAATGCAATGCAATAGGTGGTAGCGCATTCTGAGGAGAATTATGAGCTACTCAGGATGTACTGCCACTCTATAAGACACGTTTATTTAAGCAGCTCAAGTCAGTTCACCTGTAGTATCATATGGCCAAATCCAGACTTCCTCTTAAAACTTTGCTGGTTCTAGCCTGGCAGTGAGATCCAAGAGATTTATTTATTTTTTTGAAGTTGATTGTTTTTGGAAGATTAACCTTTTTCTGCAGTAGCATGCCATGGCCAAAGTCTGACTCCCTACCAAAGTAAAGCAGGTCAAGCCAGAATGTGACATGAAAGGGTGAGATTTTTGGCAAAAACCCTTTTTATTGGAAAGATGCTTTAGTGAGGCCAATAGGGAGAAATGCAATGCAATAGGTGGTAGCGCATTCTGAGGAGAATTATGAGCTACTCAGGATGTACTGCCACTCTATAAGACACTTTTTATTAAAACAGCACAAGTCAGTTCTCCTGTAGAATCATATGGCCAAATCCTGACTTCTTATCAAAGCTTTGCTGGTTCTAGCCTGGCAGTGAGATCCAAGAGATTTATTTATTTTTTTGAAGTTGATTGTTTTTGGAAGATTAACCTTTTCTGCAGTAGCATGCCATGGCCAAAGCCTGACTCCCTACCAAAGTAAAGCAGGTCTAGCCAGAATGTGACATGAAAGGGTGAGATTTTTTGGCAAAAACCCCTTTTTTATTGGAAAGATGCTTTAGTGAGGCCAATAGGGAGAAATGCAATGCAATAGGTGGTAGCGCATACTGAGGAGATTTATGAGGTACTCAGGATGTACTGCCACTCTATAAGACACGTTTTATTAAAGCAGGGAAAGTCAGTTCTCCTGTAGTATCATATGCCCAAATCCTGACTTCCTCTCAAAGCTTTGCTGGTTCTAGCCTGGCAGAGAAATACAAGAGATTTTTTTTTTTTTTTTTGAAGTTGATTGATTTTGCAAGATTAACCTTTTTCTGCAGTAGCATGCCATGGCCAAAGCCTGACTCCCTACAAAAGTAAAGCAGGTCTAGCCAGAATGTGACATGAAAGGGTGAGATTTTTGGCAAAAACCCAATTTTTATTGGAAAGATGCTTTAGTGAGGCCAATAGGGAGAAATGCAATGCAATAGGTGGTAGCTCATTCTGAGGAGAATTATGAGCTACTCAGGATGTACTGCCACTCTATAAGACACTTTTTATTAAAACAGCACAAGTCAGTTCTCCTGTAGAATCATATGGCCAAATCCTGACTTCTTATCAAAGCTTTGCTGGTTCTTGTCTGGCAGTGAAATACAAAAAGTTTTTTTAATTTTTTAAGTTGATTGTTTTGGAAGATTAACCTTTTTCTGCAGTAGCATGCCATGGCGAAAGCCTGACTCCTACCAAAGTAAAGCAGGTCTAGCCAGAATGTGACATGAAAGGGTGAGATTTTTGGCAAAAACTCTTTTTATTGGAAAGATGCTTTAGTGAGGCCAATAGGGAGAAATGCAATGCAATAGGTGGTAGCGCATTCTGAGGAGAATTATGAGCTACTCATGATGTACTGCCACTCTATAAGACCCGTTTTATTAAAGCAGCACAAGTCAGTTCTCCTGTAGTATCATAAGGCCAAATCCGGACTTCCTCTTAAAACTTTGCTGGTTCTAGCCTGGCAGTGAGATCCAAGAGATTTATTTATTTTTTTGAAGTTGATTGTTTTTGGAAGATTAACCTTTTTCTGCAGTAGCATGCCATGGCCAAAGTCTGACTCCTACCAAAGTAAAGCAGGTCTAGCCAGAATGTGACATGAAAGGGTGAGATTTTTGGCAAAAACCCAATTTTTATTGGAACAATGCTTTAGTGAGGCCAATAGAGAGAAATGCAATGCGATAGGTGGTAGCTCACTCTGAGGAGAATTATGAGTTACTCAGAATGTACTGCCACTCTATAAGACCGGTTTTATGAAAGCAGAACAAGTCAGTTCTCCTGTAGTATTATATGGCCAAATCCTGACTTCCTCTCAAAGCTTTGCTGGTTCTAGCCTGGCAGAGAAATATAAAAGATATATATATTTTTTTTGAAGTTGATTGTTTTTGGAAGATTAACCTTTTATTGCAGTAGCATGCCATGGCCAAAGCCTGACTCCCTACCAAAGTAAAGCAGGTCTAGCCAGAATGTGACATGAAAGGGTGAGATTTTTGGCAAAAACCTAATTTTTATTGGAAAGATGCTTTAGTGAGGCCAATAGGGAGAAATGCAATGCAATAGGTGGTAGCGCATTCTGAGGAGAATTATGAGCTACTCAGGATGTACTGCCACTCTATAAGATACGTTTTATTAAAACAGCTCAAGTCAGTTGTCCTGTAGAATCATATGGCCAAATCCTGACTTCTTATCAAAGCTTTGCTGGTTCTTGTCTGTCAGTGAAATACAAGAGATTTTTTTTTTTTTAAGTTGATTGTTTTGGAAGATTAACCTTTTCTGCAGTAGCATGCCATGGCGAAAGCCTGACTCCCTACCAAAGTAAAGCAGGTCTAGCCAGAATGTGACATGAAAGGGTGAGATTTTTGGCAAAAACCCCTTTTTATTGGAAAGATGCTTTAGTGAGGCCAATAGGGAGAAATGCAATGCAATAGGTGGTAGCGCATTCTGATGAGAAATATGAGCTACTCATGATGTACTGCCACTCTATAAGACCAGTTTTATTAAAGCAGCTCAAGTCAGTTCTCCTGTAGTATCATATGGCCAAATCCAGACTTCCTCTTAAAACTTTGCTGGTTCTAGCCTGGCAGTGAGATCCAAGAGATTTATTTAATTTTTGAAGTTGATTGTTTTGTAAGATTAACCTTTTCTGCAGTAGCATGCCATGGCCAAAGCCTGACTCCTACCAAAGTAAAGCAGGTCTAGCCAGAATTTGACATTAAAGGGTGAGATTTTTGGCAAAAACCCCATTTTATTGGAAAGATGCTTTAGTGAGGCCAATAGGGAGAAATGCAATGCAATAGGTGGTAGCGCATTCTGAGGAGAATTATGAGCTACTCAGG
Source organism: Gobiocypris rarus (assembly GCA_023029165.1). Lineage (NCBI taxonomy): Eukaryota > Metazoa > Chordata > Actinopteri > Cypriniformes > Gobionidae > Gobiocypris > Gobiocypris rarus. The sequence continues at coordinate 6,272,854 of CM040933.1, read as the reverse complement.
ATGTACTGCCACTCTATAAGACACGTTTTATTTAAGCAGCTCAAGTCAGTTCACCTGTAGTATCATATGGCCAAATCCAGACTTCCTCTTAAAGCTTTGCTGGTTCTAGCCTGGCAGTGAGATCCAAGAGATTTATTTATTTTTTGAAGTTGATTGTTTTGGAAGATTAACCTTTTCTGCAGTAGCATGCCATGGCCAAAGTCTGACTCCCTACCAAAGTAAAGCAGGTCTAGCCAGAATTTGACATTAAAGGGTGAGATTTTTGGCAAAAACCCCATTTTTATTGGAACAATGCTTTAGTGAGGCCAATAGAGAGAAATGCAATGCAATAGGTGGTAGCTCATTCTGAGGAGAATTATGAGGTACTCAGGATGTACTGCCACTCTATAAGGCCGGTTTAATGAAAGCAGAGCAAGTCAGTTCTCCTGTAGTATCATATGGCCAAATCCTTACTTCTCATCAAAGCTTTGCTGGTTCTAGCCTGGCAGAGAAATACTAGATGTTTTTTTTTTTTTTTACTTGATAGTTTTGGAAGATTAACCTTTTCTGCAGTAGCAAGCCATGGCCAAAGTCTGACTCCCTACCAAAGTAAAGCAGGTCAAGCAAGAATGTGACATGAAAGGGTGAGATTTTTGGCAAAAACCCTTTTTATTGGAAAGATGCTTTAGTGAGGCCAATAGGAGAAATGCAATGCAATAGGTGGTAGCGCATTCTGAGGAGAATTATGAGCTACTCAGGATGTACTGCCACTCTATAAGACACTTTTTATTAAAACAGCACAAGTCAGTTCTCCTGTAGAATCATATGGCCAAATCCTGACTTCTTATCAAAGCTTTGCTGGTTCTTGTCTGGCAGTGAAATACAAGAGTTTTTTTTTTATATTTTTAAGTTGATTGTTTTTGGAAGATTAACCTTTTTCTGCAGTAGCATGCCATGGCGAAAGCCTGACTCCCTACCAAAGTAAAGCAGGTCTAGCCAGAATGTGACATGAAAGGGTGAGATTTTTGGCAAAAACCCAATTTTTATTGGAAAGATGCTTTAGTGAGGCCAATAGGGAGAAATGCAATGCAATAGGTGGTAGCGCATTCTGAGGAGAATTATGAGCTACTCATGATGTACTGCCACTCTATAAGACCCGTTTTATTAAAGCAGCTCAAGTCAGTTCTCCTGTAGTATCATATGGCCAAATCCGGACTTCCTCTTAAAACTTTGCTGGTTCTAGCCTGGCAGTGAGATCCAAGAGATTTATTTATTTTTTTGAAGTTGATTGTTTTTGGAAGATTAACCTTTTTCTGCAGTAGCATGCCATGGCCAAAGTCTGACTCCCTACCAAAGTAAAGCAGGTCTAGCCAGAATGTGACATGAAAGGGTGAGATTTTTGGCAAAAAACCCTTTTTTATTGGAAAGATGCTTTAGTGAGGCCAATAGGGAGAAATGCAATGCAATAGGTGGTAGCGCATTCTGAGGAGAATTATGAGCTACTCAGGATGTACTGCCACTCTATAAGACCCGTTTTATTAAAGCGACACAAGTTCGTTCAACTGTAGAATCATATGGCCAAATCCTGACTTCTTAACAAAACTTTGCTGGTTCTAGCCTGGCAGTGAGATACAAGAGATTTTTTTTTTTTTGAAGTTGACGTTTTGGAAGATTAACCTTTTCTGCAGTAGCATGCCATGGCCAAAGCCTGACTCCCTACCAGAGTAAAGCAGGTCTAGCCAGAATTTGACATGAAAGGGTGAGATTTTTGGCAAAAAAACCCTTTTTTATTGGAAAGATGCTTTAGTGAGGCCAATAGGGAGAAATGCAATGCAATAGGTGGTAGCGCATTCTGAGGAGAATTATGAGTTACTCAGGATGTACTGCCACTCTATAAGACCGGTTTTATTAAAGCAGAGAACGTCAGTTCTCCTGTAGTATCATATGGCCAAATCCTGACTTCCTCTCAAAGCTTTGCTGGTTCTAGCCTGGCAGAGAAATACAAGAGATTTTTTTTTTTTTTTGAAGTTGATTGTTTTTGGAAGATTAACCTTTTTCTGCAGTAGCATGCCATGGCGAAAGCCTGACTCCCTACAAAAGTAAAGCAGGTCTAGCCAGAATGTGACATGAAAGGGTGAGATTTTTGGCAAAAACCCAATTTGTATTGGAAAGATGCTTTAGTGAGGCCAATAGGGAGAAAAGCAATGCAATATGTGGTAGCTCATTCTGAGGAGAATTATGAGTTACTCAGGATGTACTGCCACTCTATAAGACCGGTTTTATTAAAGCAGAGCAAGTCAGTTCTCCTGTAGTATCATATGGCCAAATCCTGACTTCCTCTCAAAGCTTTGCTGGTTCTAGCCTGGCAGAGAAATACAAAATATATATATATATTTTTGAAGTTGATTGTTTTTGGAAGATTAACCTTTTATTGCAGTAGCATGCCATGGCCAAAGCCTGACTCCCTACCAAAGTAAAGCAGGTCAAGCCAGAATGTGACATGAAAGGGTGAGATTTTTGGCAAAAACCCAATTTTTATTGGAAAGATGCTTTAGTGAGGCCAATAGGGAGAAATGCAATGCAATAGGTGGTAGCGCATTCTGAGGAGAATTATGAGCTACTCAGGATGTACTGCCACTCTATAAGACCCGTTTTATTAAAGCAGCTCAAGTCAGTTCTCCTGTAGTATCATATGGCCAAATCCAGACTTCCTCTTAAAACTTTGCTGGTTCTAGCCTGGCAGTGAGATCCAAGAGATTTATTTATTTTTTTGAAGTTGATTGTTTTTGGAAGATTAACCTTTTTCTGCAGTAGCATGCCATGGCCAAAGTCTGACTCCTACCAAAGTAAAGCAGGTCTAGCCAGAATGTGACATGAAAGGGTGAGATTTTTGGCAAAAACCCCTTTTTATTGGAAAGATGCTTTAGTGAGGCCAATAGGGAGAAATGCAATGCAATAGGTGGTAGCGCATACTGAGGAGATTTATGAGGTACTCAGGATGTACTGCCACTCTATAAGACACGTTTTATTAAAGCAGAGCAAGTCAGTTCTCCTGTAGTATCATATGCCCAAATCCTGACTTCCTCTCAAAGCTTTGCTGGTTCTAGCCTGGCAGAGAAATACAAGAGATTTTTTTTTTTTTTTGAAGTTGATTGATTTTGCAAGATTAACCTTTTTCTGCAGTAGCATGCCATGGCCAAAGCCTGACTCCCTACAAAAGTAAAGCAGGTCTAGCCAGAATGTGACATGAAAGGGTGAGATTTTTGGCAAAAACCCAATTTTTATTGGAAAGATGCTTTAGTGAGGCCAATAGGGAGAAATGCAATGCAATAGGTGGTAGCTCATTCTGAGGAGAATTATGAGCTACTCAGGATGTACTGCCACTCTATAAGACACTTTTTATTAAAACAGCACAAGTCAGTTCTCCTGTAGAATCATATGGCCAAATCCTGACTTCTTATCAAAGCTTTGCTGGTTCTTGTCTGGCAGTGAAATACAAAAAGTTTTTTTAATTTTTTAAGTTGATTGTTTTGGAAGATTAACCTTTTCTGCAGTAGCATGCCATGGCGAAAGCCTGACTCCCTACCAAAGTAAAGCAGGTCTAGCCAGAATGTGACATGAAAGGGTGAGATTTTTGGCAAAAACTCTTTTTATTGGAAAGATGCTTTAGTGAGGCCAATAGGAGAAATGCAATGCAATAGGTGGTAGCGCATTCTGAGGAGAATTATGAGCTACTCATGATGTACTGCCACTCTATTAGACCCGTTTTATTAAAGCAGCACAAGTCAGTTCTCCTGTAGTATCATAAGGCCAAATCCGGACTTCCTCTTAAAGCTTTGCTGGTTCTAGCCTGGCAGTGAGATCCAAGAGATTTATTTATTTTTGAAGTTGATTGTTTTGGAAGATTAACCTTTTCTGCAGTAGCATGCCATGGCCAAAGTCTGACTCCCTACCAAAGTAAAGCAGGTCTAGCCAGAATGTGACATGAAAGGGTGAGATTTTTGGCCAAAACCCCATTTTATTGGAACAATGCTTTAGTGAGGCCAATAGAGAGAAATGCAATGCGATAGGTGGTAGCTCACTCTGAGGAGAATTATGAGTTACTCAGAATGTACTGCCACTCTATAAGACCGGTTTTATGAAAGCAGAACAAGTCAGTTCTCCTGTAGTATTATATGGCCAAATCCTGACTTCCTCTCAAAGCTTTGCTGGTTCTAGCCGAGAAATACAAAATATATATATATATATTTTGAAGTTGATTGTTTTGGAAGATTAACCTTTTATTGCAGTAGCATGCCATGGCCAAAGCCTGACTCCCTACCAAAGTAAAGCAGATCAAGCCAGAATGTGACATGAAAGGGTGAGATTTTTGGCAAAAACCAATTTTTATTGGAAAGATGCTTTAGTGAGGCCAATAGGGAGAAATGCAATGCAATAGGTGGTAGCGCATTCTGAAGAGAATTATGAGCTACTCAGGATGTACTGCCACTCTATAAGACACGTTTTATTAAAGCAGCTCAAGTCAGTTGTCCTGTAGAATCATATGGCCAAATCCTGACTTCTTATCAAAGCTTTGCTGGTTCTTGTCTGTCAGTGAAATACAAGAGATTTTTTTTTTTTTAAGTTGATTGTTTTGGAAGATTAACCTTTTCTGCAGTAGCATGCCATGGCGAAAGCCTGACTCCCTACCAAAGTAAAGCAGGTCTAGCCAGAATGTGACATGAAAGGGTGAGATTTTTGGCAAAAACCCCTTTTTATTGGAAAGATGCTTTAGTGAGGCCAATAGGGAGAAATGCAATGCAATAGGTGGTAGCGCATTCTGATGAGAAATATGAGCTACTCATGATGTACTGCCACTCTATAAGACCCGTTTTATTAAAGCAGCTCAAGTCAGTTCTCCTGTAGTATCATATGGCCAAATCCAGACTTCCTCTTAAAACTTTGCTGGTTCTAGCCTGGCAGTGAGATCCAAGAGATTTATTTAATTTTTGAAGTTGATTGTTTTTGTAAGATTAACCTTTTCTGCAGTAGCATGCCATGGCCAAAGCCTGACTCCTACCAAAGTAAAGCAGGTCTAGCCAGAATTTGACATTAAAGGGTGAGATTTTTGGCAAAAACCCCATTTTTATTGGAAAGATGCTTTAGTGAGGCCAATAGGGAGAAATGCAATGCAATAGGTGGTAGCGCATTCTGAGGAGAATTATGAGCTACTCAGGATGTACTGCCACTCTATAAGACACGTTTTATTTAAGCAGCTCAAGTCAGTTCACCTGTAGTATCATATGGCCAAATCCAGACTTCCTCTTAAAGCTTTGCTGGTTCTAGCCTGGCAGTGAGATCCAAGAGATTTATTTATTTTTGAAGTTGATTGTTTTTGGAAGATTAACCTTTTTCTGCAGTAGCATGCCATGGCCAAAGTCTGACTCCCTACCAAAGTAAAGCAGGTCTAGCCAGAATTTGACATTAAAGGGTGAGATTTTTGGCAAAAACCCCATTTTATTGGAACAATGCTTTAGTGAGGCCAATAGAGAGAAATGCAATGCAATAGGTGGTAGCTCATTCTGAGGAGAATTATGAGGTACTCAGGATGTACTGCCACTCTATAAGGCCGGTTTAATGAAAACAGAGCAAGTCAGTTCTCCTGTAGTATCATATGGCCAAATCCTTACTTCTCATCAAAGCTTTGCTGGTTCTAGCCTAGCAGAGAAATACTAGATGTTTTTTTTTTTTTTTTTACTTGATAGTTTTGGAAGATTAACCTTTTTCTGCAGTAGCATGCCATGGCCAAAGTCTGACTCCCTACCAAAGTAAAGCAGGTCAAGCCAGAATGTGACATGAAAGGGTGAGATTTTTGGCAAAAACCCCTTTTTTATTGGAAAGATGCTTTAGTGAGGCCAATAGGGAGAAATGCAATGCAATAGGTGGTAGCGCATTCTGAGGAGAATTATGAGCTACTCAGGATGTACTGCCACTCTATAAGACACTTTTTATTAAAACAGCACAAGTCAGTTCTCCTGTAGAATCATATGGCCAAATCCTGACTTCTTATCAAAGCTTTGCTGGTTCTTGTCTGGCAGTGAAATACAAGAGTTTTTTTTTATATTTTTAAGTTGATTGTTTTTGGAAGATTAACCTTTTTCTGCAGTAGCATGCCATGGCGAAAGCCTGACTCCCTACCAAAGTAAAGCAGGTCTAGCCAGAATGTGACATGAAAGGGTGAGATTTTTTGGCAAAAAACCCTTTTTTATTGGAAAGATGCTTTAGTGAGGCCAATAGGGAGAAATGCAATGCAATAGGTGGTAGCGCATTCTGAGGAGAATTATGAGCTACTCATGATGTACTGCCACTCTATAAGACCCGTTTTATTAAAGCAGCTCAAGTCAGTTCTCCTGTAGTATCATATGGCCAAATCCGGACTTCCTCTTAAAACTTTGCTGGTTCTAGCCTGGCAGTGAGATCCAAGAGATTTATTTATTTTTTTGAAGTTGATTGTTTTTGGAAGATTAACCTTTTTCTGCAGTAGCATGCCATGGCCAAAGTCTGACTCCCTACCAAAGTAAAGCAGGTCTAGCCAGAATGTGACATGAAAGGGTGAGATTTTTGGCAAAAACCCCTTTTTTATTGGAAAGATGCTTTAGTGAGGCCAATAGGGAGAAATGCAATGCAATAGGTGGTAGCGCATTCTGAGGAGAATTATGAGCTACTCAGGATGTACTGCCACTCTATAAGACCCGTTTTATTAAAGCAACACAAGTTCGTTCAACTGTAGAATCATATGGCCAAATCCTGACTTCTTAACAAAACTTTGCTGGTTCTAGCCTGGCAGTGAGATACAAGAGATTTTTTTTTTTTTGAAGTTGATTGTTTTTGGAAGATTAACCTTTTTCTGCAGTAGCATGCCATGGCCAAAGCCTGACTCCCTACCAGAGTAAAGCAGGTCTAGCCAGAATTTGACATGAAAGGGTGAGATTTTTGGCAAAAAAACCTTTTTTATTGGAAAGATGCTTTAGTGAGGCCAATAGGGAGAAATGCAATGCAATAGGTGGTAGCGCATTCTGAGGAGAATTATGAGTTACTCAGGATGTACTGCCACTCTATAAGACCGGTTTTATTAAAGCAGAGCAAGTCAGTTCTCCTGTAGTATCATATGGCCAAATCCTTACTTCTCATCAAAGCTTTGCTGGTTCTAGCCTGGCAGAGAAATACTAGATGTTTTTTTTTTTTTACTTGATAGTTTTGGAAGATTAACCTTTTTCTGCAGTAGCATGCCATGGCCAAAGTCTGACTCCCTACCAAAGTAAAGCAGGTCAAGCCAGAATGTGACATGAAAGGGTGAGATTTTTGGCAAAAACCCCTTTTTATTGGAAAGATGCTTTAGTGAGGCCAATAGGGAGAAATGCAATGCAATAGGTGGTAGCGCATTCTGAGGAGAATTATGAGCTACTCAGGATGTACTGCCACTCTATAAGACACTTTTTATTAAAACAGCACAAGTCAGTTCTCCTGTAGAATCATATGGCCAAATCCTGACTTCTTATCAAAGCTTTGCTGGTTCTTGTCTGGCAGTGAAATACAAGAGTTTTTTTTTAATTTTTTTAAGTTGATTTTTTTTGGAAGATTAACCTTTTTCTGCAGTAGCATGCCATGGCGAAAGCCTGACTCCCTACCAAAGTAAAGCAGGTCTAGCCAGAATGTGACATGAAAGGGTGAGATTTTTGGCAAAAACCTAATTTTTATTGGAAAGATGCTTTAGTGAGGCCAATAGGAGAAATGCAATGCAATAGGTGGTAGCGTATTCTGAGGAGAATTATGAGCTACTCATGTACTGCCACTCTATAAGACCCGTTTTATTAAAGCAGCTCAAGTCAGTTCTCCTGTAGTATCATATGGCCAAATCCGGACTTCCTCTTAAAACTTTGCTGGTTCTAGCCTGGCAGTGAGATCCAAGAGATTTATTTATTTTTTTGAAGTTGATTGTTTTTGGAAGATTAACCTTTTCTGCAGTAGCATGCCATGGCCAAAGTCTGACTCCCTACCAAAGTAAAGCAGGTCTAGCCAGAATGTGACATGAAAGGGTGAGATTTTTGGCAAAAACCCCTTTTTTATTGGAAAGATGCTTTAGTGAGGCCAATAGGGAGAAATGCAATGCAATAGGTGGTAGCGCATTCTGAGGAGAATTATGAGCTACTCAGGATGTACTGCCACTCTGTAAGACCCGTTTATTAAAGCAACACAAGTTCGTTCAACTGTAGAATCATATGGCCAAATCCTGACTTCTTAACAAAACTTTGCTGGTTCTAGCCTGGCAGTGAGATACAAGAGATTTTTTTTTTTGAAGTTGACGTTTTTGGAAGATTAACCTTTTTCTGCAGTAGCATGCCATGGCCAAAGCCTGACTCCCTACCAGAGTAAAGCAGGTCTAGCCAGAATTTGACATGAAAGGGTGAGATTTTTGGCAAAAACCCCTTTTTTATTGGAAAGATGCTTTAGTGAGGCCAATAGGAGAAATGCAATGCAATAGGTGGTAGCGCATTCTGAGGAGAATTATGAGTTACTCAGGATGTACTGCCACTCTATAAGACCGGTTTTATTAAAGCAGAGAAAGTCAGTTCTCCTGTAGTATCATATGGCCAAATCCTGACTTCCTCTCAAAGCTTTGCTGGTTCTAGCCTGGCAGAGAAATACAAGAGATTTTTTTTTTTTTTTGAAGTTGATTGTTTTTGGAAGATTAACCTTTTTCTGCAGTAGCATGCCATGGCGAAAGCCTGACTCCTACAAAAGTAAAGCAGGTCTAGCAAGAATGTGACATGAAAGGGTGAGATTTTTGGCAAAACCCAATTTGTATTGGAAAGATGCTTTAGTGAGGCCAATAGGAGAAAAGCAATGCAATATGTGGTAGCTCACTCTGAGGAGAATTATGAGTTACTCAGGATGTACTGCCACTCTATAAGACCGGTTTTATGAAAGCAGAGCAAGTCAGTTCTCCTGTAGTATTATATGGCCAAATCCTGACTTCCTCTCAAAGCTTTGCTGGTTCTAGCCTGGTAGAGAAATACAAAATATATATATATATTTTTTGAAGTTGATTGTTTTTGGAAGATTAACCTTTATTGCAGTAGCATGCCATGGCCAAAGCCTGACTCCCTACCAAAGTAAAGCAGGTCTAGCCAGAATGTGACATGAAAGGGTGAGATTTTTGGCAAAAACCCAATTTTTATTGGAAAGATGCTTTAGTGAGACCAATAGGAGAAATGCAATGCAATAGGTGGTAGCTCATTCTGAGGAGAATTATGAGGTACTCAGGATGTACTGCCACTCTATAAGACCCGTTTTATTAAAGCAGCTCAAGTCAGTTCACCTGTAGTATCATATGGCCAAATCCAGACTTCCTCTTAAAACTTTGCTGGTTCTAGCCTGGCAGTGAGATCCAAGAGATTTATTTATTTTTTTGAAGTTGATTGTTTTGGAAGATTAACCTTTTCTGCAGTAGCATGCCATGGCCAAAGTCTGACTCCCTACCAAAGTAAAGCAGGTCAAGCCAGAATGTGACATGAAAGGGTGAGATTTTTGGCAAAAACCCCTTTTTTATTGGAAAGATGCTTTAGTGAGGCCAATAGGGAGAAATGCAATGCAATAGGTGGTAGCGCATACTGAGGAGATTTATGAGGTACTCAGGATGTACTGCCACTCTATAAGACACGTTTTATTAAAGCAGAGCAAGTCAGTTCTCCTGTAGTATCATATGCCCAAATCCTGACTTCCTCTCAAAGCTTTGCTGGTTCTAGCCTGGCAGAGAAATACAAGAGATTTTTTTTTTTTTTTTGAAGTTGATTGATTTTGCAAGATTAACCTTTTTCTGCAGTAGCATGCCATGGCCAAAGCCTGACTCCCTACAAAAGTAAAGCAGGTCTAGCCAGAATGTGACATGAAAGGGTGAGATTTTTGGCAAAACCCAATTTTTATTGGAAAGATGCTTTAGTGAGGCCAATAGGGAGAAATGCAATGCAATAGGTGGTAGCTCATTCTGAGGAGAATTATGAGCTACTCAGGATGTACTGCCACTCTATAAGACACTTTTATTAAAACAGCACAAGTCAGTTCTCCTGTAGAATCATATGGCCAAATCCTGACTTCTTATCAAAGCTTTGCTGGTTCTTGTCTGGCAGTGAAATACAAAAAGTTTTTTTAATTTTTAAGTTGATTGTTTTTGGAAGATTAACCTTTTCTGCAGTAGCATGCCATGGCGAAAGCCTGACTCCCTACCAAAGTAAAGCAGGTCTAGCCAGAATGTGACATGAAAGGGTGAGATTTTTGGCAAAAACTCTTTTTATTGGAAAGATGCTTTAGTGAGGCCAATAGGGAGAAATGCAATGCAATAGGTGGTAGCGCATTCTGAGGAGAATTATGAGCTACTCATGATGTACTGCCACTCTATTAGACCCGTTTTATTAAAGCAGCACAAGTCAGTTCTCCTGTAGTATCATAAGGCCAAATCCGGACTTCCTCTTAAAGCTTTGCTGGTTCTAGCCTGGCAGTGAGATCCAAGAGATTTATTTATTTTTTGAAGTTGATTGTTTTGGAAGATTAACCTTTTCTGCAGTAGCATGCCATGGCCAAAGTCTGACTCCCTACCAAAGTAAAGCAGGTCTAGCCAGAATGTGACATGAAAGGGTGAGATTTTTGGCAAAAACCCAATTTTTATTGGAACAATGCTTTAGTGAGGCCAATAGAGAGAAATGCAATGCGATAGGTGGTAGCTCACTCTGAGGAGAATTATGAGTTACTCAGAATGTACTGCCACTCTATAAGACCGGTTTTATGAAAGCAGAACAAGTCAGTTCTCCTGTAGTATTATATGGCCAAATCCTGACTTCCTCTCAAAGCTTTGCTGGTTCTAGCTCATAGAGAAATACAAAATATATATATATATATTTTGAAGTTGATTGTTTTTGGAAGATTAACCTTTTATTGCAGTAGCATGCCATGGCCAAAGCCTGACTCCCTACCAAAGTAAAGCAGGTCAAGCCAGAATGTGACATGAAAGGGTGAGATTTTTGGGAAAAACCCAATTTTTATTGGAAAGATGCTTTAGTGAGGCCAATAGGGAGAAATGCAATGCAATAGGTGGTAGCGCATTCTGAAGAGAATTATGAGCTACTCAGGATGTACTGCCACTCTATAAGACACGTTTTATTAAAGCAGCTCAAGTCAGTTGTCCTGTAGAATCATATGGCCAAATCCTGACTTCTTATCAAAGCTTTGCTGGTTCTTGTCTGTCAGTGAAATACAAGAGATTTTTTTTTTTAAGTTGATTGTTTTTGGAAGATTAACCTTTTCTGCAGTAGCATGCCATGGCGAAAGCCTGACTCCCTACCAAAGTAAAGCAGGTCTAGCCAGAATGTGACATGAAAGGGTGAGATTTTTGGCAAAAACCCCTTTTTATTGGAAAGATGCTTTAGTGAGGCCAATAGGGAGAAATGCAATGCAATAGGTGGTAGCGCATTCTGAGGAGAATTATGAGCTACTCATGATGTACTGCCACTCTATAAGACCCGTTTTATTAAAGCAGCTCAAGTCAGTTCTCCTGTAGTATCATATGGCCAAATCCAGACTTCCTCTTAAAACTTTGCTGGTTCTAGCCTGGCAGTGAGATCCAAGAGATTTATTTAATTTTTGAAGTTGATTGTTTTGTAAGATTAACCTTTTCTGCAGTAGCATGCCATGGCCAAAGTCTGACTCCCTACCAAAGTAAAGCAGGTCTAGCCAGAATTTGACATTAAAGGGTGAGATTTTTGGCAAAACCCCATTTTTATTGGAAAGATGCTTTAGTGAGGCCAATAGGGAGAAATGCAATGCAATAGGTGGTAGCGCATTCTGAGGAGAATTATGAGCTACTCAGGATGTACTGCCACTCTATAAGACACGTTTTATTAAAGCAGCGCAAGTCAGTTCTCCTGTAGTATCATATGGCCAAATCCGGACTTCCTCTTAAAGCTTTGCTGGTTCTAGCCTGGCAGTGAGATCCAAGAGATTTATTTATTTTTTTGAAGTTGATTGTTTTTGGAAGATTAACCTTTTTCTGCAGTAGCATGCCATGGCCAAAGTCTGACTCCCTACCAAAGTAAAGCAGGTCTAGCCAGAATTTGACATTAAAGGGTGAGATTTTTGGCAAAAACCCCATTTTTATTGGAACAATGCTTTAGTGAGGCCAATAGAGAGAAATGCAATGCAATAGGTGGTAGCTCATTCTGAGGAGAATTATGAGGTACTCAGGATGTACTGCCACTCTATAAGGCCGGTTTAATTAAAGCAGAGCAAGTCAGTTCTCCTGTAGTATCATATGGCCAAATCCTTACTTCTCATCAAAGCTTTGCTGGTTCTAGCCTGGCAGAGAAATACTAGATGTTTTTTTTTTTTTACTTGATAGTTTTTGGAAGATTAACCTTTTTCTGCAGTAGCATGCCATGGCCAAAGCCTGACTCCCTACCAAAGTAAAGCAGGTCAAGCCAGAATGTGACATGAAAGGGTGAGATTTTTGGCAAAAACCCCTTTTTTATTGGAAAGATGCTTTAGTGAGGCCAATAGGGAGAAATGCAATGCAATAGGTGGTAGCGCATTCTGAGGAGAATTATGAGCTACTCAGGATGTACTGCCACTCTATAAGACACTTTTTATTAAAACAGCACAAGTCAGTTCTCCTGTAGAATCATATGGCCAAATCCTGACTTCTTATCAAAGCTTTGCTGGTTCTTGTCTGGCAGTGAAATACAAGAGTTTTTTTTTTATATTTTTAAGTTGATTGTTTTTGGAAGATTAACCTTTTCTTCAGTAGCATGCCATGGCGAAAGCCTGACTCCCTACCAAAGTAAAGCAGGTCTAGCCAGAATGTGACATGAAAGGGTGAGATTTTTGGCAAAAACCCAATTTTTATTGGAAAGATGCTTTAGTGAGGCCAATAGGGAGAAATGCAATGCAATAGGTGGTAGCGCATTCTGAGGAGAATTATGAGCTACTCATGATGTACTGCCACTCTATAAGACCCGTTTTATTAAAGCAGCTCAAGTCAGTTCTCCTGTAGTATCATATGGCCAAATCCGGACTTCCTCTTAAAACTTTGCTGGTTCTAGCCTGGCAGTGAGATCCAAGAGATTTATTTATTTTTGAAGTTGATTGTTTTGGAAGATTAACCTTTTCTGCAGTAGCATGCCATGGCCAAAGCCTGACTCCCTACCAAAGTAAAGCAGGTCTAGCCAGAATGTGACATGAAAGGGTGAGATTTTGGCAAAAACCCTTTTTATTGGAAAGATGCTTTAGTGAGGCCAATAGGAGAAATGCAATGCAATAGGTGGTAGCGCATTCTGAGGAGAATTATGAGCTACTCAGGATGTACTGCCACTCTATAAGACCCGTTTTATTAAAGCGACACAAGTTCGTTCAACTGTAGAATCATATGGCCAAATCCTGACTTCTTAACAAAACTTTGCTGGTTCTAGCCTGGCAGTGAGATACAAGAGATTTTTTTTTTTTTGAAGTTGACGTTTTGGAAGATTAACCTTTTCTGCAGTAGCATGCCATGGCCAAAGCCTGACTCCCACCAGAGTAAAGCAGGTCTAGCCAGAATTTGACATGAAAGGGTGAGATTTTTGGCAAAAAAACCCTTTTTTATTGGAAAGATGCTTTAGTGAGGCCAATAGGGAGAAATGCAATGCAATAGGTGGTAGCGCATTCTGAGGAGAATTATGAGTTACTCAGGATGTACTGCCACTCTATAAGACCGGTTTTATTAAAGCAGAGAACGTCAGTTCTCCTGTAGTATCATATGGCCAAATCCTGACTTCCTCTCAAAGCTTTGCTGGTTCTAGCCTGGCAGTGAGATACAAGAGATTTTTTTTTTTTTGAAGTTGATTGTTTTTGGAAGATTAACCTTTTCTGCAGTAGCATGCCATGGCCAAAGCCTGACTCCTTACCAAAGTAAAGCAGGTCTAGCCAGAATTTGACATGAAAGGGTGAGATTTTTGGCAAAAACCCAATTTGTATTGGAAAGATGCTTTAGTGAGGCCAATAGGGAGAAAAGCAATGCAATATGTGGTAGCTCATTCTGAGGAGAATTATGAGTTACTCAGGATGTACTGCCACTCTATAAGACCGGTTTTATTAAAGCAGAGCAAGTCAGTTCTCCTGTAGTATTATATGGCCAAATCCTGACTTCCTCTCAAAGCTTTGCTGGTTCTAGCCTGGCAGAGAAATACAAAATATATATATATATTTTTGAAGTTGATTGTTTTGGAAGATTAACCTTTTATTGCAGTAGCATGCCATGGCCAAAGCCTGACTCCTACCAAAGTAAAGCAGGTCAAGCCAGAATGTGACATGAAAGGGTGAGATTTTTGGCAAAAACCCAATTTTTATTGGAAAGATGCTTTAGTGAGACCAATAGGAGAAATGCAATGCAATAGGTGGTAGCGCATTCTGAGGAGAATTATGAGCTACTCAGGATGTACTGCCACTCTATAAGACCCGTTTATTAAAGCAGCTCAAGTCAGTTCACCTGTAGTATCATATGGCCAAATCCAGACTTCCTCTTAAAACTTTGCTGATTCTAGCCTGGCAGTGAGATCCAAGAGATTTATTTAATTTTTGAAGTTGATTGTTTTGGAAGATTAACCTTTTCTGCAGTAGCATGCCATGGCAAAAGTCTGACTCCCTACCAAAGTAAAGCAGGTCTAGCCAGAATTTGACATTAAAGGGTGAGATTTTTGGCAAAAACCCCATTTTTATTTGAACAAAGCTTTAGTGAGGCCAATAGAGAGAAATGCAATGCAATATGTGGTAGCACATTCTGAGGAGAATTATGAGTTACTCAGGATGTACTGCCACTCTATAAGACCGTTTTTATTAAAGCAGAGCAAGTCAGTTCTCCTGTAGTATCATATGGCTAAATCCTGACTTCCTCTCAAAGCTTTGCTGGTTCTAGCCTGGCAGAGAAATACAAAAGATTTTTTTTTTTAAGTTGATTGTTTTGGAAGATTAACCTTTTATTGCAGTAGCATGTCATGGCCAAAGCCTGACTCCCTACCAAAGTAAAGCAGGTCAAGCAAGAATGTGACATGAAAGGGTGAGATTTTTGGCAAAACCCAATTTGTATTGGAAAGATGCTTTAGTGAGGCCAATAGGAGAAAAGCAATGCAATATGTGGTAGCTCATTCTGAGGAGAATTATGAGTTACTCAGGATGTACTGCCACTCTATAAGACCGGTTTTATTAAAGCAGAGCAAGTCAGTTCTCCTGTAGTATCATATGGCCAAATCCTGACTTCCTTTCAAAGCTTTGCTGGTTCTAGCCTGACAGAGAAATACAAAATATATATATATATATTTTGAAGTTGATTGTTTTTGGAAGATTAACCTTTTATTGCAGTAGCATGCCATGGCCAAAGCCTGACTCCTTACCAAAGTAAAGCAGGTCAAGCCAGAATGTGACATGAAAGGGTGAGATTTTTGGAAAACCCAATTTTATTGGAAAGATGCTTTAGTGAGGACAATAGGGAGAAATGCAATGCAATAGGTGGTAGCGCATTCTGAGGAGAATTATGAGCTACTCAGGATGTACTGCCACTCTATAAGACACGTTTTATTAAAGCAGCGCAAGTCAGTTCTCCTGTAGAATCATATGGCCAAATCCTGACTTCTTATCAAAGCTTTGCTGGTTCTTGTCTGTCAGTGAAATACAAGAGATTTTTTTTTTTAAGTTGATTGTTTTGGAAGATTAACCTTTTCTGCAGTAGCATGCCATGGCGAAAGCCTGACTCCTACCAAAGTAAAGCAGGTCTAGCCAGAATGTGACATGAAAGGGTGAGATTTTTGGCAAAAACCCAATTTTTATTGGAAAGATGCTTTACTGAGGCCAATAGGGAGAAATGCAATGCAATAGGTGGTAGCGCATTCTGAGGAGAATTATGAGCTACTCAGGATGTACTGCCACTCTATAAGACACGTTTTATTTAAGCAGCTCAAGTCAGTTCTCCTGTAGTATCATATGGCCAAATCCGGACTTCCTCTTAAAGCTTTGCTGGTTCTAGCCTGGCAGTGAGATCCAAGAGATTTATTTATTTTTTTGAAGTTGATTGTTTTGGAAGATTAACCTTTTCTGCAGTAGCATGCCATGGCCAAAGTCTGACTCCCTACCAAAGTAAAGCAGGTCTAGCCAGAATGTGACATGAAAGGGTGAGATTTTTGGCAAAAACCCAATTTTTATTGGAAAGATGCTTTAGTGAGGCCAATAGGGAGAAATGCAATGCAATAGGTGGTAGCGCATTCTGAGGAGAATTATGAGCTACTCAGGATGTACTGCCACTCTATAAGGCCCGTTTAATGAAAGCAGAGCAAGTCAGTTCTCCTGTAGTATCATATGGCCAAATCCTTACTTCTCATCAAAGCTTTGCTGGTTCTAGCCTGGCAGAGAAATACTAGATGTTTTTTTTTTTTTTTTTTTACTTGATAGTTTTGGAAGATTAACCTTTTCTGCAGTAGCATGCCATGGCGAAAGCCTGACTCCCTACCAAAGTAAAGCAGGTCAAGCCAGAATGTGACATGAAAGGGTGAGATTTTTGGCAAAAACCCCTTTTTTATTGGAAAGATGCTTTATGCTGGGTACACACCAAAAGATTTTTTACATCTTATAAGATTTTCAAAATGTGATAGACCACACACATGAGGACAAATAATCCTAGATTTAACCGTTTTGCTCCTATAGTGTGTGGTGTGCCATGATGTGACAAAGACAGCACACCACACACGAACAGATTTTCAACCAGAGTCCCGAGTGTAAACACAGGAAATCACGCAAAATCTCACGAGACTGTTTTTATAAAGTAATGAAAATGTCCTGGTTTTCATTATTTTCCATTGAGCCATTACATTGACCCGCACCGCTGCAAAATCTTCATATGATTAGAATATCACGACATTGTAAAAGCACAACAGCCAACGTCATCTTGGAATAAACACACATTTAGTCTGCTTACACTTTAGGGCTGTGATAATAATCTTATTTTATTTTCGCTTCCAATGATTATACAAAGAAGATATGAGGTAAAACTATTATAAACTATATCCGCGTTCCGTCTAGAGCGAATTCCCTCCTCAGCGCGGCGCTGTCATTTCTCCTGAACATAAACTTAACGTCAGACTCAGCACAATGTGTGATTGTTGTCAAATGCAGTCTCTACTTTGGCTAAATTGCAGGACGTGTTTGATCAAATTAAAAGAACTATAATCCAGCGGAATAGACGCTGTTTCCAAGGTGTGTGTATGTGTGTGTGCTTGGCGTGCACATATGCTTCGTGTCTTGCGATTAAACCATCAAATCTACCAAACAGCCTATATGTCAAAATGACTGGCTTGAGAGTATTCTCTTAAACACAGTTTATATCTTAAAGGTGCGTATAGTTTGGAGAAATCAATGGGAGAATAATTAGAGCTGCATTCGGTCTTAAGGCAGCATCTAATAAACCTGCCATTAATGTCAATCAAACAACTAAAGGAAAAAGAAAATTACTCGCTCTTGCATGAATAACTTTACTTTTAAAAAGCATGAATCTATCATAAGTGAAAACTATGCAATGTTATTTTACATTTCATTACTTTATTAGACTTAAGATTCTTTATTATTATTATTATTTTAGATTTTTAAAGATTCTTTGATTAGCCTAATAAAAGTTAAAATGATATTTAACAATGTAATATTTAACTTGTTCTGTATTTTTGATTAAATAAATGCAGGCTTGATAAGCATAAGAGAATTCTTGCAAAAACACAAAATATTATCCAAACTTTATACAAACACACACACACACACACACACACACACACACACACACACAGGCCTACTACATATATATGACGGCATATGGAGGCAGCGGGAACATGGTCTGTACATGTCACACTTTATGCTGCGCCGACCGCGCTTCTGTATTCCCTCAGTGTGCTTTCTGATTGGATATTATTGCGTTTCACGTGAGTGTGCGCGCGTTTGTCCTCGGGTTCCCCACACATCAGGATTTCTGATCGTAAATATTCAACATGTTGAATATTTACGATTCGCGATCGGGACGGCTCCGAGGTTCTTCCGAGCAGGTTCGGACACTCTTAACACACTTCACACCACAGGAACATCTGATAAGATAATCTTCAGAACCATCAAGATAATCGGGACCGAGCTAAGATTGTCGGAAGGGAAATCGGCCCAAAATAAGCCCGATTATCTTTGGTGTGTACCCAGCATTAGTGAGGCCAATAGGTAGAAATGCAATGCAATAGGTGGTAGCGCATTCTGAGGAGAATTATGAGCTACTCAGGATGTACTGCCACTCTATAAGGCACGTTTTATTAAAACAGCGCAAGTCAGTTCTCCTGTAGTATCATATGGCCAAATCCGGACTTCCTCTTAAAGCTTTGCTGGTTCTAGCCTGGCAGTGAGATCCAAGAGATTTATTTATTTTTTTGAAGTTGATTGTTTTTGGAAGATTAACCTTTTTCTGCAGTAGCATGCCATGGCCAAAGCCTGACTCCCTACCAAAGTAAAGCAGGTCTAGCCAGAATGTGACATGAAAGGGTGAGATTTTTGGCAAAAACCTATTTTTATTGGAAAGATGCTTTAGTGAGGCCAATAGGGAGAAATGCAATGCAATAGGTGGTAGCGCATACTGAGGAGATTTATGAGGTACTCAGGATGTACTGCCACTCTATAAGACACGTTTTATTAAAGCAGAGCAAGTCAGTTCTCCTGTAGTATCATATGCCCAAATCCTGACTTCCTCTCAAAGCTTTGCTGGTTCTAGCCTGGCAGAGAAATACAAGAGATTTTTCTTTTTTTTTAAAGTTGATTGATTTTGCAAGATTAACCTTTTTCTGCAGTAGCATGCCATGGCGAAAGCCTGACTCCCTACAAAAGTAAAGCAGGTCTAGCCAGAATGTGACATGAAAGGGTGAGATTTTTGGCAAAAACCCAATTTTTATTGGAAAGATGCTTTAGTGAGGCCAATAGGAGAAATGCAATGCAATAGGTGGTAGCTCATTCTGAGGAGAATTATGAGCTACTCAGGATGTACTGCCACTCTATAAGACCCGTTTTATTAAAGCGACACAAGTTCGTTCAACTGTAGAATCATATGGCCAAATCCTGACTTCTTAACAAAACTTTGCTGGTTCTAGCCTGGCAGTGAGATACAAGAGATTTTTTTTTTTTTTTTTTTTTTGGAAGATTAACCTTTTCTGCAGTAGCATGCCATGGCCAAAGCCTGACTCCCTACCAGAGTAAAGCAGGTCTAGCCAGAATTTGACATGAAAGGGTGAGATTTTTGGCAAAAAAACCCTTTTTTATTTGAAAGATGCTTTAGTGAGGCCAATAGGGAGAAATGCAATGCAATAGGTGGTAGCGCATTCTGAGGAGAATTATGAGTTACTCAGGATGTACTGCCACTCTATAAGACCCATTTTTTTAAAGCAGCTCAAGTCAGTTCTCCTGTAGTATCATATGGCCAAATCCTGACTTCCTTTCAAAGCTTTGCTGGTTCTAGCCTGACAGAGAAATACAAAAGATTTTTTTTTTTTAAGTTGATTGTTTTTGGAAGATTAACCTTTTATTGCAGTAGCATGCCATGGCCAAAGCCTGACTCCTTACCAAAGTAAAGCAGGTCAAGCAAGAATGTTACATGAAAGGGTGAGATTTTTGGCAAAAACCCAATTTTTATTGGAAAGATGCTTTAGTGAGGCCAATAGGGAGAAATGCAATGCAATAGGTGGTAGCGCATTCTGAGGAGAATTATGAGCTACTCAGGATGTACTGCCACTCTATAAGACACTTTTTATTAAAACAGCACAAGTCAGTTCTCCTGTAGAATCATATGGCCAAATCCTGACTTCTTATCAAAGCTTTGCTGGTTCTTGCCTGGCAGTGAAATACAAGAGTTTTTTTATTTTTTTAAGTTGATTGTTTTTGGAAGATTAACCTTTTCTGCAGTAGCATGCCATGGCCAAAGTCTGACTCCCTACCAAAGTAAAGCAGGTCTAGCCAGAATTTGACATTAAAGGGTGAGATTTTTGGCAAAAACCCCATTTTTATTGGAACAATGCTTTAGTGAGGCCAATAGAGAGAAATGCAATGCAATAGGTGGTAGCTCATTCTGAGGAGAATTATGAGGTACTCAGGATGTACTGCCACTCTATAAGGCCCGTTTAATGAAAGCAGAGCAAGTCAGTTCTTCTGTAGTATCATATGGCCAAATCCTTACTTCTCATCAAAGCTTTGCTGGTTCTAGCCTGGCAGAGAAATACTAGATGTTTTTTTTTTTTTTTTTTTACTTGATAGTTTTGGAAGATTAACCTTTTCTGCAATAGCATGCCATGGCGAAAGCCTGACTCCTACCAAAGTAAAGCAGGTCTAGCCAGAATGTGACATGAAAGGGTGAGATTTTTGGCAAAAACCCCTTTTTATTGGAAAGATGCTTTAGTGAGGCCAATAGGGAGAAATGCAATGCAATAGGTGGTAGCTCATTCTGAGGAGAATTATGAGGTACTCAGGATGTACTGCCACTCTATAAGGCCGGTTTAATGAAAGCAGAGCAAGTCAGTTCTCCTGTAGTATCATATGGCCAAATCCTTACTTCTCATCAAAGCTTTGCTGGTTCTAGCCTGGCAGAGAAATACTAGATGTTTTTTTTTTTTTTTTTTTTTACTTGATAGTTTTTGGAAGATTAACCTTTTTCTGCAGTAGCATGCCATGGCGAAAGCCTGACTCCTACCAAAGTAAAGCAGGTCAAGCCAGAATGTGACATGAAAGGGTGAGATTTTTGGCAAAAAACCCTTTTTTATTGGAAAGATGCTTTAGTGAGGCCAATAGGGAGAAATGCAATGCAATAGGTGGTAGCGCATTCTGAGGAGAATTATGAGCTACTCAGGATGTACTGCCACTCTATAAGGTTTATTAAAACAGCGCAAGTCAGTTCTCCTGTAGTATCATATGGCCAAATCCGGACTTCCTCTTAAAGCTTTGCTGGTTCTAGCCTGGCAGTGAGATCCAAGAGATTTATTTATTTTTTTGAAGTTGATTGTTTTGGAAGATTAACCTTTTCTGCAGTAGCATGCCATGGCCAAAGCCTGACTCCCTACCAAAGTAAAGCAGGTCTAGCCAGAATGTGACATGAAAGGGTGAGATTTTTGGCAAAACCCCTTTTTATTGGAAAGATGCTTTAGTGAGGCCAATAGGAGAAATGCAATGCAATAGGTGGTAGCACATACTGAGGAGATTTATGAGGTACTCAGGATGTACTGCCACTCTATAAGACACGTTTTATTAAAGCAGAGCAAGTCAGTTCTCCTGTAGTATCATATGCCCAAATCCTGACTTCCTCTCAAAGCTTTGCTGGTTCTAGCCTGGCAGAGAAATACAAGAGATTTTTTTTTTTTTTTTTGAAGTTGATTGATTTTGCAAGATTAACCTTTTTCTGCAGTAGCATGCCATGGCGAAAGCCTGACTCCCTACAAAAGTAAAGCAGGTCTAGCCAGAATGTGACATGAAAGGGTGAGATTTTTGGCAAAAACCCAATTTTTATTGGAAAGATGCTTTAGTGAGGCCAATAGGGAGAAATGCAATGCAATAGGTGGTAGCTCATTCTGAGGAGAATTATGAGCTACTCAGGATGTACTGCCACTCTATAAGACCCGTTTTATTAAAGCGACACAAGTTCGTTCAACTGTAGAATCATATGGCCAAATCCTGACTTCTTAACAAAACTTTGCTGGTTCTAGCCTGGCAGTGAGATACAAGAGATTTTTTTTTTTTTTTGAAGTTGACGTTTTGGAAGATTAACCTTTTCTGCAGTAGCATGCCATGGCCAAAGCCTGACTCCCTACCAGAGTAAAGCAGGTCTAGCCAGAATTTTACATGAAAGGGTGAGATTTTTGGCAAAAAAACCCTTTTTTATTTGAAAGATGCTTTAGTGAGGCCAATAGGGAGAAATGCAATGCAATAGGTGGTAGCGCATTCTGAGGAGAATTATGAGTTACTCAGGATGTACTGCCACTCTATAAGACCGGTTTTTAAAGCAGCTCAAGTCAGTTCTCCTATAGTATCATATGGCCAAATCCAGACTTCCTCTTAAAACTTTGCTGATTCTAGCCTGGCAGTGAGATCCAAGAGATTTATTTAATTTTTGAAGTTGATTGTTTTGGAAGATTAACCTTTTGTGCAGTAGCATGCCATGGCAAAAGTCTGACTCCCTACCAAAGTAAAGCAGGTCTAGCCAGAATTTGACATTAAAGGGTGAGATTTTTGGCAAAAACCCCATTTTTATTTGAACAAAGCTTTAGTGAGGCCAATAGGGAGAAAAGCAATGCAATATGTGGTAGCACATTCTGAGGAGATTTATGAGGTACTCAGGATGTACTGCCACTCTATAAGACACGTTTTATTAAAGCAGAGCAAGTCAGTTCTCCTGTAGTATCATATGGCCAAATCCTGACTTCCTTTCAAAGCTTTGCTGGTTCTAGCCTGACAGAGAAATACAAAGATTTTTTTTTTTTTTTAAGTTGATTGTTTTGGAAGATTAACCTTTTATTGCAGTAGCATGTCATGGCCAAAGCCTGACTCCCTACCAAAGTAAAGCAGGTCAAGCAAGAATGTTACATGAAAGGGTGAGATTTTTGGCAAAAACCCAATTTGTATTGTAAAGATGCTTTAGTGAGGCCAATAGGGAGAAAAGCAATGCAATATGTGGTAGCTCATTCTGAGGAGAATTATGAGCTACTCAGGATGTACTGCCACTCTATAAGACCGGTTTTATGAAAGCAGAGCAAGTCAGTTCTCCTGTAGTATTATATGGCCAAATCCTGACTTCCTCTCAAAGCTTTGCTGGTTCTAGCCTGGCAGAGAAATACAAATATATATATATATTTTTGAAGTTGATTGTTTTGGAACATTAACCTTTTATTGCAGTAGCATGCCATGGCCAAAGCCTGACTCAAGTAAAGCAGATCAAGCCAGAATGTGACATGAAAGGGTGAGATTTTT
Source organism: Gobiocypris rarus (assembly GCA_023029165.1). Classification (NCBI taxonomy): domain Eukaryota; kingdom Metazoa; phylum Chordata; class Actinopteri; order Cypriniformes; family Gobionidae; genus Gobiocypris; species Gobiocypris rarus. Next base: position 6,249,808 of record CM040933.1, on the reverse strand, counting down.
GGCAAAACCCAATTTTATTGGAAAGATGCTTTAGTGAGGCCAATAGGAGAAATGCAATGCAATAGGTGGTAGCGCATTCTGAGGAGAATTATGAGCTACTCAGGATGTACTGCCACTCTATAAGACACGTTTTATTAAAGCAGCACAAGTCAGTTCTCCTGTAGAATCATATGGCCAAATCCTGACTTCTTATCAAAGCTTTGCTGGTTCTTGTCTGGCAGTTAAATACCAGAGATTTTTTTTTTTTTAAGTTGATTGTTTTGGAAGATTAACCTTTTCTGCAGTAGCATGCCATGGCGAAAGCCTGACTCCTACCAAAGTAAAGCAGGTCTAGCCAGAATGTGACATGAAAGGGTGAGATTTTTGGCAAAAAAACCCTTTTTTATTGGAAAGATGCTTTAGTGAGGCCAATAGGGAGAAATGCAATGCAATAGGTGGTAGCGCATTCTGATGAGAAATATGAGCTACTCAGGATGTACTGCCACTCTATAAGACACGTTTTATTTAAGCAGCTCAAGTCAGTTCTCCTGTAGTATCATACGGCCAAATCCAGACTTCCTCTTAAAACTTTGCTGGTTCTAGCCTGGCAGTGAGATCCAAGAGATTTTTTTTTTTTGAAGTTGATTGATTTTGCAAGATTAACCTTTTTCTGCAGTAGCATGCCATGGCCAAAGCCTGACTCCCTACAAAAGTAAAGCAGGTCTAGCCAGAATGTGACATGAAAGGGTGAGATTTTTGGCAAAAACCCAATTTTTATTGGAAAGATGCTTTACTGAGGCCAATAGGGAGAAAAGCAATGCAATATGTGGTAGCACATTCTGAGGAGATTTATGAGGTACTCAGGATGTACTGCCACTCTATAAGACACGTTTTATTAAAGCAGTGCAAGACAGTTCTCCTGTAGTATCATATGGCCAAATCCTGACTTCCTCTTAAAGCTTTGTTGGTTCTAGCCTGGCAGTGAGATACAAGAGATTTATTTATTTTTGAAGTTGATTGTTTTTGGAAGATTAACCTTTTATTGCAGTAGCATGCCATGGCCAAAGCCTGACTCCCTACCAAAGTAAAGCAGGTCTAGCCAGAATGTGACATGAAAGGGTGAGATTTTTGGCAAAAACCCAATTTGTATTGGAAAGATGCTTTAGTGAGGCCAATAGGGAGAAAAGCAATGCAATATGTGGTAGCTCATTCTGAGGAGAATTATGAGTTACTCAGGATGTACTGCCACTCTATAAGACCCGTTTTATTAAAGCAGAGCAAGTCAGTTCTCCTGTAGTATCATATGGCCAAATCCTGACTTCCTTTCAAAGCTTTGCTGGTTCTAGCCTGACAGAGAAATACAAAAGATTTTTATTTTTTTTAAGTTGATTGTTTTTGGAAGATTAACCTTTTTCTGCAGTAGCATGCCATGGCCAAAGCCTGACTCCTTACCAAAGTAAAGCAGGTCTAGCCAGAATTTGACATGAAAGGGTGAGATTTTTGGCAAAAAAACCCTTTTTTATTTGAAAGATGCTTTAGTGAGGCCAATAGGGAGAAATGCAATGCAATAGGTGGTAGCGCATTCTGAGGAGAATTATGAGTTACTCAGGATGTACTGCCACTCTATAAGACCGGTTTTATTAAAGCAGAGAACGTCAGTTCTCCTGTAGTATCATATGGCCAAATCCTGACTTCCTCTCAAAGCTTTGCTGGTTCTAGCCTGGCAGAGAAATACAAGAGATTTTTTTTTTTTTTGAAGTTGATTGTTTTTGGAAGATTAACCTTGCATTAACCTAACCTTTTTCTGCAGTAGCATGCCATGGCGAAAGCCTGACTCCCTACAAAAGTAAAGCAGGTCTAGCCAGAATGTGACATGAAAGGGTGAGATTTTTGGCAAAAACCCAATTTTTATTGGAAAGATGCTTTACTGAGGCCAATAGGGAGAAAAGCAATGCAATATGTGGTAGCACATACTGAGGAGATTTATGAGGTACTCAGGATGTACTGCCACTCTATAAGACACGTTTTATTAAAGCAGCACAAGTCAGTTCTCCTTTAGAATCATATGGCCAAATCCTTACTTCTTATCAAAGCTTTGCTGGTTCTTGCCTGGCAGTGAAATACAAGAGATTTTTTTTTTTTTTTAAGTTGATTTTTTTTGGAAGATTAACCTTTTTCTGCAGTAGCATGCCATGGCCAAAGCCTGACTCCTTACCAAAGTAAAGCAGGTCTAGCCAGAATTTGACATGAAAGGGTGAGATTTTTGGCAAAAACCCCTTTTTTATTGGAAAGATGCTTTAGTGAGGCCAATAGGGAGAAATGCAATGCAATAGGTGGTAGCGCATTCTGAGGAGAATTATGAGCTACTCAGGATGTACTGCCACTCTATAAGACACGTTTTATTAAAGCAGCGCAAGTCAGTTCTCCTGTAGTATCATATGGCCAAATCCGGACTTCCTCTTAAAGCTTTGCTGGTTCTAGCCTGGCAGTGAGATCCAAGAGATTTATTTATTTTTTTGAAGTTGATTGTTTTTGGAAGATTAACCTTTTTCTGCAGTAGCATGCCATGGCCAAAGTCTGACTCCCTACCAAAGTAAAGCAGGTCTAGCCAGAATGTGACATGAAAGGGTGAGATTTTTGGCAAAAACCCAATTTTTATTGGAAAGATGCTTTAGTGAGGCCAATAGGGAGAAATGCAATGCAATAGGTGGTAGCGCATACTGAGGAGATTTATGAGGTACTCAGGATGTACTGCCACTCTATAAGACACGTTTTATTAAAGCAGAGCAAGTCAGTTCTCCTGTAGTATCATATGCCCAAATCCTGACTTCCTCTCAAAGCTTTGCTGGTTCTAGCCTGGCAGAGAAATACAAGAGATTTTTTTTTTTTTTTTTGAAGTTGATTGATTTTGCAAGATTAACCTTTTTCTGCAGTAGCATGCCATGGCGAAAGCCTGACTCCCTACAAAAGTAAAGCAGGTCTAGCCAGAATGTGACATGAAAGGGTGAGATTTTTGGCAAAAACCCAATTTTTATTGGAAAGATGCTTTAGTGAGGCCAATAGGGAGAAATGCAATGCAATAGGTGGTAGCGCATACTGAGGAGATTTATGAGGTACTCAGGATGTACTGCCACTCTATAAGACCGGTTTTATTAAAGCAGAGCAAGTCAGTTCTCCTGTAGTATCATATGGCCAAATCCTGACTTCCTCTCAAAGCTTTGCTGGTTCTTGCCTGGCAGTGAAATACATGAGATTTTTTTTTTTGAAGTTGATTGTTTTTGGAAGATTAACCTTTTCTGCAGTAGCATGCCATGGCCAAAGCCTGACTCCCTACCAAAGTAAAGCAGGTCAAGCCAGAATGTGACATGAAAGGGTGAGATTTTTGGCAAAAAACCCTTTTTTATTGGAAAGATGCTTTAGTGAGGCCAATAGGGAGAAATGCAATGCAATAGGTGGTAGCGCATTCTGAGGAGAATTATGAGCTACTCAGGATGTACTGCCACTCTATAAGACCGGTTTTATTAAAGCAGAGAACGTCAGTTCTCCTGTAGTATCATATGGCCAAATCCCGACTTCCTCTTAAAGCTTTGCTGGTTCTTGCCTGGCAGTGAAATACATGAGATTTTTTTTTTAAGTTGATTTTTTTTGGAAGATTAACCTTTTTCTGCAGTAGCATGCCATGGCCAAAGCCTGACTCCTTACCAAAGTAAAGCAGGTCTAGCCAGAATTTGACATGAAAGGGTGAGGTTTTGGCAAAAACCCTTTTTATTGGAAAGATGCTTTAGTGAGGCCAATAGGGAGAAATGCAATGCAATAGGTGGTAGCGCATTCTGAGGAGAATTATGAGCTACTCATGATGTACTGCCACTCTATAAGACCCGTTTTATTAAAGCAGCTCAAGTCAGTTCTCCTGTAGTATCATATGGCCAAATCCGGACTTCCTCTTAAAACTTTGCTGGTTCTAGCCTGGCAGTGAGATCCAAGAGATTTTTTTTTTTTTAAGTTGATTGTTTTTGGAAGATTAACCTTTTCTGCAGTAGCATGCCATGGCCAAAGTCTGACTCCCTACCAAAGTAAAGCAGGTCTAGCCAGAATTTGACATTAAAGGGTGAGATTTTGGCAAAACCCCATTTTTATTGGAACAATGCTTTAGTGAGGCCAATAGAGAGAAATGCAATGCAATATGTGGTAGCTCATTCTGAGGAGAATTATGAGTTACTCAGGATGTACTGCCACTCTATAAGACCGGTTTTATTAAAGCAGAGCAAGTCAGTTCTCCTGTAGTATCATATGGCCAAATCCCGACTTCCTCTTAAAGCTTTGCTGGTTCTTGCCTGGCAGTGAAATACATGAGATTTTTTTTTTTTTTTAAGTTGATTTTTTTTGGAAGATTAACCTTTTTCTGCAGTAGCATGCCATGGCCAAAGCCTGACTCCTTACCAAAGTAAAGCAGGTCTAGCCAGAATTTGACATGAAAGGGTGAGATTTTTGGCAAAAACCCAATTTTTATTGGAACAATGCTTTAGTGAGGCCAATAGAGAGAAATGCAATGCAATATGTGGTAGCTCATTCTGAGGAGAATTATGAGTTACTCAGGATGTACTGCCACTCTATAAGACCGGTTTTATTAAAGCAGAGCAAGTCAGTTCTCCTGTAGTATCATATGGCCAAATCCTGACTTCCTCTCAAAGCTTTGCTGGTTCTAGCCTGGCAGAGAAATACAAAAGATTTTTTTTTTTTTTTTTGAAGTTGATTGTTTTTGGAAGATTAACCTTTTATTGCAGTAGCATGCCATGGCCAAAGCCTGACTCCCTACCAAAGTAAAGCAGGTCAAGCCAGAATGTGACATGAAAGGGTGAGATTTTTGGCAAAAACCCCTTTTTTATTGGAAAGATGCTTTAGTGAGGCCAATAGGGAGAAATGCAATGCAATAGGTGGTAGCGCATTCTGAGGAGAATTATGAGCTACTCAGGATGTACTGCCACTCTATAAGACACTTTTTATTAAAACAGCACAAGTCAGTTCTCCTGTAGAATCATATGGCCAAATCTAGACTTCCTCTTAAAACTTTGCTGGTTCTTGTCTGGCAGTGAAATACAAGAGTTTTTTTATTTTTTTAAGTTGATTTTTTTTGGAAGATTAACCTTTTTCTGCAGTAGCATGCCATGGCGAAAGCCTGACTCCCTACCAAAGTAAAGCAGGTCTAGCCAGAATGTGACATGAAAGGGTGAGATTTTTGGCAAAAACCTAATTTTTATTGGAAAGATGCTTTAGTGAGGCCAATAGGGAGAAATGCAATGCAATAGGTGGTAGCGCATTCTGAGGAGAATTATGAGCTACTCATGATGTACTGCCACTCTATAAGACCAGTTTTATTAAAGCAGCTCAAGTCAGTTCTCCTGTAGTATCATATGGCCAAATCTAGACTTCCTCTTAAAACTTTGCTGGTTATAGCCTGGCAGTGAGATCCAAGAGATTTATTTATTTTTTGAAGTTGATTGTTTTGGAAGATTGCCTTTTCTGCAGTAGCATGCCATGGCCAAAGTCTGACTCCCTACCAAAGTAAAGCAGGTCTAGCCAGAATTTGACATGAAAGGGTGAGATTTTTGGCAAAAACCCCATTTTTATTGGAACAATGCTTTAGTGAGGCCAATAGAGAGAAATGCAATGCAATATGTGGTAGCTCATTCTGAGGAGAATTATGAGGTACTCAGGATGTACTGCCACTCTATAAGGCCGGTTTAATGAAAGCAGAGCAAGTCAGTTCTCCTGTAGTATCATATGGCCAAATCCTTACTTCTCATCAAAGCTTTGCTGGTTCTAGCCTGGCAGAGAAATACTAGATGTTTTTTTTTTTTTTTTTTTACTTGATAGTTTTTGGAAGATTAACCTTTTTCTGCAGTAGCATGCCATGGCCAAAGCCTGACTCCCTACCAAAGTAAAGCAGGTCTAGCCAGAATGTGACATGAAAGGGTGAGATTTTTGGGAAAAACCCAATTTTTATTGGAAAGATGCTTTAGTGAGGCCAATAGGGAGAAATGCAATGCAATAGGTGGTAGCGCATTCTGATGAGAAATATGAGCTACTCATGATGTACTGCCACTCTATAAGACACGTTTTATTAAAGCAGCTCAAGTCAGTTCTCCTGTAGTATCATATGGCCAAATCCAGACTTCCTCTTAAAACTTTGCTGGTTCTAGCCTGGCAGTGAGATCCAAGAGATTTATTTAATTTTTAAGTTGATTGTTTTGGAAGATTAACCTTTTATTGCAGTAGCATGCCATGGCCAAAGCCTGACTCCCTACCAAAGTAAAGCAGGTCAAGCAAGAATGTGACATGAAAGGGTGAGATTTTGGCAAAACCCCTTTATTGGAAAGATGCTTTAGTGAGGCCAATAGGGAGAAATGCAATGCAATAGGTGGTAGCGCATTCTGAGGAGAATTATGAGCTACTCAGGATGTACTGCCATTCTATAAGACACGTTTTATTAAAGCAGCTCAACTCAGTTCTCCTGTAGTATCATATGGCCAAATCCTGACTTCTTATCAAAGCTTTGCTGGTTCTTGTCTGTCAGTGAAATACAAGAGATTTTTTTTTTTAGGTTGATTGTTTTTGGAAGTTTAACCTTTTTCTGCAGTAGCATGCCATGGCCAAAGCCTGACTCCCTACCAAAGTAAAGCAGGTCTAGCCAGAATGTGACATGAAAGGGTGAGATTTTTGGCAAAAACCCTTTTTATTGGAAAGATGCTTTAGTGAGGCCAATAGGGAGAAATCCAATGCAATAGGTGGTAGCGCATTCTGAGGAGAATTATGAGCTACTCAGGATGTACTGCCACTCTATAAGACACGTTTTATTAAAGCAGCGCAAGTCAGTTCTCCTGTAGTATCATATGGCCAAATCCTGACTTCCTCTCAAAGCTTTGCTGGTTCTAGCCTGGCAGAGAAATATAAAAGATATATATTTTTTTTTTGAAGTTGATTGTTTTTGGAAGATTAACCTTTTATTGCAGTAGCATGCCATGGCCAAAGCCTGACTCCCTACCAAAGTAAAGCAGGTCTAGCCAGAATGTGACATGAAAGGGTGAGATTTTTTGGCAAAAACCCCTTTTTTATTGGAAAGATGCTTTAGTGAGGCCAATAGAGAGAAATGCAATGCAATAGGTGGTAGCTCATTCTGAGGAGAATTATGAGGTACTCAGGATGTACTGCCACTCTATAAGACCCGTTTTATTAAAGCAGCTCAAGTCAGTTCTCCTGTAGTATCATATGGCCAAATCCAGACTTCCTCTTAAAACTTTGCTGGTTCTAGCCTGGCAGTGAGATCCAAGAGATTTATTTATTTTTTTGAAGTTGATTGTTTTTGGAAGATTAACCTTTTTCTGCAGTAGCATGCCATGGCCAAAGTCTGACTCCCTACCAAAGTAAAGCAGGTCTAGCCAGAATTTGACATTAAAGGGTGAGATTTTTGGCAAAAACCCCATTTTTATTGGAACAATGCTTTAGTGAGGCCAATAGAGAGAAATGCAATGCAATAGGTGGTAGCTCATTCTGAGGAGAATTATGAGGTACTCAGGATGTACTGCCACTCTATAAGGCCGGTTTAATGAAAGCAGAGCAAGTCAGTTCTCCTGTAGTATCATATGGCCAAATCCTTACTTCTCATCAAAGCTTTGCTGGTTCTAGCCTGGCAGAGAAATACTAGATGTTTTTTTTTTTTTTTTTTTTTTTACTTGATAGTTTTTGGAAGATTAACCTTTTTCTGCAGTAGCATGCCATAGCCTGACTCCCTACCAAAGTAAAGCAGGTCTAGCCAGAATTTGACATTAAAGGGTGAGATTTTTGGCAAAAACCCCATTTTATTTGAACAAAGCTTTAGTGAGGCCAATAGAGAGAAATGCAATGCAATATGTGGTAGCACATTCTGAGGAGAATTATGAGTTACTCAGGATGTACTGCTACTCTATAAGACCGTTTTATTAAAGCAGAGCAAGTCAGTTCTCCTGTAGTATCATATGCCCAAATCCTGACTTCCTCTCAAAGCTTTGCTGGTTCTAGCCTGGCAGAGAAATACAAAAGATTTTTTTTTTTTTAAGTTGATTGTTTTGGAAGATTAACCTTTTATTGCAGTAGCATGTCATGGCCAACGCCTGACTCCCTACCAAAGTAAAGCAGGTCAAGCAAGAATGTGACATGAAAGGGTGAGATTTTTGGCAAAAACCCCTTTTTATTGGAAAGATGCTTTAGTGAGGCCAATAGGGAGAAATGCAATGCAATAGGTGGTAGCTCATTCTGAGGAGAATTATGAGCTACTCAGGATGTACTGCCATTCTATAAGACACGTTTTATTAAAGCAGCTCAACTCAGTTCTCCTGTAGTATCATATGGCCAAATCCTGACTTCTTATCAAAGCTTTGCTGGTTCTTGTCTGTCAGTGAAATACAAGAGATTTTTTTTTAAGTTGATTGTTTTGGAAGTTTAACCTTTTCTGCAGTAGCATGCCATGGCCAAAGCCTGACTCCCTACCAAAGTAAAGCAGGTCTAGCCAGAATGTGACATGAAAGGGTGAGATTTTTGGCAAAAACCCTTTTTTGGAAAGATGCTTTAGTGAGGCCAATAGGGAGAAATCCAATGCAATAGGTGGTAGCGCATTCTGAGGAGAATTATGAGCTACTCAGGATGTACTGCCACTCTATAAGACACGTTTTATTAAAGCAGCGCAAGTCAGTTCTCCTGTAGTATCATATGGCCAAATCCGGACTTCCTCTTAAAGCTTTGCTGGTTCTAGCCTGGCAGTGAGATCCAAGAGATTTATTTATTTTTTTGAAGTTGATTGTTTTTGGAAGATTAACCTTTTTCTGCAGTAGCATGCCATGGCCAAAGTCTGACTCCCTACCAAAGTAAAGCAGGTCTAGCCAGAATGTGACATGAAAGGGTGAGATTTTTGGCAAAAACCCAATTTTTATTGGAAAGATGCTTTAGTGAGGCCAATAGGGAGAAATGCAATGCAATAGGTGGTAGCTCATTCTGAGGAGAATTATGAGCTACTCATGATGTACTGCCACTCTATAAGACCAGTTTTATTAAAGCGACACAAGTTCGTTCAACTGTAGAATCATATGGCCAAATCCTGACTTCTTAACAAAACTTTGCTGGTTCTAGCCTGGCAGTGAGATACAAGAGATTTTTTTTTTTGAAGTTGATTGTTTTTGGAAGATTAACCTTTTCTGCAGTAGCATGCCATGGCCAAAGCCTGACTCCCTACCAGAGTAAAGCAGGTCTAGCCAGAATTTGACATGAAAGGGTGAGATTTTTGGCAAAAAAACCTTTTTATTGGAAAGATGCTTTAGTGAGGCCAATAGGGAGAAATGCAATGCAATAGGTGGTAGCGCATTCTGAGGAGAATTATGAGCTACTCAGGATGTACTGCCACTCTATAAGACACGTTTTATTAAAGCAGCACAAGTCAGTTCTCCTGTAGAATCATATGGCCAAATCCTGACTTCTTATCAAAGCTTTGCTGGTTCTTGTCTGTCAGTGAAATACAAGAGATTATTTTTTTTTTTAAGTTGATTGTTTTGGAAGATTAACCTTTTCTGCAGTAGCATGCCATGGCGAAAGCCTGACTCCTACCAAAGTAAAGCAGGTCTAGCCAGAATGTGAAATGAAAGGGTGAGATTTTTGGCAAAAACCCTTTTTATTGGAAAGATGCTTTAGTGAGGCCAATAGAGAGAAATGCAATGCAATATGTGGTAGCTCATTCTGAGGAGAATTATGAGGTACTCAGGATGTACTGCCACTCTATAAGACCCGTTTTATTAAAGCAGCTCAAGTCAGTTCTCCTGTAGTATCATATGGCCAAATCCAGACTTCCTCTTAAAACTTTGCTGGTTCTAGCCTGGCAGTGAGATCCAAGAGATTTATTTATTTTTTTGAAGTTGATTGTTTTGGAAGATTAACCTTTTTCTGCAGTAGACGCCATGGCCAAAGTCTGACTCCCTACCAAAGTAAAGCAGGTCTAGCCAGAATTTGACATTAAAGGGTGAGATTTTGGCAAAAACCCCATTTTTATTTCAACAATGCTTTAGTGAGGCCAATAGAGAGAAATGCAATGCAATAGGTGGTAGCTCATTCTGAGGAGAATTATGAGTTACTCAGGATGTACTGCCACTCTATAAGGCCGGTTTAATGAAAGCAGAGCAAGTCAGTTCTTCTGTAGTATCATATGACCAAATCCTTACTTCTCATCAAAGCTTTGCTGGTTCTAGCCTGGCAGAGAAATACTAGATGTTTTTTTTTTTTTTTTTTTACTTGATAGTTTTGGAAGATTAACCTTTTTCTGCAGTAGCATGCCATGGCGAAAGCCTGACTCCCTACCAAAGTAAAGCAGGTCTAGCCAGAATTTGACATTAAAGGGTGAGATTTTTGGCAAAAACCCCATTTTTATTTGAACAAAGCTTTAGTGAGGCCAATAGAGAGAAATGCAATGCAATATGTGGTAGCACATTCTGAGGAGAATTATGAGTTACTCAGGATGTACTGCCACTCTATAAGACCGTTTTTTTTAAAGCAGAGCAAGTCAGTTCTCCTGTAGTATCATATGGCCAAATCCTGACTTCCTTTCAAAGCTTTGCTGGTTCTAGCCTGACAGAGAAATACAAAAGATTTTTTTTTTTTTTTGAAGTTGATTGTTTTTGGAAGATTAACCTTTTTCTGCAGTAGCATGCCATGGCAAAGCCTGACTCCTACCAAAGTAAAGCAGGTCAAGCCAGAATGTGACATGAAAGGGTGAGATTTTTGGCAAAAACCCAATTTTTATTGGAAAGATGCTTTAGTGAGGCCAATAGGGAGAAATGCAATGCAATAGGTGGTAGCGCATTCTGAGGAGAATTATGAGCTACTCAGGATGTACTGCCACTCTATAAGACACGTTTTATTAAAGCAGCACAAGTCAGTTCTCCTTTAGAATCATATGGCCAAATCCTTACTTCTTATCAAAGCTTTGCTGGTTCTTGTCTGTCAGTGAAATACAAGAGATTATTTTTTTTTAAGTTGATTGTTTTGGAAGATTAACCTTTTCTGCAGTAGCATGCCATGGCGAAAGCCTGACTCCTACCAAAGTAAAGCAGGTCTAGCCAGAATGTGAAATGAAAGGGTGAGATTTTTGGCAAAAACCCTTTTTATTGGAAAGATGCTTTAGTGAGGCCAATAGAGAGAAATGCAATGCAATATGTGGTAGCTCATTCTGAGGAGAATTATGAGGTACTCAGGATGTACTGCCACTCTATAAGACCCGTTTTATTAAAGCAGCTCAAGTCAGTTCTCCTGTAGTATCATATGGCCAAATCCAGACTTCCTCTTAAAACTTTGCTGGTTCTAGCCTGGCAGTGAGATCCAAGAGATTTATTTATTTTTTTGAAGTTGATTGTTTTGGAAGATTAACCTTTTCTGCAGTAGACGCCATGGCCAAAGTCTGACTCCCTACCAAAGTAAAGCAGGTCTAGCCAGAATTTGACATTAAAGGGTGAGATTTTTGGCAAAAACCCCTTTTTATTGGAAAGATGCTTTAGTGAGGCCAATAGAGAAATGCAATGCAATATGTGGTAGCTCATTCTGAGGAGAATTATGAGGTACTCAGGATGTACTGCCACTCTATAAGACCCGTTTTATTAAAGCAGCTCAAGTCAGTTCTCCTGTAGTATCATATGGCCAAATCCAGACTTCCTCTTAAAACTTTGCTGGTTCTAGCCTGGCAGTGAGATCCAAGAGATTTATTTATTTTTGAAGTTGATTGTTTTGGAAGATTAACCTTTTCTGCAGTAGTACGCCATGGCCAAAGTCTGACTCCCTACCAAAGTAAAGCAGGTCTAGCCAGAATTTGACATTAAAGGGTGAGATTTTTGGCAAAAACCCCATTTTATTTCAACAATGCTTTAGTGAGGCCAATAGAGAGAAATGCAATGCAATAGGTGGTAGCTCATTCTGAGGAGAATTATGAGGTACTCAGGATGTACTGCCACTCTATAAGGCCGGTTTAATGAAAACAGAGCAAGTCAGTTCTCCTGTAGTATCATATGGCCAAATCCTTACTTCTCATCAAAGCTTTGCTGGTTCTAGCCTAGCAGAGAAATACTAGATGTTTTTTTTTTTTTTTTTACTTGATAGTTTTGGAAGATTAACCTTTTCTGCAGTAGCATGCCATAGAAAGCCTGACTCCCTACCAAAGTAAAGCAGGTCTAGCCAGAATTTGACATTAAAGGGTGAGATTTTTGGCAAAACCCCATTTTATTTGAACAAAGCTTTAGTGAGGCCAATAGAGAGAAATGCAATGCAATATGTGGTAGCACATTCTGAGGAGAATTATGAGCTACTCAGGATGTACTGCCACTCTGTAAGACCCGTTTATTAAAGCAACACAAGTTCGTTCAACTGTAGAATCATATGGCCAAATCCTGACTTCTTAACAAAACTTTGCTGGTTCTAGCCTGGCAGTGAGATACAAGAGATTTTTTTTTTTTGAAGTTGATTGTTTTTGGAAGATTAACCTTTTCTGCAGTAGCATGCCATGGCCAAAGCCTGACTCCCTACCAGAGTAAAGCAGGTCTAGCCAGAATTTGACATGAAAGGGTGAGATTTTTGGCAAAAAACCCTTTTTTATTTGAAAGATGCTTTAGTGAGGCCAATAGGGAGAAATGCAATGCAATAGGTGGTAGCGCATTCTGAGGAGAATTATGAGTTACTCAGGATGTACTGCCACTCTATAAGACCGGTTTTATTAAAGCAGAGAACGTCAGTTCTCCTGTAGTATCATATGGCCAAATCCTGACTTCCTCTCAAAGCTTTGCTGGTTCTAGCCTGGCAGAGAAATACAAGAGATTTTTTTTTTTTTGAAGTTGATTGTTTTGGAAGATTAACCTTTTCTGCAGTAGCATGCCATGGCGAAAGCCTGACTCCCTACCAAAGTAAAGCAGGTCAAGCCAGAATGTGACATGAAAGGGTGAGATTTTGGCAAAAACCCAATTTTTATTGGAAAGATGCTTTAGTGAGGCCAATAGGAGAAATGCAATGCAATAGGTGGTAGCGCATTCTGAGGAGAATTATGAGCTACTCAGGATGTACTGCCACTCTATAAGACACGTTTTATTAAAGCAGCACAAGTCAGTTCTCCTGTAGAATCATATGGCCAAATCCTGACTTCTTATCAAAGCTTTGCTGGTTCTTGTCTGTCAGTGAAATACAAGAGATTATTTTTTTAAGTTGATTGTTTTTGGAAGATTAACCTTTTTCTGCAGTAGCATGCCATGGCGAAAGCCTGACTCCCTACCAAAGTAAAGCAGGTCAAGCCAGAATGTGAAATGAAAGGGTGAGATTTTTGGCAAAAACCCCTTTTTATTGGAAAGATGCTTTAGTGAGGCCAATAGAGAGAAATGCAATGCAATATGTGGTAGCTCATTCTGAGGAGAATTATGAGGTACTCAGGATGTACTGCCACTCTATAAGACCCGTTTATTAAAGCAGCACAAGTCAGTTCTCCTGTAGTATCATATGGCCAAATCCGGACTTCCTCTTAAAACTTTGCTGGTTCTAGCCTGGCAGTGAGATCCAAGAGATTTATTTATTTTTTTGAAGTTGATTGTTTTTGGAAGATTAACCTTTTTCTGCAGTAGCATGCCATGGCCAAAGTCTGACTCCCTACCAAAGTAAAGCAGGTCTAGCCAGAATTTGACATTAAAGGGTGAGATTTTTGGCAAAAACCCCATTTTTATTGGAACAATGCTTTAGTGAGGCCAATAGAGAGAAATGCAATGCAATATGTGGTAGCTCATTCTGAGGAGAATTATGAGGTACTCAGGATGTACTGCCACTCTATAAGACCCGTTTTATTAAAGCAGCTCAAGTCAGTTCTCCTGTAGTATCATATGGCCAAATCCAGACTTCCTCTTAAAACTTTGCTGGTTCTAGCTTGGCAGTGAGATCCAAGAGATTTATTTATTTTTTTGAAGTTGATTGTTTTTGGAAGATTAACCTTTTTCTGCAGTAGCATGCCATGGCCAAAGTCTGACTCCCTACCAAAGTAAAGCAGGTCTAGCCAGAATTTGACATTAAAGGGTGAGATTTTTGGCAAAAACCCCATTTTTATTGGAACAATGCTTTAGTGAGGCCAATAGAGAGAAATGCAATGCAATAGGTGGTAGCTCATTCTGAGGAGAATTATGAGGTACTCAGGATGTACTGCCACTCTATAAGGCCGGTTTAATGAAAGCAGAGCAAGTCAGTTCTCCTGTAGTATCATATGACCAAATCCTTACTTCTCATCAAAGCTTTGCTGGTTCTAGCCTGACAGAGAAATACAAAAGATGTTTTTTTTTTTTTTTAAGTTGATTGTTTTTGGAAGATTAACCTTTTATTGCAGTAGCATGTCATGGCCAACGCCTGACTCCCTACCAAAGTAAAGCAGGTCAAGCCTGAATGTGACATGAAAGGGTGAGATTTTTGGCAAAAACCCCTTTTTATTGGAAAGATGCTTTAGTGAGGCCAATAGGGAGAAATGCAATGCAATAGGTGGTAGCGCATTCTGAGGAGAATTATGAGTTACTCAGGATGTACTGCCACTCTATAAGACCGGTTTTTTTTAAAGCAGAGCAAGTCAGTTCTCCTGTAGTATCATATGGCCAAATCCTGACTTCTTATCAAAGCTTTGCTGGTTCTTGCCTGGCAGTGAAATACAAGAGATTTTTTTTTAAGTTGATTTTTTTTGGAAGATTAACCTTTTCTGCAGTAGCATGCCATGGCCAAAGCCTGACTCCCTACCAAAGTAAAGCAGGTCTAGCCAGAATGTGACATGAAAGGGTGAGATTTTTGGCAAAAAACCCTTTTTTATTGGAAAGATGCTTTAGTGAGGCCAATAGGGAGAAATGCAATGCAATAGGTGGTAGCGCATTCTGAGGAGAATTATGAGCTACTCAGGATGTACTGCCACTCTATAAGACACGTTTTATTAAAGCAGAGCAAGTCAGTTCTCCTGTAGTATCATATGCCCAAATCCTGACTTCCTCTCAAAGCTTTGCTGGTTCTAGCCTGGCAGAGAAATACAAGAGATTTTTTTTTTTTTTTAAGTTGATTTTTTTTGGAAGATTAACCTTTTTCTGCAGTAGCATGCCATGGCGAAAGCCTGACTCCCTACAAAAGTAAACCAGGTCTAGCCAGAATGTGACATGAAAGGGTGAGATTTTTGGCAAAAACCCAATTTTTATTGGAAAGATGCTTTAGTGAGGCCAATAGGGAGAAATGCAATGCAATAGGTGGTAGCTCATTCTGAGGAGAATTATGAGCTACTCAGGATGTACTGCCACTCTATAAGACCCGTTTTATTAAAGCGACACAAGTTCGTTCAACTGTAGTATCATATGGCCAAATCCTGACTTCTTAACAAAACTTTGCTGGTTCTAGCCTGGCAGTGAGATACAAGAGATTTTTTTTTTTTTGAAGTTGATTGTTTTTGGAAGATTAACCTTTTCTGCAGTATTATGCCATGCCTGACTCCCTACCAGAGTAAAGCAGGTCTAGCCAGAATTTGACATGAAAGGGTGAGATTTTTGGCAAAAACCCCTTTTTTATTGGAAAGATGCTTTAGTGAGGCCAATAGGGAGAAATGCAATGCAATAGGTGGTAGCGCATTCTGAGGAGAATTATGAGTTACTCAGGATGTACTGCCACTCTATAAGACCGGTTTTATTAAAGCAGAGAACGTCAGTTCTCCTGTAGTATCATATGGCCAAATCCTGACTTCCTCTCAAAGCTTTGCTGGTTCTAGCCTGGCAGAGAAATACAAGAGATTTTTTTTTTTTTTTGAAGTTGATTGTTTTTGGAAGATTAACCTTTTTCTGCAGTAGCATGCCATGGCGAAAGCCTGACTCCCTACCAAAGTAAAGCAGGTCAAGCCAGAATGTGACATGAAAGGGTGAGATTTTTGGCAAAACCCAATTTTTATTGGAAAGATGCTTTAGTGAGGCCAATAGGGAGAAATGCAATGCAATAGGTGGTAGCGCATTCTGAGGAGAATTATGAGCTACTCAGGATGTACTGCCACTCTATAAGACACGTTTTATTAAAGCAGCACAAGTCAGTTCTCCTGTAGAATCATATGGCCAAATCCTGACTTCTTTATCAAAGCTTTGCTGGTTCTTGTCTGTCAGTGAAATACAAGAGATTTTTTTTTTAAGTTGATTGTTTTTGGAAGATTAACCTTTTCTGCAGTAGCATGCCATGGCGAAAGCCTGACTCCCTACCAAAGTAAAGCAGGTCTAGCCAGAATGTGACATGAAAGGGTGAGATTTTTGGCAAAAAACCCTTTTTATTGGAAAGATGCTTTAGTGAGGCCAATAGGGAGAAATGCAATGCAATAGGTGGTAGCGCATTCTGATGAGAAATATGAGCTACTCATGATGTACTGCCACTCTATAAGATACGTTCTATTAAAGCAGCACAAGGCAGTTCTCCTGTAGTATCATATGGCCAAATCCCGACTTCCTCTTAAAACTTTGCTGATTCTAGCCTGGCAGTGAGATCCAAGAGATTTATTTAATTTTTGAAGTTGATTGTTTTGGAAGATTAACCTTTTCTGCAGTAGCATGCCATGGCAAAAGTCTGACTCCCTATCAAAGTAAAGCAGGTCTAGCCAGAATTTGACATTAAAGGGTGAGATTTTTGGCAAAAACCCCATTTTTATTTGAACAAAGCTTTAGTGAGGCCAATAGAGAGAAATGCAATGCAATAGGTGGTAGCGCATTCTGAGGAGAATTATGTGCTACTCAGGATGTACTGCCACTCTATAAGACCCGTTTATTAAAGCAGCACAAGTCAGTTCTCCTGTAGAATCATATGGCCAAATCCTGACTTCTTATCAAAGCTTTGCTGGTTCTTTCCTGGCAGTGAAATACAAGAGATTTATTTTTTTTTTAAGTTGATTGATTTTGGAAGATTAACCTTTTTCTGCAGTAGCATGCCATGGCCAAAGCCTGACTCCCTACCAGAGTAAAGCAGGTCTAGCCAGAATTTTACATGAAAGGGTGAGATTTTTGGCAAAAAAACCCTTTTTTATTGGAAAGATGCTTTAGTGAGGCCAATAGGGAGAAATGCAATGCAATAGGTGGTAGCGCATTCTGAGGAGAATTATGAGTTACTCAGGATGTACTGCCACTCTATAAGACCGGTTTTATTAAAGCAGAGAACGTCAGTTCTCCTGTAGTATCATATGGCCAAATCCTGACTTCCTCTCAAAGCTTTGCTGATTCTAGCCTGGCAGAGAAATACAAGAGATTTTTTTTTTTTTAAGTTGATTGTTTTGGAAGATTAACCTTTTTCTGCCATGGCGAAAGCCTGACTCCTACAAAAGTAAAGCAGGTCTAGCCAGAATGTGACATGAAAGGGTGAGATTTTTGGCAAAACCCAATTTTATTGGAAAGATGCTTTACTGAGGCCAATAGGGAGAAATGCAATGCAATGGGTGGTAGCGCATACTGAGGAGATTTATGAGGTACTCAGGATGTACTGCCACTCTATAAGACACGTTTTATTAAAGCAGTGCAAGACAGTTCTCCTGTAGTATCATATGGCCAAATCTGACTTCCTCTTAAAGCTTTTTGGTTCTAGCCTGGCAGAGAAATACAAAAGATTTTTTTTTTTTTTTGAAGTTGATTGTTTTTGGAAGATTAACCTTTTATTGCAGTAGCATGCCATGGCCAAAGCCTGACTCCCTACCAAAGTAAAGCAGGTCTAGCCAGAATGTGACATGAAAGGGTGAGATTTTTGGCAAAAACCCCTTTTTTATTGGAAAGATGCTTTAGTGAGGCCAATAGGGAGAAATGCAATGCAATAGGTGGTAGCGCATTCTGAGGAGAATTATGAGCTACTCAGGATGTACTGCCACTCTATAAGACACGTTTTATTAAAGCAGCACAAGTCAGTTCTCCTGTAGAATCATATGGCCAAATCCTGACTTCTTATCAAAGCTTTGCTGGTTCTTGTCTGTCAGTGAAATACAAGAGATTTTTTTTTTTAAGTTGATTGTTTTGGAAGATTAACCTTTTTCTGCAGTAGCATGCCATGGCGAAAGCCTGACTCCTACCAAAGTAAAGCAGGTCTAGCCAGAATGTGACATGAAAGGGTGAGATTTTTGGCAAAAACCCCTTTTTATTGGAAAGATGCTTTAGTGAGGCCAATAGGAGAAATGCAATGCAATATGTGGTAGCACATTCTGAGGAGATTTATGAGGTACTCAGGATGTACTGCCACTCTATAAGACACGTTTTATTAAAGCAGCGCAAGTCAGTTCTCCTGTAGTATCATATGGTCAAATCCTGACTTCCTCTCAAAGCTTTGCTGGTTCTAGCCTGGCAGTGAGATCCAAGAGATTTATTTATTTTTTTGAAGTTGATTGTTTTTGGAAGATTAACCTTTTTCTGCAGTAGCATGCCATGGCCAAAGTCTGACTCCCTACCAAAGTAAAGCAGGTCTAGCCAGAATGTGACATTAAAGGGTGAGATTTTTGGCAAAAACCCCATTTTTATTTCAACAATGCTTTAGTGAGGCCAATAGAGAGAAATGCAATGCAATAGGTGGTAGCTCATTCTGAGGAGAATTATGAGGTACTCAGGATGTACTGCCACTCTATAAGGCCGGTTTAATGAAAGCAGAGCAAGTCAGTTCTCCTGTAGTATCATATGGCCAAATCCTTACTTCTTATCAAAGCTTTGCTGGTTCTTTCCTGGCTGTGAAATACAAGAGATTTATTTTTATTTTTTTTAAGTTGATTGATTTTGGAAGATTAACCTTTTTCTGCAGTAGCATGCCATGGCCAAAGCCTGACTCCCTACCAGAGTAAAGCAGGTCTAGCCAGAATTTTACATGAAAGGGTGAGATTTTTGGCAAAAAAACCCTTTTTTATTTGAAAGATGCTTTAGTGAGGCCAATAGGGAGAAATGCAATGCAATAGGTGGTAGCGCATTCTGAGGAGAATTATGAGCTACTCAGGATGTACTGCCACTCTATAAGACACATTTTATTAATGCAGGACAAGTCAGTTCTCCTGTAGTATCATATGGCCAAATCCTGACTTCCTCTTAAAGCTTTGCTGGTTCTAGCCTGGCAGTGAGATCCAAGAGATTTATTTATTTTTTTGAAGTTGATTGTTTTTGGAAGATTAACCTTTTTCTGCAGTAGCATGCCATGGCCAAAGTCTGACTCCCTACCAAAGTAAAGCAGGTCTAGCCAGAATGTGACATGAAAGGGTGAGATTTTTGGGAAAAACCCAATTTTTATTGGAAAGATGCTTTAGTGAGGCCAATAGGGAGAAATGCAATGCAATAGGTGGTAGCGCATACTGAGGAGATTTATGAGGTACTCAGGATGTACTGCCACTCTATAAGACATGTTTTATTAAAGCAGCTCAAGACAGTTCTCCTGTAGTATCAAATGGCCAAATCCTGACTTCCTCTTAAAGCTTTGTTGGTTCTAGCCTGGCAGAGAAATACAAAAGATTTTTTTTTTTTTGAAGTTGATTGTTTTTGGAAGATTAACCTTTTATTGCAGTAGCATGCCATGGCCAAAGCCTGACTCCCTACCAAAGTAAAGCAGGTCAAGCCAGAATGTGACATGAAAGGGTGAGATTTTTGGCAAAACCCCCTTTTTTATTGGAAAGATGCTTTAGTGAGGCCAATAGGGAGAAATGCAATGCAATAGGTGGTAGCACATTCTGAGGAGAATTATGAGCTACTCAGGATGTACTGCCACTCTATAAGACACATTTTATTAATGCAGGACAAGTCAGTTCTCCTGTAGTATCATATGGCCAAATCCTGACTTCCTCTTAAAGCTTTGCTGGTTCTAGCCTGGCAGTGAGATCCAAGAGATTTATTTATTTTTTTGAAGTTGATTGTTTTTGGAAGATTAACCTTTTTCTGCAGTAGTATGCCATGGCCAAAGTCTGACTCCCTACCAAAGTAAAGCAGGTCAAGCCAGAATGTGACATAAAAGGGTGAGATTTTTGGCAAAAAAACCAATTTTTATTGGAAAGATGCTTTAGTGAGGCCAATAGGGAGAAATGCAATGCAATAGGTGGTAACTCATTCTGAGGAGAATTATGAGGTGCTCAGGATGTACTGCCACTCTATAAGACCGGTTTTATTAAAGCAGAGCAAGTCAGGTCTCCTGTAGTATCATATGGCCAAATCCTGACTTCCTCTCAAAGCTTTGCTGGTTCTAGCCTGGCAGAGAAATACAAGAGATTTTTTTTTTTTTTTGAAGTTGATTGTTTTTGGAAGATTAACCTTTTTCTGCAGTAGCATGCCATGGCCAAAGCCTGACTCCCTACCAAAGTAAAGCAGGTCAAGCCAGAATGTGACATGAAAGGGTGAGATTTTTGGCAAAAACCCAATTTTTATTGGAAAGATGCTTTAGTGAGGCCAATAGGGAGAAATGTAATGCAATAGGTGGTAGCGCATACTGAGGAGAATTATGAGGTACTCAGGATGCACTGCCACTCTATAAGACACGTTTTATTAAGGCAACTCAAGGCAGTTCTCCTGTAGTATCATATGGCCAAATCCTGACTTCCTCTTAAAGCTTTGCAGGTTCTAGCCTGGCAGTGAGATACAAGAGATTTTTTTTTTTTTTTTGAAGTTGATTGTTTTTGGAAGAATAACCTTTTTCTGCTGCAGCATCCCATAGCCAAAGCCTGACTCCCTACCAAAGTAAAGCAGGTCTAGCCAGAATATGACATGAAAGGGTGAGATTTTTGGCAAAAACCCAATTTTTATTGGAAAGATGCTTTAGTGAGTCCAATAGAGAGAAATGCAATGCAATAGGTGGTAGCGCATTTTGAGGAGAATTATGAGCTACTCATGATGTAATGCCACTCTATAAGACCCGTTTTATTAATATTGTACTCCAGTTATAGCAGTGCATATGATTGTCCTTGCTTTGAACATCAGCTACGCTAATTATTTTCCTGTTCTGTTTTTTCTTGGGATACCCATCCCGAGGGTAATCTAGAGAGTCCATCATCTCAAATCTGGATCCAGCCTCTCATAAAGTCTGCAGATTACCAACATCTGTGAAGAGATGACTCAACTCCTGCGAGGACTTCAGATGATGCAGCCCTGTAAGGTCAATACACAAATAAACGCACCCATGCTCATTTCTCTATACCCTAATCCAGGGGTCACCAACATGGACCACATGAATCGCCCGTGGGCCTGTTCTAAAAACAGCAAACCATAGCGCCACTCGGTACCCGCAGCTGGGTTCAGTCGCTTCCGTGTTAATCTAAGCGCAGGGCTCCATACTGAAGCTGAATATATACTAGTGTCTGTGAATATTAAATTGCAAAATAATATTTAAATAATACTCCTGTTCTGTGTCTCTGTGTGGATGAAGGGCGCAGATGCACGTGACACTCACTTGCTGTCTTTTGTAGTGCCGTGTGTCACTACATGGCCCTGTCCCAAATGGTACCCCAAAACCTCACGGTCTTCCTCTGAGTCAGCACTTTTGCGACGTAATGCCACTTTGAATGCCGGGTAAAAGTCCTCTGCGTAGCTGGCGAACTCAAGTATATGTCTCAAGTATATGTCTATGCAGGTTGGTAATAGGCGTTACCATATCAGTGGGTGTGGCCATAAACAGAGGGATGTTTTCAACTGTGTTACCTGATTTGCCCACGTCACAGTGTGGGTAGGGTTTAGGATTTATAAACACCCATCAATTTAAAAACACCCACAAATTTAGAAACGCCCACTCTTGGGCTCAGCTGCACATCATGGGCGCATAGCAGCAGCAAAGGGGGCACTCACGAGCACCCTTCTTTAAGCTTAAATGATGAATGGGAAACCCTGCGGTCTTATGGACTTAACGGACAGGTGCACGCAGCGGCCATTGTAAGTCCACAAGAACGAAAGTGCACATGAAGTGTGCCATTTGGGACAGGGCCAAAAAGGCTCGATTTCTCACACAAACTGATCTCTTTGTGCATGTTGTCTAAGCATGTTTTTTTTGCTCTCATATAATTGTTACCCATTCACATGCATTATATGACTGGCACACAGCAACGGTTGGAGTTAAAAATCTTCATTGAAGTTCTAGAAACAAAGACACCTACATCTTGAATGCCCTGGGAGTAAGCAGATAAACATCAAATTTTAATTTTGGGGTGAACTATCCCTTTAAGACGATTATTATAAAATCAAACGAAGTAAAAGTTGGACTTTCTACTGGACTTTCTACTTCTATTTGTTTGAGCCCTCACACTCTCAAAAGAGGTTACCTTTTGTTATAAGAACCCAAAGCCGCTGTCCCTTGAAAATTTGTTAATTTCTTTATCTTGTATGCAAAATTCTTCATTCAAGTCTCCTTATTTCCTCTTTTCTTGCTGAATTAACTTTTTAACTCGTTATGATTGTTAATTGTAAGTAGTACAACCATGATCTTGCATGTGTATAAGTTCTGCAGTAAAAATAATAATAATCTAAAACCAATATATTGCTGGGCAATCGATTAATCGCATCCAAATTAAAAGTTTGCATTTACGTAGTATGTGTGTGTGTGTGTGTGTGTGTGTACTGTGTATAATTATGTATAAATACATTTCATTCATGTATTATAAACATGTCTGGCTTTGTTTCGGTGCAGAAAAAAAAAATATGTAAAAGATGAATGTCAAGTTGTTTTAGATAAATTTGACATAATGTCACATTTATTAAGGTGACTTTGTGATGTTAAAATGCAGGACATGACATGAGAAGATCTTTTCTGGTTTTCTACAACTTTTGTAACATATTTTGATTATTGTTACATGGCATGAAAGGACACATGGATCACAGAACAATTTTTGCACTTTTTTGAATACGTGACAAAACAATTACACTTCGGCAGCAAAGGTCAAAACAAGTTGATATGACAGGAGTAACCAGTTCAATTGCCTATCGAGTTTTTTTTTTTAAAGCAGAAGTGGATGAAGCCAGTCTAACGTCTCAATCTTCTTTTGCCAGTTTGAAACAATTGTGAGGGATAATTCTGCTAATTATCCCCTTGTTTGACATTGAAATGTAATGCTTAGATCTGAAGCTTTGTTATGAAATGATAGCCCTTAATTGTGAAGTAAACAGATATCTGTGAACGTATAACTCAAATATATTACCAAAAGCCATTTACAAGTGTATTTAACTGCTGTTTTTCTTTCATTTAAATATACTATATTTTCAGTGAGAAGTGTTTGTGTAGTGTCTCGCTCCATTATAAAACACACATTTTTGGTAACACTGCCTTGGATGAAAATAAAACACATCTGCAGTTTTGTTTCACCATTGCGGATTAACTATTGATCTTATTTTTCCCATCAAGGACTCTATATCTAAACCATCTGCATTACTTGACTTTGCAAGTAACCTGTAGGGAGAATATCTCTAAGTATTTCTGTTTTCAAGCAGCATAATCAATACTAGGAAACCTGAAAGTGAGTAAAACGCAAATACTACAGCGCAGCCAAAAGAACTCAGCCATAAATATCTGCAAAAAGTGTGGAAATCAAACCAAAGTGGGCTGTGGGTAGAGTAGGAAATGGACAACAGCCGAACACTATTCTAGATTCACAGTGCATGTCTCCACAAAACAAGAAAAATAAGACGATATGAATGATAAAGAAGTGTCTTTCCTCTTTCTCAAATTCAGTTTGATCATTTTTAGTGTCTCGCATTACTCCAATTAAAAACATGTAATGTATTTTATTGTGAGTCCATTCCTAAAGTCTCCCAGATTCCTCAGTTTTCCTCATCCACATGACCGGCAGAGGTAATTTGACTTCACTACACCGGCTCACAGATGCCGATCAAACTGAAGCAAGCGTGCTTTTCTCCTCATAATAAAGGGCTGAATCAAACCATGGCGGTTTTTCTCAGTTAGGTTCCGCTGTAAGCTTCACGAGGTAGCGAGGTCTCGTCGATGGTGACCACCAGTTCTTCCGGCTTGATGGCGTTCTGGAAATCAGAGTGATTGTACACGATGTCCACTGGACGTGAGAGTTCGCTCATTTCATTCACGCTGCTGCTGATGCAGTTCACCTCACTCTTGCTCCTGCGGTCGTCTGAACGGGGCCCGAACACCCACTCTGATGAGAGACACAGATTACAGATGATTATCAGTCACATGGAGAGTCACAAAGGATCCACCGCGTGAGAGAAGGTGCTGGGAGAAAGGACGTTAAAATACAGGTTCTTTATTGGCATCGATGGTTCTCAAGAACGATGCATTAAAATTATTTTTATGCATCTTTTTTTTTTTTTAACTAAAATGTTGAATCACTGAAATCAGGCCATCTAACACACTTTGTTCACAAGGCTTTTCAGAACTGGATGTTGTTGAGTTTTTTCTTCCAGACAATGTGAAAAACATTTTGATCACTCATTCATAAAACTTTATAGCCATTTAACTTTTGTAAGATAATTATTGTCAGAATGGCTGTATGCGGGGAGGGTGTGAATCATATTTATACATGAGGCGTCAACGACTCCTCTGAATATCAATGAGGAATGTGACAGAGGGAACTATAGAGAATCAATGAGATTTAATGATTGAATGTATTGTTTGTAGCTTATTCACAAAAGCATGTTTAATTTAAAATAAGTAATCTCACTATACATTTTCTTTACATAAAGATTTTAGACTTACTGTACCATTCAAAAGTTTTAGTATGTTTTTTAAAAAAGTCTCTCACAAAGGCTGGATTTATTTGATAAAAATAAATAAATAATAACAATAAAAAACGGTAAAACAGTGAAATATTATTACAAATTAAAATAAAATAAAGGAATGTTGACGCAGCCATTTGCGTGGATAATAACCGGTAACTTTATAAAACTATAGACCCCTTCAATGTTTGTAAATATCGTTGGATGCGCGCGCAGCATGGGGTCAGAAAAAATGACGGGGCTAATAGACCGGCATATTGTGTCAAGCTATGCACAGTCTTTGACGCTACAGGACCGGGAACAATACTATGGAAAACTTGTTTTAGCTAATGGCGATTGTCTGCCTGATCCCGAGCTCCTAACAGAATGGGTTGACAACGTTAGCAAGTGGCCAGATATTCACTGGCCCGCGATATACTGCTAGCTGGTGGACAAGCCGAGTGTTTACACGCGCGAAAAACTAAGAGCCTACAAATCCCTAGACGCTTATAATTACGTAGTCTGTGGGCATGTCCAGACGGTTTTATATAGCGACATAGGCGATGACTTTTGTGTTTTAAAAGCGGAGGTTCAGAATCCAGAAGCCTAAGTGTTGACTAATTAACTAGCGTTTTACTTATGTGTTCTATTTCTTGAATGTTGTCTGTAGACTGATGCACTTGTTATTGTTTCTTGTTTGTATGCAGATGCACATAAATTTTGTTATCCAGTATCTTAAATAAAACAAGTGACAATAAATGTTACACTTCCATAATGATTCTTTATTGGAACAGGTCCAGAAACAATGTTAAATATTTGGACAATATACAGACTATATACAAATATACAAAGTGATTGTAAAATAGCATTAATCATTAAATTTTTTCAACTAAATTACTTATTTGGGAACCACACTTTTACAGAGGTTTGTTAGAGTAGCGCACACAATCACTACATCATCTGGCATATCAACCTGAGACACCGGAATAACGATTTGTAAAATCTTGAAGTTTTTCCACCGACCAATGACTCGTTCAACATGAATCCTAACCCGAGACAGTTGTCTGGATGCATCTACTTCTTGTGCAGACAGTTGCTTTTTCCCTTTAGTAAAATGAGGGATACGAAGAATGGCGCCGCAAGCTCATCCCGTATTAAAAATAAAAGTATGTAGTATGCCACAGGTCACAAGTATTACCAGATATCAGACTTCACCTAACTATTAAATCAGTCTACAGTTTACAGAAAACATTTTGTTTACTTAACACGGCTTAACTCTACCGTTGTTGTCACAATGTTGGCGCTAGCCTGCGGCTAACTACTAGAAGCTGGCAAAATTATGTCTTACGGTCCATGACATTAGCAAAACTATTAACCGGCATAACTTAACGTTATAGGCTAGTGTACAGAAACCCGCAGTTCACGACGCAACAAGTAGGCATTTTTTCTTGACGAGAAATTAACTGGTTGACACACACTTCAATGGGACGGAATTAACTTTCTGACCCCGACATGCGCAGTGCGAACTGCGAATTTTCCCGTGACGTCACCCGTGAAGGGGTCTATACAGAGGAAAAACGCACATACGTCACTCGGTATTCTCTGTTGAACCGGAACTCACTTTATTTTGCATATTTCCATTTATGGAAAGCAGGTCACTTTCACGTGACATGAACTGTATGAGGGCATACCTATTACAAACGTTAACAATGAAACAAACAGGGTGGCGTTCTCCTGTCTGTCTCCCTGTGAAGTCCATTCTGAAGTGAGTGTGAAAATGAACTCAGAACTCTGAGAAAACTTGCCACACAGACACGACAGATCTCTTTATAAAGACTGGAATGTCTACTTTTAAATGAAGTCATTTATATAAAAAACTGATATTTTCTGTTTATGTAATCCGTATGAAAAGAGCGAGAGGTCCAGTTTCTCAAGTGGCTGCTCATTATCTGTAATGTGACCATACCTACGCGCGCGCAAAGCGATTCACATACAAATCCTCCACGTGAAGGAACGCAAACCTGTAAACGCCCCTCATTACCTCAAAACAAAGACTCTTCATCCTTCTAGTGATTTTCTTCGAGCTCAGAAGACACGCTTGCGAGTTTCCCTTGAATTTACCTCAGAATAAGAAGAACGCGATTTTAAGGTAAACAGTTTCTTCTCACTTAATGCGTTACTGATGCATAAACTGCACATTGTAGCCTAATAGTTGAATTACACACACACACACACACACACACACACACACGTTTGGTATCCATGTTTTATGGGGACTCTCCATAGACGTAATGATTTTTATACTGTAGCTATTCTCTCCCCTACAGTAGCCTAACCCTACCCAAAAAAGTCCCCATAAGGACAAAGGACAATATTTTGTCCTTATAACATAGGGTATAGCCTGAACCACACAATGTTGTATTTATACATACAGTTCATACATGATGGAGAAAGAGAATACAAGTATAATTTAGTTATTTAACACAACAAGTACAAAAAAGGCCATCGATTGCTTTGTTTTGAAATGGCCATGAAATCTGGCATTTTTCATGCCAAAATCTTGTGAATAGGCCTTTACTCTGTCACTGTTCTCACTGATTCATACCTACATATGCAATTTATTTATTTTATTTTTATTTTGTTTTAGTTTAATGGACAAATAGAATAACCTCTCTCCAGATAAGGGAAAAAAACTGTATTTTCTGTCAGAACTAATTTATACTTTAAACTGAACTTTCATAATTGAGAGTTCTGATTCTGAACCACTCATAATACACAGAACACTTTGCTAAAAGCTGATGAGTCCATTCTGACAAAACAATGTGAAACTGTTTGTCATGGAAAATGGTCTGGGGACTGGTTTAGTCTTACACAAAAGAGCCATGCACAATTTCACAGATACATACAAACATTACACACATTATTATTCAAGGACATAAACTAAGTTAAAAATAGCCCAAGACTTGATTAACTGGTCTGATTTCAATATTTTAATGAAAAGCCTGATGGAAAACGAAAAAGATGTGCAGCCCTTCTTTACGAAACAGAAGCCATGAATCTCACGAAAACCATCAAGAACATGTCCGGGTCATATTTCACAATTTATGAAAACAAAATTGATATTCCAATTAGGAAGCAACAAAAGCTTCTTTCTGTAATGCAATGCACACTACATATTATATATATATATATGCCTCAGGCTGCTGTCTGACTGCATTAATTAAACACCTTGCAGAATTAAAGTACTTGATTAATGATTCAAACAGCTCTAATGTACCACCATCCAGTCCAAATGCTCTATCAAAACTGAACACTTAGGTCAGATCCATGACAGAAACCACCAGCCTGGCTGCGCTAAAGGCATTCGCCTTTGACTCAGAAAGCATCCTGGAATTAAGATGAGCAGATAATACAGCAGAGTCGGACTGAAGGCTGTGAGTAAACAAAAGTGGCTGATAAGCATGATGGCATGAAAACTTCCCACACATTTATGCCAATTAGGTTGAACTGCTTCAAAGAGGGAGAAAAGAGGGAGAGGGAAAATAAGCATGGCAAAAATAATCAGGATATTAAATGGGATTTTTATAATTCCAGAGAAAGAACACATGCCATAAGAGAACTGCCTCATGCCTGATTCATTTGTATTTTTAAGGTTTTAAGTACGTAGCGTTGGAACCCAATTGTAATTATTTGAATTTCCAGGGATCAGCATTCTCCCCTAAAAGTGATCAGGCAGATGTAGAGACTTGAAACTTTGAGGGGTGGTAGCACCCACCCTGTCTACAACGTCACCAAAGACTTGCCCCAATCGGCCTGACATTGGCACTACAGCGGTCAAAAGTACATAATGGCTCGTAACTCCTAAACCATTCGCCGCAGACTCAAGAGGATCAAAATGTTTCGAATTAGATGGTCATCGCAAAGTTTTTGTGTATTTAGTATTTTTCAAAAAAACCTATTGTGAACTAGTCCTAGGTCTTTCACCTGATTGGAACCAAACCGCAGAAAGATTATCTGGAGTCTAATTATCAATAATTATCAAATTTAAATTCACCGTCACTAAGGACCACCAAAATGTTTGTGGTGGGCAGAGACACATTTACCAATATGGCTGTAATTCTTCAATGGAATGTGATATTTTAACCAAAATTTTTACTCATGTTTATGGGCTCAATTTTTGGTCACATGAAATTTTTTTTTTAGCAGAGATTGGCCACTTGATGGTGCTATAAAATTGAAAAAACACAAAAAGGTGTGGCAAGGTAGACGAGCAGGAGGAGTATCGCATGTCCTTATATGCCTCCGAGCTCCCTCATGAGAGGACTCGAGACCGGTCTGAAGTCCTCTCATGAGGGAGCTCTGAGACATATAAGGACGAGAGAGGACCAGGCCTGGATTTTATGTTTTTTGAAATAATATTTTCCATCTATGGTCTATGTGGTTACAGGCTTGTTTAATAAAACATAATACCTTGTGGGTTACAATTTATTTTAAGGTGATGTAGTTGCATTGTACTAACTCAAAATACTGAGTCATATTATTTAACTGTATACTATAAGGTGTTAAGGTTGGGGTTTGATTTAGGGTTAGTTACTTGTAATTATGCATATTTTACTGTTGTTATTATTATAGTAAGTACATGTAGTTACTGTGTACATGTAGTGTAACTATGTCACCTTAAAATAAAGTGTTACCCAAATGTGCTTAAAGGCCTTAAAGCGCTTGAACACAGATAATTGCTGCTCACAGCTATATTTAATAGTGCCTTTTAATAGTGACTTTTTTATGACAGGTTGTGTAAATAATCCCCCATGGTTATGTTTTTTTTTTTTTATTCGTAATCTTTATTTGTAATGCATTTTAAAATAGTTTTAATTTACTGAAGGAAATCTTAGTGGTGATTGACAAATGACAATGCAAAAGTCAATGCCATAGGGATTTCTGGGTGGTTCGGTTGATTTATTGTCTCTGTTGTCTAGCGTAATAGCACACTTTGAAGAAAACCCCAACCCCAAGCATCAGCAGTAATAGTGAGTCTTGTCATATCATAATAAACAAGTTGACAAAACTAAATAGTGTGCATGACTATAGGATAGTAGCTCCCTACATCCTGTCTGACCCTGGAGAGAGAAATACTACAGTGAGAATCATACCAAAGAGACAATCTTCACATTTACACCTCCATGACCTGCACCATCACCACATTTACACTACCCAGCACATGTAGGATGAGTGCTCGCTGTAACCAGGGCTTTTGAGGAAATCTCCTAGGTACCGTTGAGTGCTTATGTCCCCTGTGTGTGTGCATGTGTGTGTGTAAAACTCGCCTGCTTCATCACTTCAGGTAAACGTCAAGGTCTTTGAAAAACAGAAGTGAGGGACTGTAATTCCTTTTCATCCCCTTCCGGATACTCCTCTCTGAGCTTTCAGAAATCAGCCGAGATGTTTGTGGAGGTGAATGTAAATGTGTGAATGTACAACAGAGTTGCATTTCAGAGTTGAGACTGCTTTATGTCAGTGAACTGATGCAGACAATAGTGTGCACCATCAAAAACATACTTCAGTCAACCTCATCATAACCCTTTATGAATATGAATGCCTTAAACACACCAAAAGTTCACAAAACCCCACTTTCATAGTAGGGTGAACCAGGCACAACCTAATGCGGGGTTAGTTGTAACACACATGGTTTAAAACGTTCCACACATGCCAGGATGAAGAAACCATATCAACATTATTTAGAGAAAAAATTGAAAAATCTTTGGAAGATTTCACTGAATATTTATTTACCCATTGCAAAAGTACATTTCCTACTTAAGTTAATTTTTCATCTCTGTGTTTTTTGTGTTTATTTAAAATAAGACAAATCTGATATTATTTTAATCTTCTATCTGTTAACAGATGAGAGAGTTATTTAATGCCTGATCTAACCAGCAGAAGTCACGAGTCGCGGTTTAAATCTCAGTTGCGCAGATGGGGTGTGTCACAATTAGCCCCTATTACAACTATATGCTATTATATTCTATACTTTTATGAATTCTTTTGAGAAACCATGAGAAAAGGGTGAATAATGACTGAGAATGTTCAGAAGTAATTCATTATTATATGTTTTGAAATATGCTGTATATCTATTTTACTGTGTGTTTGTTGTCAAACTCAAAAATGTGTATATTTTTAATGATTAAAAAATGACATTTTATTTTTAAAAAGTGAATAATTGTATTTTATTGATAAAATATTTTAGTTTGTTTTGGATATATTTTTGATTATATCAGATAACATTTTAAGCTGTCAGTTGGTCATATTGCAATGTACCCCTTCACATGTTACAATGTACTCCACATGGGGCATGTTGTCACATTTCACTTACATTCTTTCGGGGTAAATCAAGAAAAAGGTATACACTGTATTAATGAAACAAAACCACACATGTGGGAAAAAATAAATACTCACAAACTGAGACAGAAAGCGTTAGGTTGTGCCGCTCTCCCCTACTGGTTAATGGTTGCAATGAATGAAAAAACAAGCTGTAAATAGGACCTGCTGAAACCCCCCAGCTTAAAACAACCTTAGATGGTTCTTCCAGTAACATTGATAGAATGTTTGTTCAACGTTCTCTGGTCTTTAGCACAATTCACCATTAATGGAACTTTCGTTCTGAAACGTTTTTAGTTCTTCTAACGACTAATTGTTTTAGAATTTTCAGAGAAAATTAAAAAGTAACATTCCATTTTTTGAAATAACTAATAAATGTAATATCACCTCATGTTCGCATAACCAAGAAAATACGTTTCTAAAATATTAAACACGTTTTGAACGTTCAGCAAACATAACGTTTTCATAACTTGATTGGAACAGTTTATGTTAGCTGGGTACAGGCACTTTTGCTGCTGTAGGCTGGGAAACCAGCATGAGACCCCATAAGCTTGTTTAATTTTATCAGCAGTGCAATGAACCAAACAAATGCAGACAGAGTTGCATATCTGCATTCTATTGTTGAATCTTGCTGACATGAATGCATACCCAAAACACAAATACTTGCACAGTGTTTCTTCAGAGTGTTGTTTAATTGATCACATACACATATACATTTACAGAATGCACTTACCAAAACACTCATGCACGAGATCCTTCACCAGGTGCCCCACGATCGCGTACGCCACGGCCACCACCACTAGCGCGGCCATGACCAGGTACAGCACCGCCTTGGGCAGCGGAATCGAGTCCCTCGGGGGCGTCCTGTAGTCCGTGTACTGGAGGTCACTCTCGGAGTACGAGTACTGAAAGACGTGCTCCATCCCGGACGTGTGGTTGGAGTTGAGCGGCGGGTGACTAGCGCTCATCCCGCTCAGATCGGGCTCCAGAGCCGTCACCATGGTGCTCGTCATCGCCTCCACACGATCCATACTCCGATGAACAAATCCCGCTGATTTATTCACAAGAGGCAATATCTGGGAGAGAAAAAAACTCCAGTCCTTGATGGCTGTGGTGTTGCATAAAAACATAATGCCTTTGGATGTTAGCCTATCACTTCTGGTGGAAGTGACCTCCGGCATCACCGGTGGATGTAGTTGCGCCAAACTCTTGCTGAAGTCTCGTTCAGTTTATCCAAATGAGGATATTAGTTTCCTCAATCAGTACAACACGAAATCTGGACCAAACGCTAAAATGATTTATAAATAAAACCAGCAGCTGTAAAATAAGAATTACAAAGACCATTCCCAAATTCAGTAGCGTTATTTCCACATAAACTCGGTATTCGCTTGTTTTATGTTCTGTAAATGAAAACGCTGCAGTAAGAGATCGAATCAATGCGCCCATCAATTTCAGAACATCCCCAAATTTAGAGTATTCCCGTAGGCTACATAAGACGATTGGAGTCGGAAGAAGTAATATAGCCTACTTTAAACACGTCGTTTAAACGAATAAACCTCATACTATTCTAAATGTTTCCAAACGCATGGACGTTCTCAGAGAAAGAGTTTCACACATGATGCTTGCTGTTGAAATAATGATTGTTTCCTCGTTTAATGAGAGAAAATGCAAGCGAATATTCATTAGTAAATGAAAAATGATGCAGTAGGCTATAGGAGATTTGAGGATATATAATAAAACATATACCTGCGTTTATATTAGACTATAACGTCTATTCAAACCATTTTCAACACAATTCTGTTCACCCCCAAAAGTATTTCCACATAACATATTTGCGACGATCTTCACGTCCATAAAAAGTCAAGAAGAGTAATAAATATCCCTCAGCATTCTACTGTCGTAACCTAAACCTGTCGATTCTCGTTCGGCTATGCAAAAATACCAAATTCACGTATTCTCCCGAGAAAGTGTTTCCGCGTAAACGAAATATTTGCGTCTATAAAAAGTCCTTAAGAGTAATACATATCCCTCAGCAGTCTACACGTCAAACACGCTGACGAAACGATCAAACGCGTCAGCATTTTCCCCACGAGCTCCAAGCACGCGCGTCAATTTTGAATGCAGGCAGTGGGGGGTTCAAAGCGAGCGCGTTCAAGAGCGTAACGAGGGTCGCCTTCAGCGAGTCTAACCCGGTGTTGACCTGGAAACGGGTTTTGTACGATTTCCCCATCCTTTTCTCAAGCCTATAAGGACGCCGCCACCTACACCGAGAGCGCGCGCAGACCAGTGCAGAAGAGAGCGCGGAGAGAGAGAGAGAGAGAGAGAGAGAGAGAGAGAGAGAGAGATAGATGGAATGTATTGGAACTTTCAAGCGGAAAAGACAATGTCAGTGCAGACTAATGTTGGAGTCTTTTTTTAGTCATTAACCATTTATTCTTTGAAGGACAAGGTTTTAGGAGACTAGGCAAAGTGAACGGAGATTGTTTAGTCAGAAATTGTCTTGCATAAACAATCACATTTACAACCACCATCACTAGCAGGGCAATAATACCCCCATACTGTGGCTAATATGTCACCTAACTACACCCTAGAGGTGCGCGTCAAAGAAGTCACGTGTTCCTATTTTTTCTGATCATGTCGAGAAATATCCTGATAAGAGATGAAGAGAAAACATCTTTTGTGTGCTGCTGACCCGTGCCTCATGGCTCCAAGAGCTGGAGAGACAGAGATTCATATCTCAATCTGACCAACTTCTCTGACTGGACAACAAGAACAATAAGTATTTTAATCTCTCCCCATTACCTTACAACCAAATGGATATAAACAATTTAATCCTGGTTTGCTGATCTAGTTTGATGGTTTTAGAGGGGTTTTGGGCATCTGAAAGTTTCTCAGGCTGGAGGACCACAGGCTAAGATAGCTGAACACCAGCGTGCAAGAAAACCAGCTGAACAAGCAAGCAAGATAAACAAAATAATTAAGCTACATTAATGGTGTCACCAGAAATAATTAAATTCAACTGTATAAATAGTTTTTTTCCCAACACAAGACAAATATGAACACTGAATGCTCATACTTCCCAGATAAATTTGACATGGATAGAGATTTATGGCACATTTTAGAAACAACCCAGTTCATAAAAGAGCCTTATTCTTATGAGTAATGCGTGAGTGAAGAGAAAGGGCTGTGCCTTCGCTGCAAGCTTTAGTGTGAATTTTCACATTTTAGTACAAAATCCAGATTCCCGATGATTGATTTCGGCAGGACTCAAACCTGCAATTATTTGACCTAAAGTCAAACAGCATATTCATGACCAAACAAGTTTTAAATTTAGGCCGAGACATTTATTTAGTTATTAGGTCATATGTTCAGCTACATGTGCTTGAAGAAAACCTATACATTTGTTGGGGGCAATCTTGCAAATTTAGCCACAAATACTGTAATATAAGTACAAAAATTGTTCTTCTAACTTCTATTGCTTAATAAAAAAATCAAAAGACAAACATTTATTTTAATGCTATTTTCTTAAGTCAGACATCCCTGACGTAATTAATTCATGTGCCCTTGTAATCCCCAACGCCTAATAAAACCCCAACTCATTAACTCAAAACACCTGCAAAGGACTTTAAATGGTCTCCCAGTCTAGTTCTGTAGGCTACACAATCATGGGGAAGACTGCTGACTTAACAGTTGTCCAAAAGACGACAATTGACACCTTGTACAAGGAGGACAAGACACGAAAGGTCAATGCAAAATACACTGGCTGTTCACAGAGCTCTGTGTCTAAGGACATTAATAGAGAGGTGAAGGGAAGGAAAAGATGTGGTAGAAAAAAGTGTACAAGCAATAGGGATAACCACTCCCTGGAGAGGATTGTGAAACAAAACCCATTAAAAAATGTGGGGGAGATTCACAAAGAGTGGACTGCAGCTGGAGTCAGTGCTTCAAGAACCACTACGCACAGACGTATGCAAGACATGGGTTTCAGCTGTCTCATTCCTTGTGTCAAGCCACTCTTGAACAACAGACATCGTCAGAAGCGTCTCGCCTGGGCTAAAGACAAAAAGGACTGGACTGCTACTGCGTGGTCCAAAGTTATGTTCTCTGATGAAAGTAATTTTAGCATTTCCTTTGGAAATCAGGGTCCCAGAGTCTTGAGAAAGAGAGGAGAGGCACACAATCCACGTTGCTTGAGGTCCAGTGTAAAGTTTCCAAAATCAGATGGTTTGGGGTGCCATGTCATCTGCTGGTGTTGGTCCACCTTGTTTTCTGAGGTACAAGGTCAACGCAGCCATATACCAGGAAGTTTCGCTGACCAACTTTATGGAGATGCAGATTTCATTTCCCAACAGGACTTGGCACCTGCACACAGTGCCAAAGCAACCAGTACCTGGTTTAAGGACCATGGTATCCCTGTTCTTAATTGGCCAGCAAACTCGCCTGACCTAAACCCCATTGAAAATTTAAGGCAGGCATTCTCAATCCTGGTCCTCGAGGGCCGCTGTCCTGCAGAGTTTAGCTAATCCCTAATCAACCCTAATCAAGCACACCTGAACCAACTAATTAAGCTTATATTTCTAAGATTATTAGAACAGGTTATACAGCTACAGGCAGGTGAGTTTGAAGAGGATATTGTGATTGGGGTATTGCGAAGAAGATGCGATATGCCAGACCCAACAATGCAGAAGAGCTGAAAGCCACTCTCAGAGCAACCTGGTCTCTCATAACACCTGAGCAATGTCACAGACTAATCGATTCCATGCCACGCTGCATTGCTGCTGTAATTCAGGCAAAAGGAGCCCCAACTAAGTATTGAGTGCTATACATGCTTATACTTTTCATGTTCATACTTTTAAGTTGGCCAAGATTCCTAAAAATCCTTTCTTTGTATTGGCCTTAAGTAATATTCTAATTTTCTGAGATACTGAATTTGGGATTTTACTTAGTTGCCAGTTATAATCATCAAAATTAAAAGAAATTAACATTTGAAATATATCAGTCTGTGTGTAATGAATTGATCTAATATACAAGTTTCACTTTTTGAATGGAATAAGTGAAATAAATCAACTTTTTGATGATATTCTAATTATATGACCAGCAGCTGTATATGTCACAGTGAGGAAGAAAAGATAAGACAAAGACTGTTGCGGCGTAACTATCATATTTTAGCACAGCAGAAATGCTGTACTGACCAGTCAGGAATGGTACTATCTATTTTATAACTTTGTGACTGATGCTGGAAACCCTCCTCCATTAGCTGAAGAGTTCACCGGCACTGACCCCCATGAGTCCCTCTTTTCAAATACAGCGCTAACCCCTTTCACTTTTCTCTGCAGGAGGTCATCTCGTCTGTGCTTGTGAATTACCTCCTGTGATATTTTGCACACCTTTGTGTCCGCTGGCCTCGCCGTCTCCCTCTCTCTCATGGACTGGAGTCAATTAAGAGCGTATCAGAGCTTTCAACAAGAAGAAGAAGAGGAAGCGACGGGAGTCAGTGACCTCACACAGCAAAGGGCTGAATCAGGTAGAGGGTTTTGTCATGGTGGAGGGAGGTGTGCGAGACTGAAGTCTGAGCAAGACGTGATGGATTTCCTGGTTGCAGGTTTGATGATAAATATCAAAAGACCATTTATTACAGCTTAGCTGAAAGCAGCAACGCTCAATCTTAGTTCTGTCTTCTTGTCTGCAGGTGAGATTAACGTCCTACAGGGAAGAAAAACACGTTTTATTACATTTTCTGTGCATTTTTTAAAATGTATTTTTATTTTTTATAAACCACACCAATTGGTTTACCTATCAACATCAAGATATGGCTTATAAATTAATTACTTTTATTATTACTTTCTATTATTTCAGTAAGCAATGATGATTGCATGCCACAACAAGTTTACAACAAACACTTTTCCAACTACTCCAGGGAATACAGTGTTGAAAAAATATGTTTTTTCCCCTTCAATCTCGCCTTTGTTGGATTACCTAAAACAAAAGGACACTGTCTGTATGATGTCTATATAGTAATTTGC
Organism: Gobiocypris rarus; assembly: GCA_023029165.1. Taxonomy (NCBI): domain Eukaryota; kingdom Metazoa; phylum Chordata; class Actinopteri; order Cypriniformes; family Gobionidae; genus Gobiocypris; species Gobiocypris rarus. Next base: position 6,212,715 of record CM040933.1, on the reverse strand, counting down.
ATTGTAACCTCATTAGTTACCAAATTGGAAAAGTCTACATAGGCAGCAATTCATTCAAATAGTTTTCAAAAGAGCTTTATCTTGTTGCTATAAAATAACACAATATTTGAATAAGCATTATGCATGAGTTCTTTCAATAATTTATGAGAGTTAAAAGCTTTTAAAATTGTACTGTTTTAACACAGTGGTCTGTAACACTGAAATATCTGCAATGAATACGGTAAAAACACTCTCTCGCCCTTGCTATCATGCAGTGAGCTACCTCAGGGTAGATTAAAGGTTTCACATTTTCTCAGGGCAATCATTTTAAAGGCATGAACAGAGGAAATGGAGATATTCTGGGTGGATAATCTGAGCCGAATGATTTATTTAAATAAACATTAATCCTCTCAAAAAGTGTGCTAATTTCAAGCACTGCCATATCATTTGACGTGCAAGCCTCCAGATGTGCACATACTAAATTGAGTTGATCCACTCAGATTTGAGATGACTGGGCATTTTGGCAGAGGAACAGCACTGATCTTTAAATTGATGACTGATATCCAGGAATTAACAGTTGCCAGACCCAGACAGAATACGCTGTTGTTATTGATACACCTTATTTGAATGTGTTCAAGCTAGATTTGCGAGCTGTGGCAGTAGATTTTCAGCGAATAGTATTTTCTATCGTACCAACAGCTTATCGTTCTCCATTACATTTCATACCAATAACATCAAATAAATACATAGCTGCGAGCACCAATTATCAGGGTTCAAACTCTTTACGGCCTTTAAGCACATGCATAAAAGTTTATTATGTTTTATTTAGCCTGTAACCAAGATCATAGATGGAAAAGACCATTTACTGCCAAAACAGGTCAATTTGCTAAGGAAATATATGTTTTAAATCTTTTTAACAGTTATCTTTGAGGTAGAGCCAAAAACCTAGGACCAGGTTTGCGAAAGTAGGTTTTTAAAATAATCTCCAATATTTATTGAACGGTTCGATTGACAGCGGTGGTCCTAGAGAATGAGGATTCTACCATATGACATGAATGTCATGGTAATGTGCAAAAAATCATGTTTCATCTGTCATGTTTCATTCATAACCTTTTTGTTCCAGCAAGGGACAGCATATCTGGGTGTTTTGTAGATCTAGGCCAGACATTTCATCATCCAAGTCCTCAGAAGAGACATTAATCGCAAAGTCTCAGACTGACACGAGTGCAGCCTTGCTGTTTTATTTATTTTATCTCTGGGTCTCAAGAAGCCAGAAAAAAGACAAGACAAGAGGTCAAGTGGTTGTGAGAGAAGTAAATATCACACCACACACCATGCATAGCCTCAAGCATCCATAAAAGATCAGAAAATGCAAATCAACAGTGTGTTCAAAGCAATGTTCAGGATGATTTTTCAAAATGTCTCCTTGTTAAAAACATTTGAAATGACACGAGGCATGAGTAAATTATGACAGAATTCTTTTCTTTGGACAATCTATTTTTTCCTACTGTATATTTATTCAGCATTCTGTAATATCAAGCTCTTCGATGCAGTGAGGTGTGAGCGTTTAAATTGTGTTGTAGGTTCGACTTACAGTGTAAGATGAATTGTGTGATTCATTAGGTATAAGTGAAGCATAGGTGCTTGTGATTCTCCAATCAGAGCTAATCAGCACAGATTCATATGAGGGTGGAGGAAGAGGAGCTTTCCTGATCTTCATGGTGAAACTGCGTAATAAACAGTCACAGTTGTGTGGAGCTGCTTATCTCAGATGAAAATGCTCTGATGAAAATTGCTCCGCACTCTCAGCTCACTACACACTGCTTTAAATCAGGTATGACCTCAGACGGAGCAGCACATTGTGTGTGTGCATGTGTGTTTCTCTCTTTCTGTAGATGTTTTTTCTCCATGTCCTTGTTTCCTCTTCCTGCCATTTGAGAGGCTATGTGTGTGTGTGTAACATCCCTCAGTGGAATAAATGAATTTCATTCATTCTTTACAGGGCTTTCAGGCCATGTTCCTCAAACATTCTGGTAATGGTTTATTGTAAATCTTTACACTGCAAAACACTTTGGCTCGTTCTCTAGTTGGCTACAAATATTTAACATTCTTAAATCAAGATGCATTTACTTGAGAAGCAAATCTATCCAAATCTAGATCTATCTATCTATCTATCTATCTATCTATCTATCTATCTATCTATCTATCTATCTATCTATCTATCTATCTATCTATCTATCTATCTATCTATCATCTATCTATCTATCTATCTATCTATCTATCTATCTATCTATCTATCTATCTATCTATCTATCTATCTATCTATCTATCTGTCTTTCTGTCTGTCTGTCTGTCTGTCTGTCTGTCTGTCTGTCTGTCTGTCTGTCTGTCTGTCTGTCTGTCTGTCTATCTATCTATCTATCTATCTATCTATCTGTCTATCTATCTATCTATCTATCTATCTATCTATCTATCTATCTATCTATCTATCTATCTATCTATCTATCTATCTATCTATCTATCTATCTATCTATCTATCTATCTATCTATCTATCTATCTATCTGTCTGTCTGTCTGTCTGTCTGTCTGTCTGTCTGTCTGTCTGTCTGTCTGTCTGTCTGTCTGTCTGTCAAAACTTGATGCTATTGTGTTCCTGCCTTTGCAAGTGCTGCTATTTCCCTTATGACATTCAAATCTGGTTGTGTTTTCATTTCTCCATCTGTGCTGGCTGAAAGTGAGGTCATTTGCTGTGCAGTGTAAACACAGCCGGACGGAGAGCATGTTTTCTCTCTTTCTCATGTAATGTTTCAGTTTAATTCTGTGAGTCCTCAGATGAGCTCAGCATTAAAGCAGATTCAATTTCAGCACCGCCGCCCCACATCTCCATTAGACACCCTTTATATTGTTCATTTCATGATGACCCCAGGGCCTCTAAAAATAACATTAATGGCTGATGGGGATTAAGTATTTGGGAACATGCTGTAGTGGTGATATTTAGCCCTGCAGTCTTAACAAACTCATCTGTTTGGTGTGGCAGGACAGAAAGTAAAGACTCATCCGTAACTGGCCGCGTGAGCTGAAAACATATTCAAGTTCCTTTATGTTCTAGTGCACTACTTCAACGACTCTGTTGCTTGACTATTAAAAAAAGACAACAAAACCTATGATATTTAAAGTAAAGAAAAATGACATTCTAAACATCCAAGTCTGCCGTCATGTCACGATCAGAGCTGTTATTTTTAAACAGCCATTATGATTCACCGCTAATCATTTTGTTGAAATGCTAATGTCACGCTATTCAAACTAATGGCAATGCATGCACGACACATATACTCTTATTTCAAGGCCAACTTACAATGTTTACATTTCAAAGTGCCTTCATTTCACAGAGAATAAGAGTTTTACTGTTGTATAATTAGTAAAACATCAACCTTGATTGCAAGAGACGACTGGCTTCAACACAAAACATCAAATACAGATATATACATTTATTTATATATGAATTAAAAAAGGCAAGGCAAGGCAATGGCAATTCAAAGTGCTTTACATAATAAATAAGAATACCATGTGTAAGAATTAAAAATAAAAACAAGGATAATTAAAACAGTGTAATGAGAATTTTAAAAAATAAAAATAAAATGTGGATAAATAGATCCCTATCTGCCTGATTCTCTAAATGCGGTCACCCCTATCTGAGATGGAAGAGATGGAGCAGGTTCGCAATGTCTCCTGGACCTTACAAGTCGGTCCAAGACTGGCTCCTGTAGGGGACGTTACCTATGCCCCACAGGGCCTCCCCTTTCTTGAGTCCGCTTCTCTTCACTGTCTGCTACCACAAAATGAAGCAAAGCACACTGCTCTCCTTTTCCAATCTCCTCCAGTCAGACAGACCTAACCAACAATGATAATCAACAGATACATAAGAAATAAAAATATAAAGTAGTAAAGAGAATTAAAAAGAATGAGATTATATATAGATAAAACCAAAAATAAGAACAAAGGTAAACAGTTATAAAAGAATCAAAAGATGATGCATAGATAAGAGCAAATCAGTCGGACGTTGGGTCAGTGGCAGCATATACAGGTTGAATAGGAGTGGTGCAAGAATTGACCCTTGTGGGACTCCGCATGTCATGGATGTCCAGTCAGACTTATGGTCACCTATACTCACATAATAACCTTTTCCTTCTAAGTATGACCTGAACCATTTAAGGACCATCCCAGAGAGTCCGACCCAGTTTTCCAGCCTGTCAAGAAGTATGTTATGGTCAACAGTGTCGAATGCAGCACTGAGGTCGAGTAGCACCAGAATTGATGTTTTGAATTGAATATAATCTTTATGAGCGCTGTCTCTGTGCTGTGATGTGGTCGGAAACCGGATTGAAAATTGTCAAAGTATCCGTTTGAGCTTAAGAATTTGTTCAGCTGACTGAAGACAACTTTTTCAATGATCTTGCCTATGAAGGGGAGATTTGAGATTGGTCTGTAGTTGCTCAATATGGAGTTATCCAGATTTCTCTTTTTCAGGAGGGGCTTAACTACTGTGATTTTAAGGGAGTTTGGAAAAGTCCCATAGAGAAGTAAGGAGTTTACCACTTCTAGCAGATCTGCGCTAAACACACTTTGGAAAAAGAAGTGGGGATTGTGTCAAGGGCCCAGGTTGATGTTTTAAGGTGCTGTACCGTTTCTTCTAAAATTTTACAGTCAATTGCTTCGAAATCAGACATAGTAACTTTCTGAGGTTGTGGTCTGATCTGACTGACCCCAGAGCAACTCAAGGATGTGCTGATCGCCTTCCTGATATTATTGATTTTCTCAGAGAAGAAGGAAGCAAACTCACTGCATTTGCTGTCAGAGAGCATTTCACTGGGAATGTGACTCGGGGGGTTTGTTAGTCTCTCTACAGTAGCAAAAAGAGTGCTCGTGTTGTTAATGTTTCTGTTTATAATAAAAATTGAATTTCCTTATCAAAGTGCTATAAAAATGGCCCAATTGAATTAAAACATGTTTATCTCTTAAATAAATGCAAAAGATAAAAAAAATTTAAAAAATTCTGACCTAGCGAGCATTTAAGCATCCATATAAAGGTAATGCACACTTTATAATAAAGTCTCATGTCTTTGTTAATGTTAGTTACAGTTTTTCTCCATTGGTTTGTCTCATTTCTTGAAACAGAAATGACATTCTCAAAATGTTAAGTTCATTTGGCAAAACAGTCTTACAGTTCAGCTCAACACTATAGCTCACTTGCAAAAGCTAATATCTCTCCCAAAACTGTCACTCATAATTCAAAACTAAATTCCTTTCCCATATAAAGAGTCAGTGCCACGGAAATGGCAAAGATCCTTCTCAATTGCTTTGGCTCATTTCTTGAAACAGACCGGGCGTTCTCAACACTTTTGGTGCTTTTGCCAAAATAACGTGGATGGTTCACCAACAGAGGAATGACTGGGCTCATACCTCTCCCAAAACAGTTCACTCATGTGTCAAAACTAAATTGCCTTCTCATTTAAACAGTCATTGCCCCCAAAATGCTTCTTCCCTTTGGCATTGTGTAAGCACTGCAAGTCAAAGTGTTTAGATGTTTTGTCACTATGGCAGAGGACCATTGAAATATCCCTCATGTCCACCTTTCAGTCTTAGCTTAGTCATTCATTGACAATGGATACTGTACTGTTTTATTTTTTATTTTTTAATTTTTTTTTGTCTAGCTAACAGAATACAATTGTGTATAATACTGAAAAACCTCGCTACAAACACCAAGCGCATTCCTCTTCCTCTCATGAGCGATCTGCTCTATTCACATTTATCAATCCGGCTCCGCCATCAATCCCGGTCTCTTTTTTATTGCTGCATTTATTGCTGTTGTATAGTACAGCCTGTCGCTGCTCTGGCTGTTCTTCCTCTCAAGGTTATGTGTAATGTACATTTCAGATCCATCACAGCAGCTGTCAGAAATTATGAGGGATCTCCTAAACTTTATTTAAGACTTCTTTTCTAAACAAGGCCACCATCCTGTCCTTCAGGACTGACAGTTTGGATTCTCTTCGTACTGTAACAGGTCTGTGTTAGGTTACTGTATTTATTAACTATATAACTCTTCATCTCCAAGTGTCTAAAGGAACAGGAAGTTAGAAACTTCACTTCTAGACAACTATCAAAGCGCAAGCAAGCACTCAGAACACCCTTGCAGCTACATAGTCAATAACCACTCAGAATATCCTAGCATCCCATGACAGCCACTTAGAATATACCAGAGCCATTGAAAGACAGTAATGACACTCTCATAGACTGAGGGATGTGGAAATGAGGGATGTGGAAATAATGCATGTCGTCAGAGCTGGGTAGATTACCTACAAACATAGCAACTCCCTGGAATCCACTCAGAACACCCAAGCAACTTCACAGTCAACATCTTAAGAACCAAACAGCAACACCCTGGTAACCACTCAGAATATCCTAGCATCCTTATAGCAACCCCCCTGGCAGCCATTTAAAATATCGTATAGCAACTACATAGCAATGCCCTGGAAACCACCCACAACACCCTAGCAACCACCTTTAAATAGCCTAGCAGCCACATTGAAACTCCCTGGCATCCACTCAAAACACCCAAGCAACTACACAGTCAATAGTTTAAGAACCAAAGAGCGACACCCTGGTAAGCCTTCAGAATATCCTAGCAACCCCCTGGCAGCCAGTTAGAATCTCCTATAGCAACTACTTAGCAATGCCCCAGCAACCACCCATAACACCCTAGCAACCCCATAGCAAATCCCTGGCATCCTTGCAATCTCATAGCAATACCCATGCAACTTAGAATAGCATAGCAATGCAATTGTTGCATGTTTCATGTTGAGCTGTGTTATAAGAAATTATTCCTTCGGGGTCTTGATGGGGAAAGGTCGAAGTCACCCCCCATCCACTGCATTGTGTTTTGTGTTTTTCTGCTGGTTATTTGGTGGCTTAAAGAAGACTCCCAGCCTTGTTGATTTTTTTCCCTTTCGGGTGAAATGAAATTGACCTCACGCAGTAACACAACCACTCAGTCTTCAATCAACTTTTGCTGCCCTCCTCTTCACTCCATTCTATCCCGCTTCATCTGTATGAGGGGGAATTCTGCAACAATCTTTCACCTTAAGCAAAGATCCGCTCTCTATTCCACGGAGCTCAGTAATGACTTCTGCCACAGTCACAGAGTCACCATCCAACGCTCCTGAATACATAACACACTGGAGAAAAGAAAGTATTTTTGAATTCGTATAAATGCCACTGATCTCTTAGAGACAGGTTTCTTGTTTAAGTGTAACTCACTGAATTTAAAGTCAACATGAAAAGCTGTTCACAAACCATCTTACTTCTATAATCTGACCAATTTTAATGTGACACTGGATATTGAATGATAAAAAATGTACAGTGGGACATGACATTATCCATCAGGAATTGGTTGGATCATTATAAATGTCACATCCCCCTGCTAGAGTGCCCATAATCTCCACCAGAGGTCACTATTCCCGACTCCTGGCCTATCTCATCATGAACTTCAATCCCCATAACCAATTGCCTGGACACATTATGTTAATTAGGTTCAGCTGTGTGTCATTAGATTGTTCATGTTCGCCTATATTAGCTCTGTGTTTTCTCTCTTTCTTTGCAAAGTCTTGGTGCGTTCACACCAGACATGACTTGCACGAATAAATTGTTCATTTTGTTCAATTGTTCAAATTCACTTCACAACATGGAAGGGGCTTCTGCCAGGCAGCTCGTCTCTTTGTGAAATGTCAGGCGTCTTTGCATTGACTTAACCTGTAAATCACTCTCGCTTAACGCTTTATTTGCATCTGGTGTGAATCCACCATCACACTGCATTTCTGAGTGCACTCGCTTGTCTCCAGTGTTATGGTTCTGACCTTCTGCCCAGTTTCCTGGATTTCCCTATTTGCCTGTATCTTGGCCTCTGTTATTGTTTGGATTATCTTCCCTGTAATTTACATAGTATAGTAGAAAAAGTATCTCAGATATTTTTGTGTAAATTTGAAAGTAATACACTACTTGAAAAAAGTAATCTGATTACATAACTCACATTTACTTGTAATGCGTTACCCCCAACACTATATACAGTTGCAAGAAAAAGTATGTGAACCACTTTCACTGATGCTCCAGAAGGAAACACAAGGCATTAAGAGTGAAAACTTACTGAATTTGAAGAACAAGGTAAATTGTACTAAATTTGTCTTCCAGAAAACATGTAAGTATCTTCTGTTGCTTCTGAAGGGCAGTACTAAATTAAACAAAATGAAATTTAAACAAAATAAGAAAAATTTGGACATCTTCACTTCAAGTGTTCACCCATCCTTCTGGAGCGTCAGTGAATGTTTGAACCATTGTTAATAGTTGTGTTTTGAGTCCCTCAATCGTCCTCAGTGTGAAAAGCTGATCTCAGAATCATACAGTCACTGCTGGAGAGGGTTTAAATATAGAAAAGATGCTGGACCTAGATGATTTTTCTGAAGAACATTGGGCAGTTTAACTGCTCAGGACAAACAAGAGACTCATGAACAACCATCACAAAACACACACACACACAGCCATGGATCATCAGGGAACAACAGTACTGAGAATCAAGGGTTCATAAACTTTTGAAAGGGTCATTTTAATGAAGTCAGCAATTTTTTTTGTCTTGTGGACTATATGTAAACTTTTTTTTTTTTACATAAATATCTTTATTCAGGACGGCACTAAATAAAAAATACAATTTTGTATGATCTCTTTTGTATGATTTTTTTTAATTATTCACATTTTCACAGATTCTGCAAGCGGTTCACATACTTTTTCTTGCAACTGTGTAGATATATATATACATTCCCTGACAAAAGTCGTGTCACTTATCTATTTTGTAGAAACACCTGCTATTAACCTGACTTTTAATTCATCAATTGGTGTTAGAAATAGCTCATATGAAAAGCTAAAACCCTCCCAAAAGAAGACAAAAGTTGTGTCGTCTATACAGAAATTGAACAAATTTACTGCAAATACAATAATATGTCAGCAAATTAAGTAGTGGTGCTGTGAGATCCAAATTTAATATCTTGTATGACTTCCATGAGCTTGAAGTACTGCATCCATGCGGTTTGGCAGGGATTCATACAATTTATTGATGAATTCATCAGGAATAGCAAAGAAAGCAGTCTTGCATGCCTCCCAGAGTTCATCAATATTCTTTGGTTTCGTCTTCCATGCTTCCTCTTTCATCCTACCCCACATATGCTCAATGATGTTCATGTCTGGTGACTGGGCTGGCCAATCCTGGAGCATCTTGATCTTCTTCGCCTTGAGGAACTTTGATGTGGAGATGGAAGTATGCGATGGAGCACCATCTTGCTGCAGAATTTGGCCTCTTTTATGGTTGGGAATATAAGAGGTATAGCTAAGATTTCTTGGTATTTTAGACTATTGATGTTGCCTTCCACCCTGCAGATCTCTCGCACACCCCCATACTGGATGTAACCCCAGACCATGATTTTTCCGCCACCAAACTTCACTGTTTTCTGGGTGAATCTCAGATCCTTGTGGGCTCCAGTAGGTCTCCTGCAATATTTGCGGCGACTGTGGTGTAATTCAACAGAAGATTCATCTGAAAAATTGAAAAAACAAAAGGTCCTCTCGAGTAGTTTTCTTGCGGGGTTTGCCTGACCTGGGCTTGTCAAAAACATCTCCAGTCTCTTCAAATCTTTTTTTATCCTCTGTACTTGACGCTGAGACACATTGAAGGCGTCTGCCACATCAGCAGTGGATCTGGTCTTCAGCCTTTTGATAATCAAAACTTTAGTCTCAGGGTGAATCTTAGGCATGTTTGCAGAGGTCTAGTTGCAGTTGATGTGATGGTCTAGTGTACTGGGGTTCTTTTTATACACACCTGAGATCTTCCATTATTTGTCACAGGTGAAGCTCATTTGACAAGGTGACAACACTTATGTCTTTGCAAAAATTGACTCAATGAGCTTTACCAAGCTGTGAATATTAGAATATTTTTAGTTTAATTTTTCACTGAAACATTATTACAAAAGCTGTAAAAAAAATCTTGCTAAGAAATGTATTTCAGCGGCACTTCAGGTCAATTTGTACACAAGCGACAAGACTTTTGTCAGGGACTGTATATATATAAGATGTATGGCAAAGAATGTAATAGTGAGAAAATGAGCAGTCGACAGTGACCAGCTTCACTAAGTATGGAAATTGAAAGCTGTAAACTGAGAGCATTGAAAAGTTTTCATCAGCTCCTCCTCTGGGTTTGGCAGGAGGTCCTGACAGACCCCTTGGGTTTACAGTGGGACAGAAGGTGAACCGCATCTGTTTTATTTTCAGGATATGTATCTTATGGGACACGGCTGTAAATCCTAAAGTTTCAGGGATGGATTAGTCTTGGATACTGAGGGAGTGAAGTTTGGAAGGGCAGACCGCTATTAGGATTAACTCATTAGCAGTTTGTTTTAATGGCACTATGAATCATGGGATTGAAGGCAGTGATATTTTAAAGGAGCAGAGAATAATGTCAGGAATAATGTAAAACTCACTCTCACACATTTTCTCACCTCTGGTTGGGTGATGCAACCTGTCAAGAACATCTCATATGGCACCCCAAAATGAAAAGAAGGAAAGAAAAAAAAGCTATTTATATTCTATTTTTAAGACCATTAAAATGTTTTGCATTGTGATATTTTAATGCGGCAATTAAGCAAATTGAAATGCTCTGAAAAATCTCTCACTCTCATTACTGCATAAATAAAAAAAACAAAATAAATAAACACTATATTATTGCAATTGTATATTTTTGTTCACATAACTTTTAACCAATGGAAATTTCCTGTGGATTTTCCATTTGTGGTTTATCATTCACATATTATACAGGTCCTTCTCAAAAAAATTGCATATTGTGATACAAGTTCATTATTTTCCATAATGTAATGATAAAATTAAAATTTCATATATTGTAGATTCATTGCACACCAACTGAAATATTTTTGGTCTTTTATTGTTTTAATACTGATGATTTTGGCATACAGCTCATGAAAACCCCAAATTCCTATCTCAAAAAATTAGCATATCATGAAAAGGTTCTCTAAACGAGCTATTAACCTAATCATCTGAATCAACTAATTAACTCTAAACACCTGCTAAAGATTCCTGAGGCTTTTAAAAACTCCCAGCCTGGTTCATTACTCAAAACCGCAATCATGGGTAAGACTGCCGACCTGACTGCTGTCCAGAAGGCCATCATTGACACCCTCAAGCGAGAGGGTAAGACACAGAAAGAAATTTCTGAACGAATAGGCTGTTCCCAGAGTGCTGTATCAAGGCACGTCAGTGGGAAGTCTGTGGGAAGGAAAAAGTGTGGCAAAAAACGCTGCACAACGAGAAGAGGTGACCGGACCCTGAGGAAGTTCGTGGAGAAGGACCGATTCCAGACCTTGGGGGACCTGCGGAAGCAGTGGACTGAGTCTGGAGTAGAAACATCCAGAGCCACCGTGTGCAGGAAATGGGCTACAGGTGCCGCATTCCCCAGGTCAAGGCACTTTTAAACCAGAAACAGCGTCAGAAGCGCCTGACCTGGGCTACAGAGAAGCAGCACTGGAATGTGGCTCAGATTTTGCATGTCATTCGGAAATCAAGGTGCCAGAGTCTGGAGGAAGACTGGGGAGAAGGAAATGCCAAAATGCCTGAAGTCCAGTGTCAAGTACCCACAGTCAGTGATGGTCTGGGGTGCCATGTCAGCTGCTGGTGTTGGTCCACTGTGTTTTATCAAGGGCAGGGTCAATGCAGCTAGCTATCAGGAGATTTTGGAGCACTTCATGCTTCCATGTGCTGAAAAGCTTTATGGAGATGAAGATTTCGTTTTTCAGCACGACCTGGCACCTGCTCACAGTGCCAAAACCACTGGTAAATGGTTTACTGACCATGGTATTACTGTGCTCAATTGGCCTGCCAACTCTCCTGACCTGAACCCCATAGAGAATCTGTGGGATATTGTGAAGAGAAAGTTGAGAGACGCAAGACCCAACACTCTGGATGAGCTTAAGGCCGCTATCGAAGCATCCTGGGCCTCCATAACACCTCAGCAGTGCCACAGGCTGATTGCCTCCATGCCACGCCGCATTGAAGCAGTCATTTCTGCAAAAGGATTCCCGACCAAGTATTGAGTGCATAACTGAACATAATTATTTGAAGGTTGACTTTTTGTATTAAAAACACTTTTCCTTTATTGTTCGGATGAAATATGCTATTTTTTTGAGAAAGGAATTTTGGGTTTTCATGAGCTGTATGCCAAAATCATCAGTATTAAAACAATAAAAGACCAAAAATATTTCAGTTGGTGTGCAATGAATCTACAATATATGAAATTTTAATTTTATCATTACATTATGGAAAATAATGAACTTTTATCACAATATGCAAATGTTTTGAGAAGGACCTGTATATCATAAAATATTTGATATATCTCAAAAAAATGATATTTAAGCTCTTAATTTAAAAATCCCAGGTTTTCTTAAAAATAATATAATTAAAATGCATAGTAATAAGAATCATCGTGAAAAAGTACTTAAAATGGACTACATTTTCTTTATTTAACATTTTTATTGTTGACCTGGACTCAAAATGCATGAATACACATGAACAAACAGACCAAGTGTGGTGGTCATTATTGTTATTACTACATCTGCTAATTATAAACTTCATCTGAACTCTGTGAATTAAGCTCAGTTTAATATCGTCACTGTAGAAATGAAGCAAGCCTGTGATGGAGTTCATTTAACTCATTAAATCTGTGAAGGCAGAGCTGATTAGAGCAAGAGATCACAGTGTCTTTAGGTCAAAGATAGAAGACACACACAGATTTAAACACACACACATTGAATCTCTGTCTCTGTATGAGAGCACGAGTGGTTATCATTATCCTTTTCACTAATGAGCAGATACTAGAGCCTCATCTCTATATAATAAAGCATATCAAATCAGACAGCCTCGTTTTAAGAAGATTAATTTGAAAAACGGAAGAGGGGTCTTACGTCACTGTAATGCAACCAAAGGCATTTAAACTCATCCTGCTAAAATTACCACACAGCAAGAAACATCCACTGCTGATTAATGGGGTCTTATTCTGATGGACGGTGCTTTCTATGGTTTCTACCTGATTTAAAATGAAGATGATGACACATGCAATCGTTTTGAATCTATTTCTGGAATTTAAAATCCTTAAATTACCAAACAAGTCAAATGTTAAATCAGAATTGACTCAAAACTTTCTTACAACACATTCATCAGTGTGTTACTCAACAAAAAGTATCTATTCATAATCTTTTTTCCACCTCTAAATCAACTTTCCTTTTTTGAAATTTGGCTTATTTTTTTCAAAAGTTAGAGATAAATCCTAAAAAAAAATTCTTTTATTTTTTAATATTCTATTTTACTTGGAAATATGCCACACAACAAAAATAAAATGACCTGTTTCATGACCTGATTTTAAGAGATCTGCTCACAGGGATCAAATCCACGGATTTATGATTACCACACTATTATTATACCCCATCACACAAGAACTAAAATCAAATGTCAAGTAGTAACTGTGCTAAAATTAATCTGCAATACAATCTAAGGGTACTTTAAGTCTGTTAACCAAACATTAAACATTGGAGGTGGTGGCCCAGATTTACTGGAGTATCCACATGCATCTGCACTGAGAGATTCAGAGGAGGTCAAAAGTCCTAAAATACGATGCATTATAAAATATTATTACACTGAAAACTGTGAAGAGAGAAACACAACTGATGTCAGCAGTCAATCCCAATACCAAAGTTATGATGTTTACATTAACTCTCTCCCTGCTAGTTAATTTTAAAGGTTAACATTGTCCCGATATGTTTTTACAGGTCCATTTACAACCCTAGAAATTGTCCCTACACACTAACAACTCCTGGGTCAAAAATAACCCATAATCCTAGGTTAAAAAGGGGACCAACTAATTTCTGGGTTATTTAAACCCAGAAAAATGGGTTATTCTTTTTGACCCAAATTCTGGGTTAAAATAACCCACAACTGTAGTTAATATAACCCAACTTCTGGGTCAAAAGAACAACCCCAATATCTGGGTTAAAATAACCCAGAAATTAGTAGGTCCCTTTTTAGGTAAAAAATAACCTTGGGTTATTATATATTATATACATTATAGTATATAAACTTGGGTTACCAATATGCCTTATTTCAGAAAAGAAAACTTCAGGCACTTTTAAAATTGTATTGCATTAAATTAAATTAAACTCTATATTAAAAACACACACACACACTTGGACCTATTTATTTTCCTATTTATTTCAGGTCATACTGTAATAACATTAGCTGTAATAAACAACTCTAAAACATTTGACAACATTCAATAACTGGATTGAACTTGAGGCTTAAAGTCTTCAAACATTGGTTGTGTCATTTACTGCATCTTAACAAAATTAAACAGTTCTGCAATTAAATGAATTATGACAGGTTTTGATTAAGATCCCTGAATCTGATACATACTGCTTGGGGTAGTTAATATCAAGAACATAAAATGTCTTGAAGCACACGTCAACTGCCCCAAGCAGTGTGTATCAGATTGAGGGCCTGACCAGCTAATATCACAATTGCCTGAGAAGCACATTGCTGGGGATCTCCCAGCACCAGGACAGAGGGGAATGGCTTCGATTGCTGGAGGTATTCCACCATATTTGTTCCAACCTAAAACAGACAGAAACAAAAAGATAAGTGAATATTGTGTAGAAGGTGAATTGTAAGCAAGATAATAGACTACCAGTTTGTGTTATAATGCTGATACTAACTGTACAAGGAAGCCAAATGAGCTGTGGTTCTTAATTGGTGTGTTCATTTTGAGTGGGTCATGAATGTGTACAAGAAATGTGGGTTGAGAACCACTGAGTAATAAAACTTAACATATTTTAACTTCACTTTCTAGTCAGATTGCTACCTTAGATGGCATCGCCCAAAACTGAAATACAACTGCGAGGAACCATTAGCTTTCACATGAAACATGTCACTTGTATTGCCTTCTTTCACCTGCACAGTATAGTTAGAATTAAAGGGACAGTTCACCCTGAAATGAAAAGAAAGTCCTCTTTTACTTACCCTGCTATTGTTCCAATGCCCTTGTCCTTCTATCTTTTTCGAACCTCAAAAGCAGAAATAAAAAAAAGACTTGCTCCTCAATAAAATGGCAGCTACAACATTAAGAAAAATATACAAAAGTATCACGCAATGTGAGACACATGCCATTTATGGAAAGTTTTCCGGAAGCATACTACAGTCCCTGACAAAAGTCATAATTTAGCAAAAGTAAAATTGAAAAAAAAAGGAGAGAAATTAGCAAATATCCATTGATGCAGGAACCGGAAAAAAAGGAAAAATGGACGTTTGGTATCAAGGTTTTATTTTTGCATTTGGACTATATGGTCTGAAAATTGAATTGTGAAGCGTTACACAGACCAGAAATCTGCCTGAACTGCATTTGTGAGAAAATCTGTGCAAACTGCATTTGTGAGAAAATCTGTGTAAACTGCATTTGTGAGAAAATCTGCCTGAACTGTATTTGTGAGAAAATCTGTGTAAACTGCATTTGTGAGAAAATCTGCCTGAACTGCATTTGTGAGAAAATCTGCCTGAACTGCATTTGTGAGAAAATCTGCCTGAACTGCATTTGTGAGAAAATCTCTGCATTTGTGAGAAAATCTGCCTGAACTGCATGTAACGAAGTTCTTTGTTGTGGGAAGGAAGGAGGCGGAACCGAACATTCAAAAATACTTTAATAAAACCGAATCAACAAAACAAAAGTAAATCGCGGGCAGCCCCTCACGGTCGACTGCCCGCACACACAACAAAACATAAACAAAACTCAACGTAAAGTCCAGGCCTGGTCCTCTCTCGCCTTCCGCTGTCTTCGCTCCTCCTTTTATGCTCCCGTCACTCGACCGCGAGGCGAGACCGGTGTGCGCGCAGCTGACACTCATTATCACTCGTCCCGGTCCCGCTCTCGCGGTCCTCGCCCGCTGCTTGCCACATACCCCCATCGCCCCTCGCAGGCCGGGGGGTACTCCCGAGACTGCGCTCTATTCCCCCTCCCCTCTCCCGGGAGCGATCACGGCGGACGCGGCACCCTTGGTAAGACAGAGGCGAGAGAAATGAAGACGGGAGCACGAGGCGACAGGGCGAGAGAGGAAAAAAATTCTGGTCCGGCTCCCTGACACACTGCCGCTCGGTCCTCAGCCAGCTGAGAGGCTCTTCCTCGCGGTGCCATGCGATGGTACTGGACGCTCGATGGACGGCTCGATCCTCCTCCGCCCCTGGCGGCGGTGGCTTCTCCGGCTGAGGGCAGCCGGCAGCGAGTCCCGCGCTCCTTGCTCCTCCCCATTATGGCGGACGGCAGCAGGCTCCGGCCACGGCGAGCGCCGGTGACTCCTCCGCTCCCTCCAGGGCGGCCGCCACCCCACCTCGACCCAGGGCGCGGCAGCGAAGCTCTCCGTCCCACCGATCTTCGGCCGCTCCAGCACCATCGCCTCGGGCAGCCACCCGCGGGCTTTCCTCATCCGCGCTGCCCGAACTCCTCAGCACCGCGATCCCCCTCAGCAGCGAGGGCTCTTCGACAGCATGTCCCTCCTTCCTCCCGGGTTTCGCACCACTGTAACAAAGTTCTTTGTTGTGGGAAGGAAGGAGGCGGGAACCGCGAACATTCAAAATACTTTAATAAAACCGAATCAACAAAACAAAAGTAAATCGGGCAGCCCCTCACGGTCGACTGCCCGCACACACAACAAAACATAAACAAAACTCAACGTAAAGTCCAGGCCTGGTCCTCTCTCGCCTTCCGCTGTCTTCGCTCCTCCTTTTATGCTCCCGTCACTCGACCGCGAGACGAGACCGGTGTGACGCGCAGCTGGCACTCATTATCACTCGTCCCGGTCCGGCTCTATGATCCCTACAGCCCGCTGCTTGCCACACTGCATTTGTGAGAAAATCTGTGCAAACTGCATTTGCACATCGCTTTCTGTTTGTTTGCAAGTCGTGTTTTCCTTTGCAAAGCAGATTGTGTTTGTTTGCAAAATGCTGGATTTGTTTATTTAATTATGACACAAAAATCACTCCATACTTTTTGCTCCAGTTTTAATTTTTTTAACTACATTTTAGTCTCGTCTTTTTTCTTCAACGCTATTGCATGTATATAAAGTCACAATAATCGTTTAACGACGTTTGTGTCATCTCGTCTTGTCTTAGTCATGGAAAAAAAGGGTCGTCAATTAACATTTTTCTTCATATTTTTGTTAACGTAATTGACATTAGTCAGAGCAATCTAACAACTTTGAATTTAATTGGTGCTATATCCGGTTATAGATAAACATCAACCATGCCTGTTGTGGGTTCTGTTCTGTGGGAAGGCTATGAAAAGTCCTCACATCCCCTGCACAGCCTGGAACAGAACATTTATATCCATGATCTGCCGTTTTAACTATATTGTCCTGATCTTCACAATACCTGCAGAACTTCTGATGATTCAGTGCAGGTCCACGTTAATACTGCCTGGCCTTGAATATGGGCTGGATATATGCAAATTTAGGGAGGTGTAAATATTAATGATCTCAACGGTTATGTCACCGTCGGTGTTATGTTGGGATTCGGCTGTTTTTCAGTGGTCTTTTTCAAGCACAAGATTTACATATGAAGGAGGAAACAATGGTGTTTGAGACTTATGGTATGTTAGTTCCATATAGTTGTGAAGACCGACTCGGGTAAAGACATCATCTTTAGACTCTACCTGTGATCGACTCCACCGAAGAGCGGACACCGATACAGAACTTTCTAATTTTTCTCTCCTTTCCCACTTTCCTTTCTCTCTCTTACAATGTGCTTTCAATACATTCCCACTGTCTCTCGACCATGCTCCACTTTCACACGCAGAAGGCAGCGCATCACTGCTAATCTGCGTCCTATTCCCTCCTCCACTAATGCCCCGCCCTCTTTTTCTGTGGGCCTATGGAACTGTCAGTCAGCTATCAACAAAGCTGATTTCATTCCGGCCTTTGCCTCTCACTCCACTCTCAATATCTTGGATTTGACCTGGATCCGTCCAGATGACTCAGCAACCCCTGCTGCTCTCTCAAACAACTTCTCTTTCTCTCACACCCCTTGCCAGACTGGGAGGGGCGGAGGAACAGGTCTTCTCATTACTAACAATTGGAAATATTCAACCTACACCTCTCTGTGCAACAACAACTCATTCGAATACCATGCTATTACAGTCTCAACTCCTGTTAAAATCCATCTTGTGGTCATTTACCGCCCCCCAGGTCAATTGGGCACCTTTGTTGAGGAGCTAGATGTGCTGCTGTCCTCATTTCCTGAGGATGGCAGCCCACTTGTAATCCTTGGTGACTTCAACATTCACCTGGACAAACCATATGCTACAGACTTCCACTCCCTCCTAGTCTCATTCGATCTCAAACGCCATGTCACCTCACACACCCACAAATCTGGCAACCAACTTGACCTCATATACACACGCAACTGCACTACAGATAACATCCTGATCAAACCCCTACACATCTCAGACCATTACTTCATCACATTTAATCTACAATTTACTGCTCCTGCATCCCCAATCCCACTACCAGTTACTTTCAGACGAAACCTTCGCTCTCTTTCTCCCTCTCATCTCTCCTCTGCTGTGTCATCCACTCTTCCCTCACCCACACAGTTCTCATCCATGGATGTCAACACTGCAACAGACACCCTATGTTCTACTTTAACTTCTTATCTAGATAGTATCTGCCCTCTATCTTCTAGGCCAGCACGCCCTACTCCCACTAACCCATGGTTATCTGATGTTCTTCGTGAACATCGGACCAAACTAAAGGCAGCAGAGAGAAAATGGCGAAAATCAAAGGACCCGTCTGACCTGGGTAAATATCAATCTCTGCTCTCATCATTCTCAGATGATGTCCATGTGGCTAAATCCTCATATTTCCACAACAAAATCAACAGCACCTCTAACACACGCACACTTTTCAGAACATTCAACTCTCTCCTCTGTCCACCTCCACCACCTCCCACCACCTCTTTATCTGTAGACGACTTTGCCCACTTCTTCACAAATAAAACTACAACCATCAGCAGTCAGTTCCCACCCCCGCAGGACTTTAGATCAGCCACAAACACAGCCAAACATCTTCTCTCCTCCTTCTCTACACTCACTGAGGCAGAAGTATCTAAACTTCTCCTCTCCAGCCATCCCACCGCCTGCCCTCTAGATCCTATCCCCTCACACCTCCTACAAGCCATCTCTCCCACACTCCTACCAGCACTCGCACACATCATCAACACATCTCTCAGCACTGGCTTTTTCCCTACCACATTCAAGCAGGCTCGGGTCACCCCACTGCTTAAGAAACCCACTCTAGACACATCACTTGTAGAGAACTACGGACCTATTTCTCTCCTGCAGAACACCACCTACAGCTCAACCTGGCAAAGACTGAGCTTCTCGTCTTCCCTGCCAATCCGACTCTACAACACAACTTCACCATCCAGCAAGGTTCATCTCAGATTACCCTTTCAGGGTCGGTCAGAAATCTTGGTGTAATCTTTGACGACCAGCTGTCCTTCAAAGACCACATTTCAAAGACAGCTCGATCATGCAGGTTTGCTCTGCACAACATCAGGAAGATCAGACCGTTCCTTACAGAGCATGCAACACAACTTCTCGTCCAGGCCCTTGACATTTCTAGGCTTGAATACTGCAATGCGCAGTAAAAACTGTTCAAATGATTCAGAACGCTACGGCACGTCTTGTCTTCAATAATCCCAAAAGGGCCCATGTCACACCTCTCTTCATCTCTCTGCACTGGCTGCCACTTGATGCCCGCATCAAGTTCAAGGCCTTGACGCTCGCTTATGGATCCACCACAGGCTCGGCACCAGCATATTTCGTCTCGCTCCTACGAGTCTACACCCCCACCAGAAGCCTTCACTCAGGTAAGGAGCGTAGGCTTATGGTACCATCACAGAAAGGCATGAAATCCCTCTCCGAACTTTTTCATTCACCGTTCCTGGCTGGTGGAACGATCTTCCTACCTCCATCCGGATGGCAGAATCACTTTCATCATTCAAAAGACTGCTAAAAACTCATCTCTTCTGTGAGCACTTAACCTTATCATAAAAAAAACCTCTTCTCTTCCTCTATTTCTCTTTTATTCCCTCCCTATTCTAGCTTAAGTTTACTCTATGTAATGTCCAAAACTTGGTATTTAAGGCACTTTTTTGCGTTTCTTCGCCTATTCATGACCGATTGCTTCCTGTACTCCTCAGTTGTAAGTCGCTTTGGATAAAAGCGTCTGCTAAATGCATAAATGTAAATGTAAAGGTAAAATATACAGAACTCTTATTTTCAACTATGCCAAGGTAAAAACAGTTTTCCATTCTAGGGCACCTTTAAATATAGTGGTTCTGGTATGACAATAGGATTTTGGTTAAATGGTTTAATGTTTTATTCTACGTCATAAAATACATCAGTATTACCCCACTCGTGATTTATTAAAGCTGTTACGTGTCTTGGAAAAGGCAGTTGCTAACAAGTGGCTAATGGGACTACAGAGGCTGTCGAGATTAAACATCATCACGCCAAAAATATCAGCTCAGTCCACTTTTACAAACCGCATTATGCTCATTATTGTGCTCTCATAAACTAAGGAAAACTGGAAAACTGGAAGAGTTGTCGGAAGTTTAGTGATGAATTTGTGGGACCGTTTGATTATAGCCTACCTTTAGCTTTTTACTTCTGGCGACTGCTTTTAGGCTTCAAAATTCATAAAAGTTGTGTTCATCTGTGAAAATTATCTTGATGGTGTTAGTATCATAAACATAAAGATCACAGAGCTTTTTTTTTTTTGCGATAATCCAAAAGGGATCGTGGGAATCAGTGTGAAGCTAACTGCCGGTTGTGACGCAGCAGTCAGGATCATTAATATGTACGCCCCCAACATTTGCACATGCCAGCACATGTTCAAGGCCAGGTGGGAACTGCACAGCTGTATCATCAGGAGTTCTGCAGGTATTGTGAAGAAACAAGCGTTAATCGAGGATAGCGAAAATGGCAGAGCATGGAAAGAAATGTTATGTTCCAGGCTGTGCAGGCGATGTGAGGACTTTTTATACACTTCCCACAGAACAAAACTGTCAACAGGCATGGTTGAAGTTTATCTAAAACCGGATACTGCAACAATTTCATTCAAAGTTGTTAGTTTGCTCGGCCCATTTCACCATGGACAGTTTTTCTAACCTGGCACAATATCAAGCAGGATTCGCTCAGTGTCCGGTACTGAAGAAAGGGGCATTTCCATATGTATTCCCGCAAGCAGTAAGTAGTGATTTTATCCACTTCTTGCCTGTCGAAACCATTTCTGATTAAACTGAAAGTTTCTCAGTGAGACAACATTAATGATAATTTACCCTGATTTGTCTAGATCCAACGCAAGATGCAAGTACAGTAACAATAGAAAAGCCCCTCGGTAGAAATCTCGTTCAGTTGGTTGAGGATGCCCTCCGGTAGAAATTAGAAATTGCATTCGTGAGGACACTGTGGTGCAATCGAAAAGGGCACTTTCACTTTCAAAGGGGCAGTGGCTTAGTTTGTGATTCAAAATGAAGAAGCTATCATTGTAAAATCATACAGTGACTCATTACAATAAATAAAAAAAATCAATGCTAAAAACAAAGTTATGACTGCTGACTTTATGAGTTAACGTGTAAACTTAATGCTATATGCTAGGCTGAATATTTAGGCTGAAGTTCTAGCAATGATGTAACAGTTACATTTTGCAGGTCTTACTGAAAATAAAGACTAAACTTAACACTCAGAAGTGTCCATTTCATCTTAAAACAAAATCTGTATCTTCAGAAACAGGCTCACACATATAAGGTTGGATGCCTAATCGCTCCATTGTCATGCCAACACAGTCTCACTCCCAATTCGTCACATATTGCCGCTTGGTCAGGACCCCTCGGCGTCACTTTTTAACGCACAGGGTACCCCTTAAGCGTCATTTTTCGACGTTCAGGGGCACTCCACTGATTCCAATGAGAAACCTAGGCGTCATATACAGGCGTGTTGGGCAAGTGAATGGCATCGTGATGAAATTATTTATTGGGTTATAATTTTTCCACTATGACATGTTGGAGTGTGATTCTCAATGTAATAAGCACACTTTTATTTAAATTTATTTATTTTTATTTACGCTATTCGGACACGTTTGAAACAGCCCACCCCACCCCGCCCTAAACTTGCCTATTTGCGTATTATATGATATAAAACACAGAATATAACAGAAAACAGACACACTTTATTGAAAAATCCGGCTATTGCAACTGTTCCGAGAACAAACGATGATTTCTGTGAAGAAAAGACCCAAAAGCAATCACCGTCTCCACAGTACCCCTCGGCGTCACGATATGGACGAAATGGGAACTCCATTGCTTTCAATGGGAAACCTTTGGCGTCAACAGAAGACGCAAATTATATCGGTATGAAATCGCGCTGAAGAAGTGAAGTCTCATTCAGAACACATCGCGATGTCAGTTCACGTGTGCCACATGTGGGTGAGTAGTCAAATATTATGTCCTAATGTTTGATATAAACTATGTTCTGCTTGTCGCTATCGATCATATTATGTTCAGTCACTGCATTATATCTGTCATCTCCACTGAGGATTTGCATTTCTTTGCTTTCTAACTCAACACATCTTGCTAATAGGGTAATTAGACACTGTCACGTGACATACTATAGACCTTTAAAACAGTTGTTCATATTTAATAATAACTATCAGTATAGTTTTAACATGGAATTTGTAGTATAAGCACAATAAAAACAACACTTGCCACGCTTTTACCACAGTAACCTTAGTTTTAATGTGATGTTTGTTGTAAAAAGACAGTAACCACAACAATTACCATGCTTTAAATGCGTTTTATGTAAATCCAAATATTTTAATGTAAATAGTACTTTTCCTGTATATAATGCAATATATTATATATTATGACTTTTTTTCTCTCTTTCTTTTTTTACCTGAAAAGACCAAAAGGGCCTTCAGGACTCAGTCAGCCCACTCTTGTTTGTGGAGAAGTAACGGAGAAGACCAAAAGCTGCAACAGCAAATATTTGCAAAGGTATGTATGTATGTGCTGGTTTGAACCCTTTATCAAACATATTATTCAGCATTTGTTGTTACTTAAACTTATTCTTACAAATTCCATGGCTCAATCAGTAAGAATATATTCTCAAAGTCTCAATAATTCACAAGATTTAACAGGTAGTCAAATTCATATGATACTCACATATTTGTATATACTCGTACATAATCCTGCAGCTTTTACTATGACTCCTGCCATTGGCTACTGCCTCAATTCCTGTACATTGTTGTGTCCATTGTATTCTTTAAAATTATTTCAACTTGGGCTCTGTCTGTTCATGTAATAATACATGTCTCTTCACACCTCATAACCTACCGCTGTTTGCAGAGTGAAAATTCTCACATGACATCAGATGATCAATTATTTTGTCATACTCAGATCAGTTGCACTGTTGATAACGTCAACAAAAAACAAGTGAATTATCAACATTTTTAAACACATTCATAAGATATAGCTTGCTATTAAAGATATACTTTTAATAATGGGAATGCACACATATCAGTGAACTTATTACATAAATGTATTTAACATTTAATTATGCAACGCTTTTACAGAAAGAAATCCTGCAGTTATGTATAAACTGACAACATCATCATCATCATCATGTCCTGCCTGGGCACATTAGGCAACATGTGTCCTCCAACATATTCGATCTGTGGCCACGTTCTTCACATCTTCTCACTGAACACTGGCATTCAGGTCTTCATGGAACATCAGTCTCATGTCTTCCTTGGTCTTCCCTGTGTCCTGCGTCCTCCTGGTGGTGTCCACTTCATAAGTGTTTTTGTGTGTTGTTGTTCGGGTATGCATAGGATATGTCCAGTGAAGTGCACCCTTTGTTCTGACACAGTTTCTCAAAGTCTTCACATGGAGTCTGTGGAGTCTTATGATCTCCATCCACTAGTTCTAGTCATGCAGCACTTCATGATGCTATAGTCCAATGTATATTTCTGCATTTGTTGTTTGTTCGAACAAATGAAGATAGTGAGTGAATACCTTTTGAAATCAATATTTATTCATCAAACCTTTCAATACAGTGGTCACTATAGTACATGGCCACCATATCTACCTCTGTGGTATCATTAATAACTACATCTATGGTATCATTATCACTACCTTTTTAATGTAACTGTAACATTAATGTATTATATAAAAGCATTTTCTTACTAAAAATGGTTGACATTTATAATAATTTAATTGGACTTTCATTTAGTTGCAGTAAAAGTGAACAATAATCACAAATATATAGTATTAAAGTTGAGAATGTAAAATGTTCTTCAGTTTTTGCCTATTTATTTTTAATGGGAAGAAATATATTTTCAGATAACAAAATTGCACCTCATCTCTTGGTTTGTACTTCATCATGGTAATATTTGTGTGTGTGTGTGTGTGTGTGTGTGTGTGAGAGAGAGAGAGAGAGAGAGAGAGAGAGAGAGAGAGAGAGAGAGAGAGAGAGAGAGAGAGAGAGAGAGAGAGGGGACTGATCTTTATACTGGTGTGCATGTCTTTAAACTGTTTGACATTAAATATCGGAATATGCTTACAAAATTTGTTACATTTATTTTAATTCCAATAGTTCAGATGGTCAAGGGTGGCATAAAGAAGTTTAAAATGTATGCCTATATTTATATACATACCTAAATATATATATATATATATATATATATATATATATATATATATATATATATATATATATATATATATATATACACATAAACACACACTATAAATGTTACAAAAGCTGCAAAACTACCAGTGCTGTTGTAGCTTGTAGGCCATTGCATAGAAAAAGAGGTTTCTCTTTCAAATATATTTATGCATCAGTTTAACCACACACATCTTTCGTCTTTCGTTTTAAAATGTTAGTTTTATTATTTCATTAGAATAAATAAATATTTAGCTGCCTAAATATTAAATATTTAAGGGATCCTTCAGTTGGAACCGGATGAGATCTGTCATCATTTACCATAAATGGACAGGTAAGAGTGACGCCTCTGTTCAGCTGGGTTGTCATTGGCTGTGACTTTATCGTAGGACTCGCTGTGATTGGACTATCTTTTAACCCATATAAAACGACGTTTCATGTTATAAAGTATGTATTGGTGTTATTATTATGTTAGATATACGTTAAGTAAGCTATAAAGTGTCGGTATGTTGTGAGAAATTACTCCTTTACCGAGAACCCAACCCTAACCCTAAGCATTGCTGCACACTTCAATGAACTACATCGCCATATTTACCATTGCATTGATACAATGACAAAGATATATGGGCAATGTAGTTTAAAACGTTTAATAATGAAACAATAAATGTTAAGTAAATTACATCCTTAATGGACAACTGGATATCTAAATATGTGCATTGTGCAAACCTTTATGACATTATGAGGGGCAGGCTAAAATTTAATATTTTACTGTGAGCATTTTGAGAAAACCTTTATGCCAGCTTTCCATATATGTCTGAAAACTGTGCCCAACATTATTTAGTAAACATAGCATAAGCATATTTTCTCTGTGATAGGCTAACCAGCAATTTGAAATAAGTTTTGTTTTGCTCTTCCAGGGGCCACTACTGGGTCCCTGGAGGTGGAAGGGCAGAACAACTTACACAGATCTATTCTCCTCATCATGGACAACACATTTTGAGTCACATTTTAAATATCAGAGTATTTTGTCTTTTCTATTCTAACATCATGCTTGCATTAGTTCTTGATGGGTATTGTGAGACCATCTGATGAAATACAGAGATATTTTACAAGTGATGTTGTAAAATAAAAATTATTAATATTTATTTAGTTTTATGGATAGACACCAATAAATATAATGGATGAACCTGCAATAACTTGCCATTATCCAGTTTCCAGTGTAAACAAAAACTTTATATATTTACACTTCGCTATTACCATTAAATATAGGTCAATGCACCATTAAGTAAAATGACAAGAGACATTGCCAGAATTTCATCTTCACCCTGTCTCCACGTTCCTGAAATCGGTAATGTGCATGCTTTAATTTTTATTGCAGTAGTAGATGTATGGATCAATATGGATCATCTTCAGTTAAGCTTAAAGTGTTTGTAATCCTTCCCTTTATTTCACTGAAATCTAAAAGTATATACAACTTTTGGGGCATTGTTGTACCAAATATAATATAACCAGACAAAAAATGTTTACGCCTCAAGTAAAATAATCTTGGTAATTAATTAGATAACCTAAATAAACTTGTAAAATGTGTATTTACTGTACCAAACACCATACACAATATTCACCATACTTTATCACTCAACACTTTATTGGAGGATACATTATACAGTTGATACAGTAGCATAAAGTCAAATGAGATCCAAGATAAATAAAAATGCATCTTCAAAAATACATACCATCATATTAATCCATTCACAGCTGCTGAAGCCACACAAACGAGTCCCATCCAGTGATACAGAAAACAGATTTGATATTGTGTTGGAAAATAATGATTCATTATCACAGCTAGACTGGTTTCTGGCTCTTTCCTCTATCATATTCATGGTCCATCATGTTCTTCTTCTTCTAAACACTTTGCCCATTTGTACCATACAGTATAACTGATGAACAGAGGATGTGGTCACTGATGTTGTGTAGCTTTTTCTCAACCAGAGGAAGAAGAACATTCCATTGTCAGGTGTTCTCCAGTCCTGGTCTAAAAGTAAAACAAAACACAATTCAAATGAAGTTTAATGTACAGTCAGGTTAGCCTATGTTCTGCATGATTTAAGCAGTGGTGGGGACTCTGGCCCTAAGCACCCACTGTCCTGCATATTTAGCTCCAACCTCAAACCCACCTGTCTATAACTGTCTATAAGTAAAACTGAAGACTTTGGTTAAAAAATTCAAGCCGATTTGGCTTAGAGGTAAACTCTCCACCTGCTCATTCTGATTTAAATTTACAAAGCAGCAGTCAGTACATTATAAATATACACATTGAAGCATTATGTATATAATATTGCAGCACATAATAACAGCATATATTTTAGAAAGGCATGGTCTCTTCGGAGCTTTTAGAATTGATGCTAGATTTCTTAAGTCACTTTCAAGAGCATCACTTGTGATAGCCTTAACAATGTAACAATTGTTAAAATACTGCAATACAAATTTCATGGTAAGAATTAAGAAATAGGTAACGAGGCACCAGACTTACCATGCTTATTATGCCCCCATGGCCATGCAGAGTTCTCAGAGAGCAGAGTTTTTGCCTCTTGTATTCCTCATTGGCAGCATATTAGTCTTTGTCCTGTAGAATCTTCTGAAGTTTGTGCCTTCTCTTGCTATCCATCTTAAAACACAAATGAAATGTGTTTTATTCAGTGGAGTATAAAGCCATGTTTCAATTCAAAGAACTAACCGGATATTTCACATAATTCAAAGAACATTTACTATTTGATTCCTAATATATGTCACAACTCATTATCTTCCAAAGCTACCCAGAACCATCTATGGTCTACAAAACAATAGAGAAATAGCTGGAGTTTTGCTGATTTTATCTAAGACAAACAGACAGTGCCATTTTTAAAAACCGAAGGCCAAAAGTGTTTCAGCCTTTACGCTAAAATGCAATAATTGTAATAATAATTGTATCAAAAATTGTATTTTTTCTCATGTTAGATAAAACCAAGAAACAGAACCTCATTTGCTCATTTTAGGAGTTATAAAAAGATTTAGACTTGAATAATGGTGTGTATTTTATCAGAATAGAAAGAATGATCGCTGCTGAAATGAATAGTCCTTTGAGAGATCAACATCAAATTCTTACTACATATTACAGCATTACTTCAATACAAGACATACCAGTGGACTTGCACACTTTTCTGTCTTCTTCGGGCACAAGATGGCCATGTTCCTTTCTCACCCAAAACAAAGGACTTATTCGATTAGCTTGATTTGATATAAGGTCTGGTCTTTCTTCTCTGCTGTAAAACAAGAAAGTCTCACTTACTCTTTTTGCAAATACTTTTGTTTTTGAAACATATTTAAGACAGTTACAATAAAGTAAATTTGCTATATGATTCAGGAGAGCATTTGATGAGTAAATACTGATATACTAAAAATATTCTAGAAACTTTACCTGTGAAGGGCTGATTACGGCAAGATCGCTGCGACTCACTAGTAGCTCATGTGAGGGTTGACTCTTAAAAGTGCTGATAAATTTGATGTTGTAGAGATCTAAAAAATTCCAAAAATAAAAGTAAAAGTAATCTGCAAGTAATCCTGCAAGACAGAAAGAAAAGACATTTAATTACATTGCATGCAAGTTATAAGTTTATACATAACTGCAGGATTTCTTTCAGTAAAAAGCGTTGCATAATTAAATGTTAAATACATTTATGTAATAAGTTCACTGATATGTGTACATTCCCATTATTAAAAGTATATCTTTAATAGCAAGCTATATCTATGAATGTGTTTAAAAATGTTGATAATTCACTTGATTTTTGTTGACGTTATCAACAGTGCAACTGATCTGAGTATGACAAAATAATTGATCATCTGATGTCATGTGAGAATTTTCACTCTTGCAAACAGCGGTAGGTTATGAGGTGTGAAGAGACATGTATTATTACATGAACAGACAGAGCCCAAGTTGAAATAATTTTAAAGAATACAATGGACACAACAATGTACAGGAATTGAGGCAGTAGCCAATGGCAGGAGTCATAGTAAAAGCTGCAGGATTATGTACGAGTATATACAAATATGTACGAGTATCATATGAATTTGACTACCTGTTAAATCTTGTGAATTATTGAGACTTTGAGAATATATTCTTACTGATTGAGCCATGGAATTTTGTAAGAATAAGTTTAAGTAACAACAAATGCTGAATAATATGTTTGATAAAGGGTTCAAACCAGCACATACATACATACCTTTGCAAATATTTGCTGTTGCAGCTTTTGGTCTTCTCCGTTACTTCTCCACAAACAAGAGTGGGCTGACTGAGTCCTGAAGGCCCTTTTGGTCTTTTCAGGTAAAAAAAGAAAGAGAAAAAAAGTTATAATATATAACATATTGCATTATATACAGGAAAAAGTACTATTTACATTAAAATATTTGGATTTACATAAAATGCATTTAAAGCATGGTAATTGTTGTGGTTACTGTCTTTTTTACAACAAACATCACATTAAAACTAAGGTTACTGTGGTAAAAGCGTGGCAAGTGTTGTTTTTATTGTGCTTCTACTACAAATTCCATGTTGAAACTATACTGATAGTTATTATTAAATATGAACAACTGTTTAAAGGTCTATAGTATGTCACGTGACAGTGTCTAATTACCCTATTAGCAAGATGTGTTGAGTTAGAAAGCAAAGAAATGCAAATCCTCAGTGGAGATGACAGATATAATGCAGTGACTGAACATAATCTGATAGATAGCGACAAGCAGAACATACTTTATATCAAACATTAGGACATAATATTTGACTACTCACCCACATGTGGCACACGTGAACTGACGCCAAACATCGCGATGTGTTCTGAATGAGACTTCACTTCTTCAGCGCGATTTCATACCGATATAATTTGCGTCTTCTGTTGACGCCAAAGGTTTCCCATTGAAAGCAATGGAGTTCCCATTTCGTCCATATCGTGGCGCCGAGGGGTACTGTGGACGGTGATTGCTTTTGGGTCTTTTCTTCACAGAAATCATCGTTTGTTCTCGGAACAGTTGCAATAGCCGGATTTTTCAATAAAGTGTGTCTGTTGTCTGTTATATTCTGTGTTTTATATCATATAATACGCAAATAGGCAAGTTTAGGGCGGGGTGGGGTGGGCTGTTTCAAAACGTGTCCGAATAGCGTAAATAAAAATAAACAAATTTAAATAAAAGTGTGCTTATTACATTGAGAATCACACTCCAACATGTCATAATGGAAAAATTATAACCCAATAAATAATTTCATCACGATGCCATTCACTTGCCCAACACGTCTGTATATGACGCCCTAGGTTTCTCATTGGAATCAGTGGAGTGCCCTGAAGCGTCGAAAAATGACGCTTAAGGGGTACCCTGTGCGTTAAAAAGTGACGCCGAGGGTCCTGACCAAGCGGCAATATGTGACGAGTTGGGAGTGAGACTGTGTTGGTCATGCAGGGCATAATGTATTTGCTGTCACTGTGAGCAAAAAAACAATCAGTGACCCTTCCAAATAAGCCAAAAACAGACCATTTCATTCTAGGGACAATTTCTAGAGTTGTAAATGGACCTGTAAAACCGTATCTGGACAATTTTTGCATGTAGATATCAAAGAACAATTAAAATATTGTTTCAACTCATTCTATGGCACCTTTAAGTCTAGACTAAACTGGCTTAAAGGTGCAGTAAGCGATTTTACTGGAAAATCACTAAATCAAATCAAAGTTCATAATGCATTGCAATGCATTGTCAAAATTTGTGAAAAAAAGTAGTTTCAACATTGTTTTTGACTTGCATTTGGAGCTTTATACCCTAGCTAACATGCAGATGGGGCCGCTGGCTCAGGCAGTGCTGTCAGAAGCAATCCGTGAAGAGAAATAAATGTATTTGAAAACATACATTTTTGCAGTTTATTTTGTGATCGTTTAAGGTCATTTCTCGATTTCAATCATTATACAATAACCCTAACCCTAAACCATTTTTTTCTACTGAAAATTCACATTCCTGCTTATAACCATGTTTTTTATCATTCCTCAGCTAATCAGCTGGGGAAAAAAACACAATATAGTTCCTGCATAGTTATCGTTAAGTCCTGTTCAACTTTATTAGTCCACACCAACTCATGATAACGTTCTGTTCATTATAAGCGTGCGCTGCAGGTGTCTTGCCTGTCGCTTTAAATGCTTGAGCTCTTCAAAGGTGGATAGATTCTGATTGGCTGTCAATGTTTTTATCTTTCATCATCTGGAGAAAAAAAATGCTCTGAAAAGTGATTCCAATAATATAGTTCCTCTGGGTTGTTATCATTATAGCTGTGATGTGGACTTTCCAATTCTCATTAAATTTAAATGATTAGCTTATTCAAACATTATCATCATTTGAGGGGACAGGCTTTAACTCCAACAATGTGAAAATTATGGTCACTTTTAAAGTGACCCGTCAACACTTTGTTGCCATAGAAACAGGTGGGCACTAGTATACCAAACGAGTGGACAGGTGGTTTAGGTCACCTCCTGTGTTCACCTGTAGTGACATCTCTTCTCTCCTCTTTGGAAAAACAACCCAGGACTGAAGCAAGAGTCTGGTGGCCCCCTGACTCATTCGGTGGTCCTGCTGTCTCACTGTGCGGCCCTTGACGTGTTCAGTTCATTCCACATTGTTGGCTGGAAGATTGTTCATTAGGAGCCCATCTGTTGCTGAAGGGATGCAGCCTCAAGTCCGCCGTACATTTCTTTCACACATTTTAGTTGGCTTCTCTAATCCCTTCTGTCACTCGCTCCCTCTGGAAGAAAAAGAGAGAAAAACGCCATCACAGCCCTGATGACAGAAAAGTCCGCCCAGACGCCTTGGAGGGAATTTTCCCTGGTTCTACAGGTCTCAGACTCCCACTGGTCATTATTAGGGCACACACACACACACACACACACACACACCTCAAACATTCATTGTCCTAGAATCAATTTTTTTTTCTCTCCAAATCAAGGTCATCTTAAAAATTTCTCCACCACGCATGAACCCTTTACATCTAAATACATAACAGAAATAATCAATTATATACAGTATATTGGGGTTGGTAATATTTTTAATGTTTTTGAAAGAGGTTTCAGGCTCATAAAGGCTGTATTTATTTGATCAAAAATAAACGTTCTCACACACAACTCATCACATATTGAGGCTTAGTTAGGACTAGGCATGTGATGGTATCAAATTTTCAAGTTGTGATTAATTTCTGAAGCTTTTATCACGGTATAATTCATAATAAATAATTATTCACGGTTTACTTTTGCATCATATCAAGATGCATAATTCTTGGCATTTGTAAAAGTACAGTCCCTGACAAAAGTCGTGTCGCTTATCTATTTTGTAGAAACACCTGCTATTAACCTGACTTTTAATTCATCAATTGGTGTTAGAAATAGCTCATATGAAAAGCTAAAACCCTCCCAAAGTGACGTTTCACTGAAAAAATATTTATCATTTAATCAAGACAGAAAGGTCAAATTTTGGCAAGACAAAAGTGTTGTCGCCTATACAGAAATTGAACAAATTTACTGCAAATACAGAAATTAAGCAAATTAAGTAGTGGTGCTGTGAGATCCAAATTGAATATCTTGTTTGACTTCCATGAACTTGAAGGACTGCATCCATGCGGTTTGGCAAGGATTCGTACAATTTATTGATGAATTCATCAGGAATAGCAAAGAAAGCAGTCTTGCATGCCTCCCAGAGTTCATCAATATTCTTTGGTTTCGTCTTCCATGCTTCCTCTTTCATCCTACCCCACATATGCTCAATGATGTTCATGTCTGGTGACTGGGCTGGCCAATCCTGGAGCATCTTGATCTTCTTCGCCTTGAGGAACTTTGATGTGGAGATGGAAGTAAGCGATGGAGCACCATCTTGCTGCGGAATTTGGGCTCTTTTATGGTTGGGAATTTAAGAGGTAGCTAAGATTTCTTGGTATTTTAGACTATGGATGTTGCCTTCCACCCTGCAGATCTCTCGCACACCCCCATACTGGATGTAACCCCAGACCATGATTTTTCCGCCACCAAACTTCACTGTTTTCTGGGTGAATCTCGGATCCATGTGGGCTCCAGTAGGTCTCCTGCAATATTTGAGGCGACTGTGGTGTAATTCAACAGAAGATTCATCTGAAAAATCCACCTTCTGCCACTTTTCCAGCGTCCATCTATTTAGCAGGCTGTGTGCTTTGGCAAATGCCACACAGTTTTTCAATTGTCTTTTGTTTAGTGCTGGCTTCTGGGCACTGATTCAACCATGGAGGCCATTTCGAGACAGAATCCGACAAACTGTTCTGGTTGACACAGGGAATTCAGGTCTAGTTGCAGTTGATGTGATGGTCTAGTGTACTGGGGTTCTTTTTATACACACCTGAGATCTAATTGATCCATTATTAGTCACAGGTGAAGCTCATAGGACAAGGCGACAACACTTATGTCTTTGCAAAAATTGACTCAATGGGCTTTACCAAGCTGTGAATATTAGAATATTTTTTGACAGTTTCATTTTTCACTGAAACATTATTACAAAAGCTGTTGGGATTAAAATGAGCCATTTCTTGTAAAAAAAATCTTGATAAGAAATATATTTCAGCGGCACTTCAGGTCAATTTGCACACAAGCGACAAGACTTTTGTCAGGGACTGTACTCAAGTCAATTCAATACAGATTGCTTTTGAAGCAGCTTCACAGTGATAACCGGAAAATAACACAGTCCTGTCTCATTCAAAAGATACACCTGACCATGTAGCATGACAACCAGTCACACAATGCCATTTTACAATCAAAGGTGACGTAATGATGCAAATTCTCCTGGTAGCATTTTTTCAGATGTGTGCATGATGTACGGCAGATGGAGACTGATCGCTTTTGGGTATGACTATATCGTATCACTTAAATGTCTGTCTAGTTTGAACTTTTTTTTAGCAACTGCTTTTTTCGCAGAAGCTAAAATCAAATATTTCAACTCAAGTCAATATTTCATGTCTAATTATTTACCTTTGTGGCAAGTATCCATGTAATAAGCAGGATAATAATATCATAATAATAATATCATAGGCTTATGTAATAAGTGGGATAAAATATTATAATAATAAGCGGGATGTTATCGCAGACTAAACCCCTTCAGAGTGATGCAAGACCTGTTCCGGATTACCCTGTTGTGGTTTATTTTTGCAATAACAACCGGCTAGATGTACATTATCCCTTACTTGTAACATTATAAATGTCTTTACTGTCACTTTTGATCAATTCAATGTGTCCTTGCAGAACAAAGCATTATTTCTATAAAAAGAAAACTATTTCGAATATAAACGTTCTATGAGATCGTACATCGACTGTGTGTACAGAACAAGCATTTAAAAGGTTTAAAATAATGTTCTATGAAATCACATACCGAAATAACATGAAACTGCATTTTCAGGCACCATCAAACATTACATTTTAGTAGTTGTGACTGGATTCAGCAGACCGAATAGCTGCACGGCCAGTGTTATTTTCACCTAAGTGTCAAGAGTCCTCTGAAGTATTTGATGTATTTATGCACACTATGAATATTTTTATAAAAGGAAAGAAAGATAAAATGTTACGTCAGAGAGTAAACATTTACCTTTGATATGAGAGGCAGAGCGGGGCAGACGAAGCTCAGCTTGGTATCGGCCCCATGTGAAAAGCATCTAACCAAGACGTTCAATCAATCAGACAAACGCTGTACTCTCCAGAGAAAGACGCAGAAAGGAAGAAATGGCATGATAGATAATATGTGTTCGTGGGATAGAGAATGCACTAAAAAAGGGACGTTTGATAGTTATTCGAAGCTACAGTTTGCAGTTTTACAGTGCAACCAAAAAGAGCACACACAGGCAATTTCACAAGTACATGCATGCAAAAAGACAAATATTAGACAAAAAGACAAACATTTCTTGCTAGTTACATATGCCACACTCTTGAAAATAAATGTTCTTTATTGGGATTGATGGTTCTGTAAAGCAGGTCTTCTCAACCCTGGTCCTCGAGGCCCACTGTCCTGCTGAGTTTAGCTCCAACCAACCCTGATCAAACTCATCTGCCTGTAGTAAAGAGCTTAATTAGCTGGTTCAGGTGAGTTTGATTAGGTTGATCTAAACTCTGCAGTTTCACAATACACGAATTACACTTACGAATAACAGTAAAATGCTGCAAATATTTTTTGCTTACACTTGAAAGACGATTTACACCTTTACAAAGCTTCTCTTGTGCATACAAATTTAATTTACGCTTGCAATTTTATGTACACTTTCACAAATCTTACCCTGCGCATGCGATTCTTTAAGGCATCAATTTACCTTCATATTAGGGGCTTCTACACCAATCTTATTCACCTATCATTTCCTTTTGATTTTAGGGATAAGTTATGGGTCGCGTTAGGTTTAGGTGTTTATCCAGGAGTATGTCTAGGCAAAATAATGGCGACCGATTAGCATGACAGAAGACAGCAAATGCAAATGTACGCAATACCAATATAATAATATTAGCACCATGCATTAAATATCAATGCCACTGCAAGTTGTGAGTGTTATAACTAGCATTTCAATTTAATTGAGACACACAGCACACAGATTAATGATTAATATTGGTATCTATTTTTTAGGAGTAATGATTTACACTAGGAAAATGCATGCGAGCCGACACTTGAGAGCGTAGGTTTCAATAATAACATGTTACATCTTGTCTCTCTATTAATGAAGAACAAAGTCCTGATTTAAAAACCCTTCAGTGCAAGCATTAAACAGTGCATTTTCATTCGATAAGGGCTGCTGAAGTGCTGTCGTGCATATTAATTGGATCATAATTAGCTCTCTTGTCTCTAACGTGCTTATGAAGTGATGGGAGACGGAGAGTTGTTCTGTCCTCGTGTGCTTGTTTAGTGCTCACTTTTACACTGCAGGTCTTAATGCCCAATTAATGCCAATTCTGATTTGTTGACTCTATCTGATTTTTTTGGTGACCAGCTTACATATTTTCTTTTAAAAATGATCCATATCTGATACACTGCCCGGCCAAAAAAAAGAAAAGAAAAAAGGACGCTTTTTGGATTTAAATAGGCAAATGCTTAGAGTCAATGATTGGATCATTATTGCAGTGATTATTATGTTTCTAGCATGTTATACATTTGGCAAGAATTCATCCAACCCTAACTGATGGAGTGTGTAGCTTTTCATTTCTTAAACAACCATGAAGGAATACACATCATGGCCATATTCCAGGATGACAATGTCAAGATTTATCAGGCTCAGACTGTGAAAGAATGGTTGTGAAGGAGCATGAAGAATCACTTTCACACATGAATTGGCTCCTCTGAGTCTAGACCTTAAATTCATTGAAAGTCTTTGGGATGTGCTGGAAGAGACTTTACAGAATGCTGGACTCTTGCATTGTCAATAAGAGATCGTGACCAAAAAATAATGCACCTCTTGATGGAAATAATATCACAGCATTTATTTTCAACAAGTGGTGCATTCATTTTTTGGTTTAATTTTGCATTCATTTCAATGGAAGCTTTTGCTTTATGCACCATATTTAAAGGTCATCAAAACATTGGGTTGAGCCTTCGTCCTCCATTGTGCCATTGAAAAGAGTCATGTGATCATGGTTGGTGTCCACCTGAGTTGATGTCATTCGCCATCGTCATTTTTCAATGACTCACGACTCGCATTGACAGGGGATTTATACGATCTGTCCGCCTACACGAAAATGCAAATGTACTTTAAATGCAGATTAATTTCATGTGAATGAGGCCTGAAACCAATCTGAGAGTATCAGAACCAGAATTGGGTTTTAACTAAGTTTGATCAACAGGTGATCTGACCAATCATAATCCGTCTAATCTGCCATTTTGTCAGACAAAGCAGTCAAGAGAGTTATTAGATTAACATCGGTGGACTTCAACTTGAAAAACAGTGTGTCCTGATGTCTTTCCGCGGGTGAAGCAACATTCCTTCTGAAGTTCATTCATGTTTATTTGACACTATAAATTAACTAGAGGGAAGAGAAGATCGGTTCACGAGCAGCTTTAACTGAGGCAGTATCGACCTGTCACCACAAATTAAAGAGCCACAAAGCTGTATTTATTGTTTAAATTTCTTTAAAGAATGACACATTTTGAGAGTTGTCAGTGTCCTTTTTGGCGTGAGAGCACCATGGCTTGTTGGACAGCAACAGTAACTAAAGGGGGCGGGTCTTTGTGAACAGTAAATTGCAAAACAACTACAAAAGTGTTGCAAATAAACACACAAATGCTGAAAGGCTATCAGATGGCAGTAGCATGGTACTATGATATATATCATGTACTACTATAATAATATTGTCTTGTACTAGGGTAATTACATGGAGTTCCAAGGTAGCTCAAAAAATACCATGAAATTACTTTGATATATGTTCAAAAAACATACAAAACATACTCTGTCGTACCAAAGATTTCATATATAGGAAGACGGAGTGTGTTTTAAATGTATGGTTTAACTCTGAAAATTGTTCTAGTTGTGGTAAAAATAACTACGGGTAGCGTCAGTTGATTGCCAAGTGCAACCATTCAACGTCATCGACATAGAATGCAAACAAAATGGCGCCGCCCATTGTCCATTTTTTTTTTAAATAACGTAGATCTTTCATGGGTTTTCTACTACATATTTTAGTAAGAGACATAATTTGTGTTATATTAAGCCATATAAGTCTAAACACCAGGGGATTTTTATTTTAAATGATTTATTTTACCCAATATATTTGTGTGTTATCAGATTATCACCATTAGGTGCTAACAGCATGCTAACATCAAACAATGCTGCCATAGAAAGCACCTGCCTTTTCTGGGAACGAGCTCAAGAATGTGACGTTTATTATGTGAAGATGAAAAATGGCTTCTTGTTGGTTGTATTCTTTCATTCTTCTACGGATGATGTCAAGAACATGAAGAGAGTTTATGGAACCCCTCCAGGAAATAAATTGGAAGGGACAATCATTCACATACTAGCAGAGTGACAATCTATTGTTGAGACAAAAAGCATCAGTGTGTGAGAGAGTCTGCAGTGATGCTGCAGAACTGTGGATCCGTCCCAGCCTGCATGAGTCAGAGACGCGTGTCTCGCTGACGTGAGGGGGAATCGAAACAGCATGGAGATCTGATGGAGGCCGTTTTTCTTCAGATGGGATGAAAAAGAGAGTATGCACTTTACAAAGCATCCAAAAATGACAACATAGTGCTGCAGGGATGACATATTTTCTTATGCCAAAACACAGAAATGAGTTCGCTTTTTAGCACTATCAGTTCCATCGTCTTGAAGTTTTTTATCTTTTAGTATGAGTATGTTAGCCTTAAGGTTATGAATAAGCTGGTATGTTCCAAAACAATGATACAATTTGCATTCAGGAGATATAAGCTTTCAAAATTTACAGTCTCTCACTTCTGTTAAAACGAATCACAGATTTTGATGACATCATCGCAGACTTCACCTATTCCTCAAATCTTCTGTCCAATCAAATGCTCTCTAGAATTTGAAGCACTACAGACTACAGAGGTTGTCGGACATTTAACACCATCAGTCGAATAGATAAACTCATCTATTCACCAGTCACTCATAGCCTCATTTATGTTTATAATCGCGCTATTGCAAACTATAATAACTTTATGTAGCGAGGTGGATGAGCGAGAGACGTGGGAGGAGCGAGCAATACCGGTGCGTGATTGAGAACGAGCGAGTCCTCTCATGAGGGAGCCCGGAGGCATATAAGAATAACCCACACCAGTGAAGGATAGGAGAGGACCAGGTCTGGACTTTCCATTGTGTTTTATTTATGTTTTATTATGTGTGTGCGAGGCAGTCGTCCGTGAGGGGCTGCTCGGGTTTCTTTTGTTTTGTTTGTTTATTTTGGATTAAAGTCTTTTAAATGTTCGCCGTTTCCCGCCTCCTTCTTCCCTGAACTAAGAACTACATATTTTACTTTATTGCAGCTCCTGTCTTTCCAGTCTGTCTAAAATGCCCCGTTTGGCTCCTGTTCTGATACAGCCCCTCCTTCCAAAATACAAAGTGTGCTCTGATTGGTCGGCTACCCCAGTGTGTTGTGATTGGTAAACAGCATAGAGCATGTTCCAGAAATTTTACACCCCTTAACCGCGTTACATCTGCTCAGGTGTAAATCTTAACGACAGCAGCAATTGCTAACAACAATCATAAAATACACCAAAACACAACATCAATTCACAAAAGACATCAACTTTATTTGTTTGGTGTAATCCAAATCTTTAGAATACATATGTTTGCGAGGAACAGATCCAAAACTAGCCCTTTTCCAGCGATCTTCATCTCCATTCTAAGCAGCGACTGTAAACGTTGTTATGAATTCAACATTTTTTAAAATCGAGCACTCAAGAAGCATTAGGACATGTTTCACAGCAATGGTATCGAATGCTCATTGGCTCTCGCTTGCTTTGTCACTTCTGTCAAAAGGGAAATTATACAGATATCTTTATGAAATTAAAGATTCGTAAATTTAGTAAGGTTTTTTTGCTGTAAATGTTGCCAATACGTCAATATTTTACATTTTAGCACCTATCCAAATGTACAAAACTGTCTGGTTTTTGGACATAGAAGGACCACCTCTCGTCAATTAAAGAGGATAACATTGACGAGATATAAACTCGCAAATTGCATGTTATAAAATCAGATTTGCGAGTTTGTCCGTCCACGTCCACGCCCACGCCTCAGGGTCCAGGTCTGCCCACACCTCAGGGTCCAGCTCCGCCCACGCCCACACCTCAGGGTCCAGGTCTGCCCACACCTCAGGGTCCAGGTCCGCCCACGCCTCAGGGTCCAGGTCCGCCCATGCTCCCAGGCCCGTCCCAGCTATGCCAGGGTCCTTGTCTGGTGCCTTGGCACGGGCATGGCCCACCATCCTCCCCAAGTCCGCCCCAAGACTTTGTGTGGTTAATTAATTATGTTTGGGCGTCTGGGGCCGCCATAGAGGGGGATCTGTCACATGGTGTTTAGGTGTAGTTTCATGTTTTAAGTTTATCATGTTCACAGTCATGTGTTGTCATGCACTTCCTAACGTTAATATAGTTAATATAATTAAGTTAATATAATATAATAAAGTTAATATAATAAAGTTAATGGGGACCAACTGTTTGATTACCAACATTTCTTTAAAATATATTCTTTAGTGTTCAGCAGAAGAAGGAAATTCGTTTAAAAAAAAAAAACAACTTGAGTAAATGATGACAGAATTTGAATTCCCCGGTGAACGATAAATCCCTGAAGCTGTCAGTGTCACACTTGAAAACCCCCAATTTAAGCATTACATGAATCACTTGAATTAGAGTATAAGCCTATCTTTAATTAAAAGTGGCGAAATTAGACAATTTTATTAGTTGACCTCATTATTTTTGTCGGCTGTGAAACATTTCTATAGGCTACCTACTATTAAGTTTAGTAGCCTACACTAGGGACTTTATGTCCGTTGAAAGAAGTTGAGCTGGAATTTGTGCTAAGCATCTTCTGTGAATGTAAGGCCTGCCTACTTTGATTTGATTGGTCATCTCAAATGTAATATTTTTCTATTGACGAGCAGTGAGATACAGTTGCCAAGTCTGCGTAACATGCGACTTTAAGCTGATTCTTTTTTTTGGCAGTTCGTGTTAAAAAAAATTTGGGCTTACTTTAAAAAATGTGGTTGCTTGTTAGGAAAGTATAACAAGCAACTTTGTTTCTTTACATTTATGGTCGCTGTTTTGTATAGTACATTGACTGACACTGTCTTCTCAGAGCTAATTGCAACGGCAAGTGATGTAGCTAGGGAGCACGGGGCACAACCTAACGGGGTTAGTTGTAACACGCATGGTTTAACACTTTCCACACATGTCAGGATTGAGAAACTTTGTTTATTATTTAGAGATTTTTTTTTTAAATATTTGGAAGATATCACTAAACATTTATTTTACCATAGTAAAAGTAAACTTCTTTCTGAAGTTTATTTTTTTAGCTCTGTTTTTTGTGTTTATTTAAAATAAGACAAATCTGATATTATTTTAACCTTCTATCTGTTATTTATTAACAGTTGAGATCGTTCTTTAATGCAGTTCTAACAGCTGAAGACGCAAAACGCAGTTAATCCCAGTTGTGCAGGTGGTGTGCGTTCACACTGCGTTACAATGAGCCCCTATTAGAACTACGCTATTCTATACTTTTATGAATTATTTTGAGAAGCCATGAGAAAAGGGTGAATAATCGCTGAGAGTCAATGTTCAGAAATTATTCATTATTACTATG
The DNA here is from genome assembly GCA_023029165.1 of Gobiocypris rarus. Taxonomy (NCBI): domain Eukaryota; kingdom Metazoa; phylum Chordata; class Actinopteri; order Cypriniformes; family Gobionidae; genus Gobiocypris; species Gobiocypris rarus. The sequence continues at coordinate 6,171,469 of CM040933.1, read as the reverse complement.
TTTTAAATATGCTGTATAGCTGTATGTAGCGATGTGTTTATTGTCAAAAAAGGTGTATTTTTAATGATAAAAAATGCCTTTATTTTTTTATTTAAAAAGTTAATAATTGTATTTTATTGACAATATATATATATAGGCCTATATATTAGATAACGTTTTAAACTGTAATTTGCTCGTTACAACGTGCCCCCTCACATGTTAAAATGTACCCCACCTATGGGGCATGTTGTCACATATAACTTCTATTCTTTCTGGCTAAATCAAGAAAAAAGTATACACTGTATTAATGAAACAAAACCACATAATTGTACTAGACATGTGGGAAATTACAGTAATGTGTGAAAAAATATATAATCTGAACCCCAAGTGGATTTACACAAAATGCGTTAGGTTGTGCCCCGCTCTCTGTGAGAGTAGAAATGTGCAGGTCCTTCTCAAAAAAATTGCATATTGTGATAAAAGTTCATTATTTTCCATAATGTAATGATAAAAATTAAACTTTCATATATTATATCCATGCCACGCCGTATTGAAGCAGTCATTTCTGCAAAAGGATTCCCGGACCAAGTATTGAGTGCATAACTGAACATAATTATTTGAAGGTTGACTTTTTTTGTATTAAAAACACTTTTCTTTTATTGGTCGGGTGAAATATGCTAATTGTTTGAGATTTTTGGGTTTTCATGAGCTGTATGCCAAAATCATCAGTATTAAAACAATAAAAGACCTGAAATATTTCAGTTGGTGTGCAATGAATTAAACATATATGGAAGTAAAATTTGTATCATTACATTATGGAAAATAATTAACTTTTATCACAATATGCTAATTTTTTGAGAAGGACGTGAATGGAGAATGTGTGTGTGAGAGTAGAAATGTATGTATGTGAAAGGAGAATGTGTGTGTGTGTGAGAGTAGAAATGTATGTATGTGAAAGGAGAATGTGTGTGTGTGTGTGTGTGAGAGTAGAAATGGATGTATGTGTGTGAGAGTACCAGAATGAATCACGGCTTGTACGGCCCTTCATACTTCTGTGTTGCTTTTTTGTCCTTTTTGGAGTTTGACTGTGAACATATAAGAGTCAGGGTTTGACTCTTACCTCATGCACTGCAGAACAAACCAGTCCTCTTGAGAAGTGAAACCCCAACACATCCGGGCCAGACGAGAGACTCGTGCACGTCCAAGCTGCTCCGATAAGGCTTAACCAATCCCGTCATGAATAGCAGATTCATCAGTTTTACGAGGCGCTTCACGCCCAGTGGGTTTCAGAGATATAAACTGCACTACATAAACCTGAGTACAAAGATTTACAGGAAAGTGAGATGAGTCACGATTACGGTGAATGAGCGGACTGTAATAGGTGTAGGCATTGCTGTCTGCTTTGATTTGTAACATTGTGATCACAGAGGAATTTTCGAGGTGAAAATCCCTCACGCGCATACGCACATGCATGCTCTCTCACAGGAAATTAGAGTTGGAACGCTGACTCAAATAAAGAATCAGAGCTCAGTCTTTTGAAAGAAACATCTCTGGTTAAAGACTTGAACTATGTTTTCTTAAAAGCATGCATACATGCAAACATTAGTTTTGCCTTTGTTTTGATAGTTAAGCAAGAGAGAGAGGTTGAGATCGGGAAACAACTCAAAGTGCAACTTCTCTAGTTGTTGGATTGCTATCCATGAGGCTATTGGCTCAGACCTTCGGACGTGTTCAGACCGCAGGAGCTCATTTTATCCATTAGGTCAAAAGATCTGAAAAAGCCCATTCATTTACCCACCCTCATAGACCCTTACTCAAAGAAATCGGGACAGAAGTGATTGAAAGTGGACAAAAGAGATGGATTACAACACCGGATGTAAATGTACTCCCTCATGTACTTGTGATCCAATTGACTAAAACGTATCTTAATATCAGATGTAATTAATACCAGGGCCATATATATGCAGGAATAAAATATGCATATGGAAGATTCCACCTCAGATTAAAAAAATAAGGTAACACTATTTCAATAGTCGGCTTTAGACATTATACTAACTGTAAGTAACTTTGCAACTACATGCCAACTAGCGGTCATTAGAGTTTTGTTTTCTGAATGTCTGCAGTCTCCCTCATTCCTTGTCTCTTTCTCTCGTTTTCTCTCTGGGAGACTCAAGCTCAAGCCGTGTGACCTTTTCCGTGGAAGTCACAGCTGATAGTCATGTCACTGTGATCAATACCTCTGTAATGCATTTCTCACGCTGCTCTCTCTCAGAAGGCTCGTTTGTCCATCTGCTGATATTTCCTCCTCGCTCTGACACAACACTAATAATGAAGCTTATTTAGTCGCCTTAAATATTGCAGTAACTCCATATGAAAAACAACAGTGTGCTTAAAATGTACTATGTTACCAACAATGTTATTTCCTAAAGTATTATTGTGTGTTCAGAAAGTATTCAGACCCCCTTAAATTTTTCACTCTTTGTTATATTGCAGCCATTTGCTAAAATCATTTAAGTTCATTTTTTTCACGGTAATGTAAACACAGCACCCCATGTTGACAGAAAAACAGAATTGTTGACAAAAGAAAAACTGAAATATCACATGGTCCTAAGCAGGGCTTGACATTAACTTTTTTGCTCACCAGCCACTGTGGCTAGTGGTTTTCCAAAGTTACTAGCCACTCAGCATTTTCACTGGCCACAATATTGCTGTTTTATATGATTTAAGTTGACTTTGGCTTGCTTAAATTACTTGATTTTGAGTAATGAGTGTGTGGGCAATAAGAGCATAGGTTAATATGAGAAATTTAATATGATATGAGTTATTTTTGTTAGGCTAAAGAAGCAAATTACAAAAACAATAGTACATTTTCAGATACAGTAGGTTTATTTAATATGTATACATTTATTTAACATCTGTAGTTGTTTGATTAACAAGGTATTTAACTGGGCTGTTGAATGCATGGACGTAATATTCTGACACATATCCAGTTATTACCCACCTGTTTACATACACTTAAGCCATAACCGTGTTCACGCAAGTTACTCCATGGACATTTTGACATCAGTGTGTGCATGTATTTGACTATTCAGGCGCAAGGAGAATGATCGCGCGTGAGACAGGGAGAGAGTGCGCGAGAGAGAGCGCTTCTGTTGTGTGTCATTCAGCGAGATTCCTATACCCACTTTCAATAACTGCAAGTTAATCGATAAAGAATTGTAATTGAATTGTAATTTTGTGATACGACAGTCTTGGCATTTAATTTGGCTGTAGGCTGAAATTATATTAAGCCCGCCAAAGTGGCTAGTGGGAGTGGCTGCCTACCCGCCACAGCTGAAATCTAATGCATTGGGTAATGCATGCAGCAGCATCAGCAATAACCAACAGTAGCAGGAATAACATCAGCAGCAATGGTCAAATCCATTACCATGCCAAACACTCTGAGAGCTTTCATGACAGAAATCTATTAATGAAATTCTGTACAATATTAAAATAAACAGTGGTAGGATGCAGTGTTGTGCATTATCTGTCAGAGACAACAATTAACTACACATATTTTAATTCACGTTAGTCAAAACAGACTGTTGCCAGTGTTCACAAAGCTGGTTATTCCCATTTGTTTTGTGCAGATAGAAACTGCTGAACAGAAGCTGATAAAATCAGTACAACAAACAGAAGACGGTCCTCGGTTACTGACACAGCAGATTTCAGCTAAGCTGCTAGATGTGAACTGCTTCTTAACAACCGTCACATGAACCATCTTCGATCTTATCATCAATCACAGACAATGAGAAAGTTGGTTCATATGCCAAATATATTCCGTTTTTGACAGAGATATGCTTATTGACTCTTTATTAGTGCTCATACTTTACTCTTAGAACCACAATGACACCTTAAATTGTGTGGTTTATTGAGGAGAGGTGTGCTATTATTTTCACCACAGAAAGTTAAAAATAAAGCAATTTTTGATATATTTAAATGCACTCAAAAGAACATTAATATGAACTTATTTATAAGGTGACCTCATAAGTTATATAGCAGAAATTGTAAGCATGATCCTAAAAATTATTCACCTGATCAATACAGTACACAGTCACTAAGGGTCACCATTCAGGCTGTCAATCACATACATGTCAAACAGCAGCTTTGTGTGAAATAATCAGGTGTGTGATAACGTGACAGACGAACACCCGCTATGCTACGTGAGACGGGAAATAATAACATAAGAATGAAGATTAACCGTCTTTGATTTAGCTGTTCCCCATCCGCCCAGCCCGAGAAAACTTTAATCACGAAAGGTTAAAGAATATTAAAGTTGTGCAGCACTAAATTAGCAGGAGAAAATTGAATCAACCACATGGATTTTAATACGGAGAGATGAGGGGCGAAAGAGCTCACAGGGAATCATTTCAGTCATCACAATTTACTGAAGAAGGGAAAAAAAGAAATATTGGACAAAATCTTTCTTTGCAGTATCTGCCTAAAAGCAGGTCTCGCCTCCCCTTCATGCAGTTTGGATCTCAGCTTCAGCGCCGGTAAAGAGCAACTCGGAACAAATAGGATTTTTTTGTGGCATGTGGTCCCCTGATGAAACACATTTGTTTCACCCTGCCTCTATCTGTTCCTCCAGAGATGGATTGAAGGAGAGAGAGAGGGATATTCTAGGTGTTACCCCTGTGTCACAGTGGCAGTGCTCATTCTGGGAAAATTTAATTATCGCCACCAACAGTCTGAGGATCCGCAGCCGCACAAACTGTGTGTGTCATGGACATCGGCTAATGCAACACTCCTTGTCGGCCCCCTCCCACAGTCTGTGGCCTACTTTGATCAGTAAAACACGCCGTGACAACACAAAATAGCTGCCTGCGACAGGACGTGATTTAAACGGCATAAGCTGAGGGTATGATCACGTGAGCAAACATCCACATTTGCCACAGTCTGAAGATATAAGTGATGTGAAATATTGGGCCTGTTTACACCTGGTCACTTCATGTTTTTTCCCTGATCGGATAGCTATCTGATTTTGAAAAGACCAGGTGTAAACCCTTTCGAGAACTGATCACTCAAACAACATAAGGCGTGTTGTTTACACCTGGTGACTTCATTCGGTTCCATTGAGGCTATGTTCACACTGTCAGTCCAAATCTGAATATTTGTGTATCCAATTGGAATCTGATCTTAATTATTGACTGTCCATACTGTGTATCGCAAATGTTCAGATCTGATTTGTGTGTCCCATGGTGCTCTTTTTTTTCTTTTTTTAGGGGTTGAAAGACTTCCTGTGTTCTCTTTAACAGCTTCACTCAACGCTGCATAGCTATGACGCAATGGAAATGCCCTCTGGGTGTGCCAATTGTCTGAAGCCCTTATAGAATCACGCCAATTAATTGGCTAATGGCGTGGGTGCCGTCCCGACGCTCGTACGTCGCTACATCTGCTTCTCAAATTTTTCTGCCTTCACGAAGCAGCCATTCTAGCCCTTCAGTTCCATTTTTTCTGGCCCAAATATCTTGGATTTTTGAGAACTTTGTTCTCCTTGCGGTGAAGTGTCATGAAGTTTCGACGCTGCCCGCTGCCGTGCATTCGGTTTATTCTGAATGACGACCCTCACAGTAAGTGTGTTAAATGCTTGGGGTTTTCACACGTGCGTGAGGCAGTTCAGGGATCTTTAAAATGCAAATTTTGCGATAATCTCCTTTTCAAAACCCTCCGCTCTAGGTTGGCGGTTTTTGAGAGGGAGTCATCCGTTTTTCCCCGTCGCGCTCCCGAAGCCAAATAATAATGGGGTTCGGATGTAACGTTTGAGCTCGAGAATGTTGAGTGCGAGCAGACGGGCCTCGCCCTTTCTCTCCCTCCCTCCCTCAAGCACGTGCACGGTGGGTCGAGTTTTCTCATGAATACTTATGTCCAAGCCCGGAAGCATGCAAATCGGTTTCTTTCGGGCTAGATGACGTCGTGTTCACTACTGCGTCCGAGTCTGAGGATTTCGGGACTGATTTATCTATGACGCTCTCCCGCCTAGCGGCCAGGAAGGCCGGCCTTCTGCGGCCTACGCTGAACTCGTCGGCGTGCTTTCGCGCGCTACTGAAAAGCTCGCTATTGAGTGGCCCGAAGAGCCCAACGAGGCACAATCTTCTCGTCTCGATGAGAGATTTTTAAGCAGTCCTAATTCCAGGCCAACGTGGAGAAAGCTGCAATTTTTTAGCGATCTGCATAGTGAAATCTCCAGATCCTGGAAACAGCCCTTTTCAGCCTGCTTGACAAACATGGCAGCCGCCGACTTCACCAAACTTGTTGGTTCTGTGGAGCAGGGCTATTCCGCCATTCCTGAAGTTGAAGACACGCTAGCCACTCGCTCCCTCTTCGGCTTCTTCATGGAAGTCCCGCCCCCTCCTCCCCACTAAGCCGTGTAGGACCACTTCCGCCCTTATCGGAAAGTCCTTCACTGCAGCTGGCCAGGCTGGCATGGCCCTCCACACTATGGCCATCCTGCAAGCCTATCAGGCGGATGTTTTAAAAGAAATGGACGAGGGCGACGGCTTGACACCGGAGGCGGTTAAAGAGCTGTGTAAGGCCACGGATTTGGCCTTGAGAGTCACTAAACATACTGCTTGTGCCATAGGACGCTCCATGGCGGGCGCGGTGTTGGCAGAGCGCCACCTCTGGCGCAATCTCATGGAAATCCGTGACAAAGAGAAGGCATTCCTGCTTGATGCCTGTTTGGGGAGGCGGTCAACACTGTGGTCTAAAATTTTTGAGCCGCCAAGTCCCAGTCGGCTGCCTTCAAGCAGTTTATGCCGAGGAGGACTAGGGACTCTTCTAACCCCTCCCCCTCTCAGTCCAGTGAACATCCTTCTTACAGGAGGGAATTCCCTGTTAGGAGGAGCGACCAGGGTCATCCCCCACCCACCATGATCTGGGGAGCTTGCAGTCGCCCATTTCCTCACAGGACATTGACCCGAAGCGGCCAGGCAAACCCTCTGCTCCGGCCACTTTCGAGTCGCTCCTGACCCTCAGGTCAGAAAAAGGAAAGCCCCACCTCACGTCCGAGGTTGGGTCAGACCGTGCAAGCGTTTCTGCCCTCCTCTCGCCAGCTCTCCTTGTCCAGCTGTGTCACTTCGATGTGTAGAACTGGCCCGACCCACGCCTCCTCCGGGGCTGCACGAAAGAGACGCTTTTTGTTTTCTCCAGTCAGATAGGTATGATTTAAACCATGCCAATGCAATTCCACTAATGCCAACATCATTTTCGAGTCTATTCAAAAGAATGTTGTGGTCGATAGTATCGAATGCAGCGCTAAGATCAAGTAACACTAAAAGAGAGATACAACCACGATCGGATGATAAGAGTAAATCATTTGTAACTCTGATGAGAGCAGTCTCAGTAATATGATACGGTCTAAATCCTGACTGGAAATCCTCACAGATACCATTTCTTTCTAAAAAGGAGCACAATTGTGAAGACACTGCCTTTTCAAGTATTTTTTTGACAGAAACGGTAGATTTGAGATTGGCCTGTAATTGACTAATTCTGTAGGATCAAGTTGTGTTTTTTTAACAAGTGGTTTAATAATAGCCAACTTAAACGTTTTCGGTACGTATCCTAATGACAAAGATGAATTAATGATATTAAGAAGAGGATCCATGACCTCTGGTAGCATCTCTTTTAATAGCCTAGTCGAGCATACTGTACATGTTGTTAATTTTGATGATTTAACGAGTTTAGCCAATTCTTCTTCCCTATAGCAGTGAATGAATGTAATTTTTCCTCAGTGACACTACAATGCTCTGTCTGATGTGATACTGTAGTAGACGACTGCATGGTTAAAATTTTCTTCTTCATATTATCAATTTTACATGTAAAGAAGTTCATAAAGTCATTACTGCTGTGCTGTTTTCAAACATCAGAAGTTGAACCTTTATTTTTGGTAAATTTAGCCACTGTATCGAATAAATACCTAGGGTTGTATTAGTTTTCTTCTAAGAGAGTCGAGAAATAAGCAGATCTAGCCTAGTTTTTACGGCCTTTCTGTATGCGATCATGCGTTCTTTCGACAAATTACGAAAGACCTCTAGTTTTGTTTTCTTCCTGCTGCGCTCCATTTTTCTGGCTGCTGTTTTAAGGGCCTGGGTGTGCTCGTTGTACCACGGCGTTGGACTATTTTATTTAATCTTCTTTAAGTGCTGGGGAGCAACTGTGTCTAAAGTACTGGAAAAGAGAGAGTCAATAGTTTCTGTTGCAACATCGAGTTCTTCTAAGCGATCTGGGATGCTGAGGAGATAATGCTGAAGAGGAATATTATTTAAAAAACATCTTTAGTGGCGGCAGGGATAGTCATGCCATATTTGAAGCGAGGGGGGCGGCTTTGCAGCCTTAGCTAAATTAAGTATACATGATACTAGGTAATGATCTGAGATGTCATCGCTCTGCTGCAGGATTTCTTTCTCTGTGTATGTACTTATTTGTAATTTTCAACCATTGGAAACAGAGCCTGCGTGTCAGGAAATGGCTTATCCTCTTGCACCCTCTATAGGAGAGCGACTATGGCAGAGCATGAAAGGCCCACTGAAGTGCCTTGAAACGCGCATGAGTTAACGTAATTTCCCTTGAAACGACTCCAGCTGTTAGCAGCAACCCCCCTTTTTTGAAACAGCCAATAGCGTTTCATTAATATCAGATTGACTAGCCTTTCAGCTCGGTAAAGCCACAGTTTCCTCCTAATCTCTAACTAACCGTTTATCATCGCAGTCTCCTCCATATCGCTATGAAATACAGAATTTTGTGCAGAATTTAAATGGGTCCGACTCGCACATATGATCTGCGCTGTGCTCTCGTGTCTTTAGTCTAACTTTAGACCAGTGCCATTGGTATGTGTGCTGCGGCGGTGGTGCATGTGTAACTAACGTGAATCCAGACTTCATTCGCCTCAACTGAAAGCATTATATGTCTAAATCGTTTCCTATCGCATGTATAGTGCGCTATATGCCATATGTGTGAACAGCTGACTGATTTCAGCCACAGCTCCAGTGTCTATTTATAGTGTAAGATGTGATGAGAAGATGGAGTCTGTGATAATGTCATCACAATCTGTGATTTATTTTCACGGAAGTAAGAGACTGTAATTTTTGTATGCCTGTATCTCCTAAATTCTAATTTTGTCATTGTTTTGGAACATACCATCTTATTCCTAACCTTAAGGCTAACATAGCCATACTAAAAGCAAAAAAAACTTCAGGTTTAATTTCAAGGGGCCTTTAAAGTCGACTAGTCGGTGCAACCGCTAATCTGCATTGTTTTTATCAAATTAGCTCAAAAGGGAAAAACTTGTTATAATTAATTGTAAATATTTGGCTCAGTTAATCGAATCAGTTAACTTAATGGAGCTGAATTATTATTTCAATCAATTAATCCGTTCATCCAAGAAAAACCCAGCACTGATTGTCTATCAACTCTACAAAAGGATTTTTTGTGCTCAAAGACTCTTTCTTAAGGCCCTTTCACACCAAGAACAATGAATATAGATAACTATATATTAGTGTCCACACCAGCGGACAATATCATTCTGTTTACTCCAAGCATGTGCTTGTCTGCCGCTTTAAATGCCGAGTTACAGCAGGGTGGATTCTGATTGGCTGTCAATGTTTTGATCGTTCATCAGATAAAATCGTTCTGAAAGGGATTCAAAAGATATTGTTTCTCTATATCGTTATAGCTGTGGTGTGGACATTGATTTTCAAGCAGTGACCAGAATCAACTCAATCACATGAATGTGCAAGTTTTATTTGACTAAATCACAAATCTTAACACAATTTAACACATTTTCAAATCTTAACCAACTTTAAAACTGTGGGAGACTACAGACATAAGGGCAGTTTCAACCGATTTTTAGTTGATCCTTCAAATGTATGGCCCGTGAGACCACACTTGTCAATTAGGCTGGACATACGCTTTAGGGCTACTGTAGAAACATGACGGCGCAAAATGGCGACTTCACTGTAAGGGGACCCGCAGTGTGTGTTGATAGAAATGGCTCATTCTAAGGTAATTAAAACATGACGTTCATTATGTAACGTCTTAGACACCACCGAAAACATAGTCATGTATTTTATATTGCTAGCCTGGTTGGAGTACACGCTCTACTGGCAAAGAAAACGTCTCTGGTTACGTATGTAACCTTAGTTCCCTGAGAACAGGGAACGAGACGCTGCGTCCTATGACGCTTGTGGGGAACGTCTTCAGCGCGACAGGTGTCTGAAATTACTATTGAATCACCTCAATCCTATTGACCGGCGACAGCCTATGACGTCATCTACGTGTGACAAGGATATATACAAGGGCACCTTACAAACATGACACCATATTTTCGTCTGAAGGGACTGTTTGGCAGGCAGGCCCGAGGCATGGCAACGAGATGCATACGTAACCAGAGAGGTTCCCTTCAAGACGCTGTGTCTTATGACGCTTTTGGGGAACGATATACCCATGCCGCCATGCTGAGGGGCAGGGCTGGACTGGTAATCTGGCATAGCTGGCATTTTCCCAGTGGGTCGACGCACTTTGGGGCCGATACAAGGTTATTTATTTTTTGCCACTGACTGGCCCATCATGCATGGACAGCGGCCCATTGGTTTGTCTTTTGAATTGACAGGCCAAAACAAGAGAGACCTCCCCTCCATATTAGGCGCTTTTTTAATTTTTTATAAAAAATTATTTGAGCGCATAGCGCATGGAACTGCAAAAGGCGAATATCCGGACAGCGCTGACGTTGACAAACGTACGCTGCGTCCCTGCTGCTCTATGAAGTGAGTTTCTCCGAATTGTGTTTTATGCAATCGGGTGCTATATGGGAACATTACAGGTTCTGTGGTGAATCTAGCTGAAAACAGACACGAGCATGTAAATACATGACGAGGTTAAGTGGAAAACAGCAATACACACAAATAGGCTACAAACTTGTCAACTTAGCACAACCACAATTCACCTTGCAGCTACTAAAAGTGAAGAAATGTTGGTGTTTTGGAAGAAATATATTTATTAAAAACGTTGCGATTATTACTTTCATTAAATATTTCGAAATATAAATAACTTTTATAGAGGCTGTTTTCGTATTTTCTACATGTTTACAATATTTTTTTTATTACAAAGTCAATAGTTTATTATATATGGTTTATATATTTTAAAACCATACCCATGGTAATGAGGAGCATGGTTTTACCTGTGACTACCATGATCTTACAGTTAAATGAAACTGGCCTACAGTTAAACTCAGTTAAAATGCCATTATAATTCAACAAAACAGCTTTAAAGCTTGGATCCCATGAATTAAGGAAAAAGCTTTTTTCTCTTTAAATGTTTTATCAACTTTGTAATAGAACTAATTAAATTTAACTAAATGTTATTTCATTGAGAACCTCATGAAAGATAGATATCAGTGTCTTGCATAAATTAGGTGTCAACTCTTGACATTTTTTTATTGTTTTTAAAGGGGTAGTTCAACCCAAAAAATGTGATTGTTTACTCACCCCAATATCATTCCAAACCCCCTAAATTAATTTATTTCTGTGTAATTTGAGCCTGTTTTTTTGTTCAAACAATATTCGATGGTAGCCTAAAAGGGCTTGGTTGCCAACATTCTTCAATATATATATTTTTCTTTTTTGTGTGTGTTTCGCGGAAGAGAGAAAGTCATACAGGTTGGAATGACATGAGAGTGAGTAAATGTTGACAGCATTTAAAAGCAGTAAATTTACTTTACTGCATCCTAGCTGTGCATTTCTGTGTGACAAAAGTGCAATATTAAGTTTGTTATCTGCATTTGCAGTAAATTCAATAATATATCATTATTTGTCCCTTTCCTAGTTTTATTTATTTACTCCAATTTTAGGCCCTAACCCCAGCAAAAACATTAACGGGGAACTCATGGGCCGGATAGCTGGGTTTGCCAGGGCGAATTTTAGCCCCAGTCCAGCCCTACTGAGGGGAGTGCATGCTTTCTGGCAGTGACAACTGTCAGCACGGACATATTGAACTGAAATGCCAGAGCCACTCCCCCTCTGGTCACACTAGGCTGTCAGTGACAGCATTCCCTACGGTCATAGCCCAAGCTAAGAGCCTCATTAGGAACCTTCATACACATGAAGTCCTAGTCAGGCCGCTCAAAAGCCTGGAACAAACCAATACAACAGAAGGGGTTCCTTTAAGGGAATGTAGCTAGGGGACCCGAGGGCGCCCCAGCCAGTCACTATTCAGGAAACTTCACCGAATGCCACCAGGGAGGCCTGAGCTAGTGTCACTTCTGTGGGACACTTGGGCTTGGCCAACAATGTCTGTTTGAGAACAGAGCCTCTGGATATTCTCCTCCTGATGAGGCATCCAGACTGAGGGACTGCGAAATGGCAGTGTCCTCCTCAAACCGGATCTCAGAGACGGGTATCCTGGAGAGCAGTACTCAGCGTAGTGCTTCCTAACCCTTGCCAGCGAGGGGAGTTTATCTTATCTTATCTTATCTTATCTTACAGAAGTGCTCAGGAGGTGCTACTACCATCTGATCAGACTCAGGCGGCTGCATACTCATAAGCGACCTTCAGTGAAGGGAGCACTGAGCCAGCCTGGTAGGTAAACCAGGCTGAGGCTAAATAAGTTCCTTTCCGCAGAAGTGATAGTCTGGGGCCTACCACCTGATAGCAAACAATGCTAAGATCACAGCAAATACACGTGGGAGCTCAACCTCAGGGAGGCCAGGAGAGGCCTACCACCTGATTGTAAACAATGCTAAGATCATGGCGAATACACTTAAGAGATCAACCTCTGGGAGGCCTACCACCTGATGGCTGATGGTTTTTCATCTCATGGTGACTAGACTTAGAAACTCTTGCTCCGGGAGGCCTGAAAAGGCCTACTACTTGAGAGCAAGCCCTCAGGGAGTCACCGTGACTAGACCTGGGAACTCACCTTCTTGGAGGCCTGTTAAGGCCTGCTACCTGATTCTAACCATACATGCTATCCCCGTTTGACAAAGGCTGAGACCTCAGAGTTTATTCTCAGGTAGACCTGGTGAGGCCTGCTACCTGATAACAAGGCTTCAGTGAGGCCTGACTACAGAGCTCACTTCCAGAGAGGACCGGCGAGGCCTACTATCTGGCTGATAGCAAAACCTGGCTAGCTACCCAATCATCCAACTCGGGAACTCACCTTCAGGGAGGCCTGGTGAGGTCTACTACCCAATAGCGAGCCCCCAGGGAGGCCTGGAGAGGCCTCCTACCTATTAGTGGCTGATGCTACCTGTCACAGAGACTGAGACCTGCTGAACTCACCTCCAGAGAGGACTACTGAGGCCTACTATCTGGTCTATAGTTCGAATAACTGTAGTAATGTCTGGCTTGAGAATTCGCCTCCAGGGCGGCCTGGTGAGGCCAACATTCTGATGACAAGTGGTTGCTATGGACCCGGTACCAGGAACTTGTACTTAGGAAGGCCTAACAAGGCCTACAAGCTGATAACAAGTTTTCTGCCTTCGCTGCTCAACCTGCTGAAGCGAACCGCCCACGGCCACCTAGCTCTGACAGTGTCTGTCTAGGGCCGGCCGTCCTGGAGGCCTACCACATGGCAGTGCAGTCTGTCTGACATATAAACAGTTTGTTTCCCACAATTGGTACCTAACCACATTGCCAAAACCAGTGTACTCAGCACACACCGCTATATAACCTTTCAGCAAGGGGAGTACAACTTATACCACCCCGTCTTACTGGAGGCCGCAAATTCTGCGGCCTACTGATGAAAGCATGGGCATCAGCTAATGGCAATGCTATGGCTACAAGGGTAGCATACTCCTAAAATCAGCATAAGAAGGAAGGTTACTTAGTTCTTACTCTTTGCCATCATGGTGCATGATACAGAGCTGAAAAAAGGGGACACTCAAATCTACCCTGCTTATCATGGGAGTGCTGGAGACCCTGGAATAAATAGGGTGAGGCCTGCCTCAGGCTCAAATATTCCTAGCAGCCTAAGGTCGAAAACCTATCTCTGGGAGGCGGGTCAGGACGAAGCGAAAGACGGCCCAGCCCCGACATCCCAGCCCCATCTCATGCATAAGGGTGCTATCATTTTTTGCCTCTACACCTAACTGCATTAATGATGTGGCCCCAGAATGCAGAAAGGGGGCAGGCCTTGGCCTAACGTCTCTCGTGAGAGGAGGCTGATACAGTATTGTTCAAAATAATAGCAGTACAATGTGACTAACCAGAATAATCAAGGTTTTTAGTATATTTTTTATTGCTACGTGGCAAACAAGTTACCAGTAGGTTCAGTAGATTCTCAGAAAACAAATGAGACCCAGCATTCATGATATGCACGCTCTTAAGTCTGTGCAATTGGGCAATTAGTTGAATTAGTTGAAAGGGGTGTGTTCAAAAAAATAGCAGTGTGGCATTCAATCACTGAGGTCATCAATTTTGTGAAGAAACAGGTGTGAATCAGGTGGCCCCTATTTAAGGATGAAGCCAACACTTGTTGAACATGCATTTGAAAGCTGAGGAAAATGGGTCGTTCAAGACATTGTTCAGAAGAACAGCGTACTTTGATTAAAAAGTTGACTGGAGAGGGGAAAACCTATAAAGAGGTGCAAAAAATGATAGGCTGTTCAGCTAAAATGATCTCCAATGCCTTAAAATGGAGAGCAAAACCAGAGAGATGTGGAAGAAAATGGAAGACAACCATCAAAATGGATAGAAGAATAACCAGAATGGCAAAGGCTCAGCCAATGATCACCTCCAGGATGATCAAAGACAGTCTGGAGTTACCTGTAAGTACTGTGACAGTTAGAAGACGTCTGTGTGAAGCTAATCTATTTTCAAGAATCCCCATAAAGTCCCTCTGTTAAAAAAGGCATGTGCAGAAGAGGTTACAATTTGCCAAAGAACACATCAACTGGCCTAAAGAGAAATGGAGGAACATTTTGTGGACTGATGAGAGTAAAATTGTTCTTTTTAGGTCCAAGGGCCACAGTTTGTGAGACGACCCCAAACTCTGAATTCAAGCCGCAGTACACAGTGAAGACAGTGAAGCATGGAGGTGCAAGCATCATGATATGGGCATGTTTCTCCTACTATGGTGTTGGGCCTATTTATCGCATACCAGGGATCATGGATCAGTTTGCATATGTTAAAATACTTTAAGAGGTCATGTTGCCCTATGCTGAAGAGGACATACCCTTGAAATGGTTGTTTCAACAAGACAATGACCCAAAACACACTAGTAAACGGGCAAAGTCTTGGTTCCAAACCAACAAAATTAATGTTATGGAGTGGCCAGCCCAATCTCCAGACCTTAACCCAATTGAAACTTGTGGGGTGATATCAAAAATGCTGTTTCTGAAGCAAAACCAAGAAATGTGAATGAATTGTGGAATGTTGTTAAAGAATCATGGAGTGGAATAACAGCTGAGAGGTGCCACAAGTTGGTTGACTCCATGCCACACAGATGTCAAGCAGTTTTAAAAAACTGTGGTCATACAACAAAATATTAGTTTAGTGATTCACAGGATTGCTAAATCCCAGAAAAAAAAAAATGTTTGTACAAAATAGTTTTGAGTTTGTACAGTCAAAGGTAGACACTGCTATTTTTTTGAACACACCCCTTTCAACTAATACCCCAATTGCACAGCCTTAAGAGCCTGCATATCATGAATGCTGGGTCTTGTTTGTTTTCTGAGAATCTACTGAACCTACTGGTAACTTGTTTGCCACGTAGCAATAAAAAATATACTAAAAACCTTGATTATTCTGGTTAGTCACATTGTACTGCTATTATTTTGAACAATACTGTACATCAAAGAGAAGGACCAGAAGTGTCAAAGCTCAGCAACGCACTTCCAACATCCCTCTTATAGCCTAGGCCAGCTACCAAGGCGGTCCTGAGGGCCAGCCTGCAGCATAGATCTAGCCTGAGTCTCATAAGAGCATAGAAGGGGCAATGCCACTGATATAAATCACTCAGGTGGCTTAATGTCCAAGCCCCAGGGCTGGGCATTAAGATCTAAACTGAAGCTCAAACATTAGTCTCTAAATCAATACTCTCCTTTAACAGAGGGAGACAAACACTTTACCCTGAGGTGGCTAAGCCGAAAGGCCTAAAAAATTCCAAAAGAATAAATCATGGCCTCGGGCACTCTATTCTGTAGAGGAAGGCCAAATATTACATTTTGACTTTTTTTTTTTAAAGTCATGCTATGACTGCTTAATACTTCGTTCTGGCCACCTGACCGTCAGAACATCATATCCGCTCATCATCGGCCATGCCCGGTGATGTAAGAAGTGCACGGGGAGTAATAGGTGGAGGAAGAGAGGACGAGGGCTGAGATTTTATTGCACCATCGGAGGAGGAGACCGATTACCTGTTTACGGCACTGGTTCTGGGTCTTCTCCCTCACATTTTTCCTCTATCTGTTGTGGGAGTCCTGCCTCCTTTGCGTTCTACTCCTCCACGGAGGGGGCGCACGGGAGGCAACGTTAGTTCGCTGAACCTGCTGTCGGTCCTCAGACCGTGACAGACCAGCGCCTCCCATCTGCCTGGGCGCGGCCCCGGGTCTCAGCAGTATACAGGATTTAAAGGCCGCCGACCGCACCCTCGCCTCTCTAAACCTTCCCACTACCGTCTCAACGGAGGTGCCGAACAGCTTGGAGGGCGAGACCAGGGCATCGAGGAGAAAGGCCTTCTCTTTCTCCCCGATGTCCGCTAAGTTCAGCCACAGATGTCTCTCCGTGGCCACCATAGCTGCCATCGAACGACCGATGGCAGTAGCTTGGTGGCCCGGAGAGCTAGATCCGTGGTGCGGCGCAGCTCGTCCAACACCTCAGGGGATAATCCATCCCCCTGGTTGAGATCCCTCAGCAGGTCGGCCTGGAAAGCCTGTAACACCGCCATGGTGTGCAAAACTGCCACAGCCTGACCCGCCGAAGTGTATGCTCTGCCGTTTAAATAAGAAGTGGGCCTCAAAGGTTTAGATGGAAGGGTGGGAGCTCTCAGTATCGATGCCTTCCCGGAAGTGAGATAGTTTGCAAACGTCTCGCCGATTGGAGGCATCAACACATACCCACGCTCGGCCAATTCCTCGACATCAGCGAAATTAGCTCGCTGGTGTCGATGGATGCGCACCCAGTATGGGTGAAGTATGACCATGAAGATCGGGCAGGAATGGAAGGCTCACTGGAGCCGGGGGGTCCCGGTCAGTGAGAAACCGATTGTCAAGCCAGCCGCGAGCGGTTTCTCTCCTAATGCGCCGCCATGGTAGCTCTGCCCTACAAAGGCAAAAGACCTTAACTCTTTTGAGTGTGGAATTTAGAAAAATTACTTTAAAGTTTTTTAGTTGTCAAGCCAAATTAAATATAGGTATGACACTGGAAATCTGGCATTTAGATGTTTTAGTAATGAAAATTATCTACATATTTTTTTTTTTTTTTACTCAAACTTGACTTTTGACACCTATTTTGAAGTTACTGTACTCTGCCTTTTTATTGTCTGCAAAAATTGAGGGGTCATGCCAAGGCAAAAGGCAGTAACTTCCATATTATCAATATTTAGTTGCTGACCACCATTTACAAATTCATTATAGTAACACCTGTATAAAATCTAGTGATCATGGCATTTATTTTGGATGATTTACAATTACTTATAGACATATTATTATTATTATTATTATTATTATTATTATTATTATTATTATTATTATTATTATTATTAAATATGCTTTGGTTGCATTCTGATGGCATTATTACAGTTTTCTCCATTGGTTTGGCTCATTTCTTGAAACAGAAATTACATTCTAAGAATTTTAAGATCATTTTAAGTCTTACAGTTCAGCACAACACTATAGCTCACATGCAAAAGCTAATATATCTCCCAAAACTGTTCACTCATGCTTCAAAACTAAATTCCTTTCCCATATAAATAGTAATTGCCACAAAAATGGCAAAGATCATTCTTTGGTTTGGTCATTCAATTGCTTTGGCTCATTTCTTGAAACAGACCAGATGTTCTCAACACTTTTGGTGTGCCGAAATAATGTGGATGGTTCGGCACAACACCATGGTTCACCTGCAAAAGCTCATACCTCTCCCAAAACAGTTCACTTGTGTGTCAAAACTACATTTCCTTCCCATTTAAACCCCTTTGTCTCTTTGGCATTGTGTAAGCACTGCAAGTCAAAATGTTTAGATGTTTTGTCACTATGGCAGAGGACCATTGAAATATCCCTCGTGTCCACCTTTCAGTCTTAGCACAGTCATTCATTGACAATGGTTACTGTTGTAGGGCCGCTGAAATCGCTCCAATGGCGGCAGCGAATAGCGGGCGAAGGGATTTGCGCGTTCAGTGTTCTCAGCTGGGCAAAATGGATCTAATTCCAATTCCTCTTTATCTGACTCCATTTTATCATAATTTAGAATTTAGATTAGAATGCCAATTTGGTTATTTGGTCATTTATGTTTAATAGTTAGACACACATTTAATTATTCAGTTTAACCCTTTGTGGAAAGTACCCATTCATGATCTCATAGAGATCGTTAATAATTCCAGAGTAAGTCAGAATAAATCAAAATGTAACAATTTATTAGACAGTCAGGTATAATTCCAATTACATATTCAATTCAAAGATCCTCAAAACATTGAATACTCTTAAGTAAAGAGGGAGAGATGCGTTCCTGACTTTCCATAGGCTACGTAACGTTGGCTGAACACAACGTTACGGAAGAATCTGATTTACAATATTGCGCCCTGACTCTTCTGCTATGCTGCCTTAAGTATTCAGACCTGACAATAACTTCTTTCAAATGGTAACATATGTTAACAAAGGGAATTTACATTTAATCACTGTCTCAGACCTGTATTGACAAAAGACCAAATGGTTGAAAGCCACACCTACCATACTATGCAACATCTCTTTAAACTCTTAAAACCATTGTTATCTTCTTGAATATTTCTGTGGGGATGAGATATTTGTACCAGTCGCACTAAGACATTTCCAATGATATCAAACACATATATATTGTTTAGTATTTGTTCATTTTTAGATCATATAGATTTTGACGTATATTTCCAATGGTCACAACCTGAGGGGAAGTAGGATGGGGGGAGAAATAAATACATGTAAATTAGAGCCATTCTAAGTTGATTCACTCAGTGTGATGTTGTCTGCAAAAAGTGTCCTTTGTCCTCTTTTTAGGTGTTCCATGTGATCAATGCATGAGGGTCTAAAGGGTGGGGGAGTTGCAGGTGAAGGAAATACATGTAAATTAGACACATTCATTGATACACTCAGCGTGATATCATTTGCAAAAAGTGTCCCTTGTCCTCCCAGACAATCTGGCGTTACAGCCTTTCAGTCCGCCTCTTGATCCATTGGGTCAAACTCTACTGGATCCCACGGGATCATAATTGCATGTTGGTTGATAGTTCTTTAAAGTTGATAGTTCTAGTAAGTCAAAGTTCAAATCACAGTCTTTGCTGTCCTAACTTAATTGACATAAGTACCAATGTAGAACATTATATAGAAACTGTGTCTATTCCTCGTTTAGTGAGGTCAAACTTTAAATCTACTGTAAGATCTAGGAAAAATCTAATTGTGATTAAACCAGAAAATCTCAATATTAGTAAACAAAAACAATTTCTAAAACTAGGTCTTCTAAACATTAGATCGCTCACACCTAAGGCGGTTATTGTAAATGAAATGGTCACAGATAATAGTTTCGATGTACTTTGCCTTACTGAAACCTGGCTTAAGCCAAATGATTATTTCGGTCTAAATGAGTCTACTCCACCAGGATACTGTTATAAGCATGAGCCCGTCTGATTGGTCGTGGCGGCGGTGTTGCAATAATCTATAGAGATATTCTAAATGTTACTCAGAAAACAGGTCACAGGTTTAATTCGTTTGAAGTACTAGTGCTAAATGTTACGCTCTTAGATGTAAGAAAGAAAACTGTTTTATCTCTAGCCTTGGCTACTGTATATAGACCTCCAGGGCCCTATGCTGATTTCCTAAAAGAGTTTGCAGACTTTCTCTCAGATCTATTGGTCAATGTCGATAAAGCATTAATTGTTGGAGATTTTAACATACACGTAGATAACACAAATGATGCGTTAGGGGCTGCGTTTACAGATCTATTAAACTCCTTTGGGGTCAAGCAAACGTCACTGGTCCGACTCATCGTCTTAATCACACACTAGATTTAATTATATCACATGGAACCAACCCAACCGATATAGATATTATACAACAAAGTGATGATGTCACTGACCATTACATGGTAACTTGTATACTGCGTACTGCTGAAATCTGTCATGTTGCGCCACGTTATCGACCAGGCAGAACGATCCTTCCAACCACTATAGATAGATTCTCAAATAGCTTACCTGATCTGTCTCAGCTGCTCAGTGAACCCAAACTAACAGATGAACTAGAGGAAATGACTAGCAGTATGAGCACCATTTTCTCTAGTACATTAGAAAATGTTGCACCAATTAGATTAAAAAGGTTAGAGAGAAAACTAAAGCACCATGGTACAACAGTGCTACACATGTTATCAAGAGAGAAACTCGTAACTTAGAGCGAAAATGGAAACAAACTAATTTAGAGGTCTTTAGAATCGCGTGGAAAGATAGTACGTCACGTTATAAAAGGCCCTAAAAGCAGCCAGGGCTGAGCATCTCCGCAAACTAATAGAAAATAACCAAAATAATCCAAGGTTTTTATTTAACACCGTGGCTAGATTAACAAATAAACAAGCATCGCCTGAGCAAAATATTCCGTTACAGTTTAGTAGTAACGATTTTATGAATTTCTTCACTGAGAAAATAGAAAGCATCAGAAACAGAATTGTAAATGTACAACCTTTAATGATGTCTTATGATTCAACCTCAATTATCGCCCCTCAAGAACTACTACACCGCTTTACAACTATAGGACAGGAAGAGCTAAATAAACTTATCATTGCATCTAAATCAACAACATGTTTATTAGATCCAATACCCACTAAACTACTGAAAGAGCTGTTACCTGTAGTGGAAGAGCCTCTTCTCAATATTATTAACTCGTCTTTATCTTTAGGTCATGTTCCAAGAATATTCAAGTTGGCAGTCATAAAACCTCTCATTAAGAAGCCACAATTAGATCATAATAACCTAGCAAATTACAGACCCATTTCAAATCTTCCATTTATGTCTAAAATACTAGAAAAAGTTGTGTCTGCTCAATTGTGCTCTTTCTTGCAAGAAAATGATATCTATGAAAAATTTCAATCCAGTTCAGACCACACCATAGCACAGAAACTGCGCTCGTTAAAATCACAAATGATTTACTTCTAGCTTCTGACCAAGGCTGTATCTCAATACTAGTTCTACTCGATCTTAGTGCTGCGTTCGATACTATAGATCATAAAATACTCTTAGATCGACTTCAAAATTACACTGGTGTTCAGGGACATGCATTAAACTGGTTTAGATCGTACTTATCAGACCGCTACCATTTTGTCTGTCTAAATGGGGAAAAATCAAAGATAACGTCAGTAGACTATGGGGTGCCGCAAGGATCTGTGTTAGGCCCTCTGCTATTCTCAATATATATGCTGCCACTTGGTAATATTATAAGAAAACATGGAATTAATTTCCACTGTTATGCTGATGACACTCAATTATATATTTCATCACGACCAGATGAAAACGCTAAATTATCTAAACTGACAGCGTGTGTTGAAGATATTAAATACTGGATGACGTGTAATTTTCTGCTATTAAATTCAGATAAAACAGAGGTATTACTTATTGGTCCAAAAACGGCCCACAAAACCTCTCACAATACAACTTTAACTTGGAAGGACGTCCTGTCACTTTATCCACTACAGTAAAAGACCTGGGTGTTATATTAGACCGCAACTTGTCTTTCGAAAATCATATTTCATATGTTACAAGAACAGCATTTTTCCACCTTAGAAACATTGCTAAGCTACGTAACATGCTATCTATTTCTGATGCAGAAAAGTTAGTTCATGCATTCATGACCTCGAGACTAGATTACTGTAATGCTTTATTAGCTGGTTGTCCTGCATCCTCAATAAACAAGCTACAGTTAGTCCAAAACGCAGCTGCTAGAGTTCTTACTAGGTCAAGAAAATATGATCATATAACACCAATTTTATCATCTCTACACTGGTTACCTATTAAGTTCCGTATCAATTACAAAGTATTGCTACTGACCTATAAAGCCCTAAATGGTTTAGCTCCAGTGTATTTAACGGATCTTCTATCGCCCTACAATCCATCGCGCTCTTTAAGATCACTAAACTCGAGGCTTCTGGTCGTTCCTAGGATATCTAAGTCCACTAAAGGAGGGAGGGCATTTTCACATTTAGCTCCTAAACTCTGGAATAGTCTTCCTGATATTGTTCGAGGTTCAGACTCGCTGTCCCAGTTTAAAACTAGATTAAAGACGCATCTCTTTAGCCAAGCATTCACATTATAATTACCTTTTATACTACAGTTAAATCGGATCGAAGAATTAATATTCTGAACAGCAGCTATGCTAATTATTTCCCATCTGCTTTTCTGTTATTATCTCGGGACACTAGTCCCGAGGTAAATAGTTGGTCAGCTCCAGTTTGTATCCAGCCTCTCATGGAGACTTCAGATGCCCCAACACCTGTGATGCGACGACTGACGCCTGTGATGAGACGACTCAACACCAGCGCTGTTATAGCGGCCTAAAATAATACATGATTGATTAACTTTTTCTAACATTTTTCAATGTACATTTATAAAATGCACTTTCTGTAAAGCTGCTTTGAAACAATGTGTATTGTGAAAAGCGCTATACAAATAAATTTGAATTGAATTGAATTGAGTTCTTGGAATGTGATTTGTCCTTGTAATGTTAGCAGCTGTAGAGACCTTCAGAGGGCTCTGTGTTCACCTGTGGTTCAGCACAGCATGTGGGCACCGTTCATAGGGTCAGTGTCGGACCTTGTGACTTGTTCAGTTAACGTGTCACTCCTTCATGGAGAACTTTCTGCTTCTGTAGCACCTTCCCGATGATATTCTGAACCTCCTTGTCCAATCCTCTCACCTCCAACGGTGCGGTTATCTGGGTAGACTTCCATAGGAGGAAGGCTCCTCTGTAGTTACACGCCATTTGGTGCATGACACCTGAAAAGCATCTTAATGACCTCTTAACGACTGAACACTGGTGAACTTGAAGTCATAAGGAACACATAATGCAGCAATAAACAAAACATAAAAGTGGGTTCATGTCAGAAAGTGCGATTGGTACATCTTCTCTCAAGCACCTTCCTGGTGTCTGTCCTCCAAGGAATTGCAGTTGTCAACCTGAGGCAGGAGCAATGTGGAGAGAATCACAGTTAATTCTGATATAATCAACAGCTTGAATTTGTTTTAATGGCATCATTATGCCTATTGCAATTTCCATCTCAGATGTCATATGAGTTTCATCGGCCAGATCTGAATTGCTGTTGTTGTTTCAGTACAGTGTGTGACACCTGCTCTTGCAGTTTATCCTTCACAGTCTGCTGTGAGCATTAGAGACCCCAGTTCTGCTGGGGAATTCTTCTGGATTAATCAGAGCTTTTATCGCTCATACTGTCATGAGTTCCAATGGGTTGGTGCCCATGGCTTTATTTCCAGTTGCTCTCTTTACAGTCAGATCTGTGGGCAGAAATTAGTTCTCCTGTTTCGGTGTTGTCTGCTTTGCATTTGCTGTTTTAAGATGTCGTTCACACATTTGATTAATGGAGATCTCTGTGACCTGTGAAAACTGAGGCACTTCTGCTTGGTGTTTAGTATTTCACATCCTCCTTGTAAATGTATTTCCTTGATCAAATTGAATTAATTTTAGATGTTGCATCTCAGTGTAGGATGAATTGGTTTGCTATTATCAGTGCCACTCTTCTTTGTAAAGGCACAAGATAAAAGTACAACTCCCTCCCTTTTGGCACTGGGAATTGAATCAATGCAACACAACAATATTAAATTCAATCCGTTTCCTTATATGTATTACCTCGTTATTTCATCTGATTTCATTACTCTATTAATGAAACGGTTTCCAAAGATTTTTAATAACTCATAAATATGGATAAACGTTTGATTATTCTACTTAACTCTGTACTCTTACTGAACCTGTTCATTCGGGTCTCATCGTCGCATAAGGTCCTCGCACCGGCCGTTATGTGGGCCTACGATCACAAACTCGCCAGTCCGATTCATTAACCAGAGGTTATGGCTAAAGCAATCTAACAATTGCCGCCCATGCTTGCTATTGTTAGAAGGTACCCATGTAGCCCCCTACAATCGCCTACATAACAACTTATTTAAAGTTAAAACAATAACCAGAGGTTATGACCAGTACCATAAAATAATGCCATATTATCTCAATAGTATTTTATCTGGCCCCCTATAGTGCGATTGCATAACAACTTAGTTAAAGTCGAGCAGTTAGTCAGAAATTTAGAATCTCGCCATATGTGCCCCATGCAACGTAAAGTCAATAATTTTTAGATTAAATCAGAATGAAATCAAACGTAACAATCTATAAATCATCTAATCTTTCTCCACGCGATGTCCTGTTTGGTAAATATAATACAATGTAGCCTATATTATATTTTTGTTTATTATATATTTATATTACATTAAAAAGAATATTAATTAAATGATATTATTTCTGGTCCATAAAGATATGTATTATTACCTTGTTATTTGATCTGGCTCAATTAATGAAAAGGTTTTTACTGATTTCTAATACTTTATAAATATGAATAAACGTTTGATTATTCTACTTAACTCTTTACATTTATTGAAATCGTTCATTAGGTTCTCAGAGTCGCACAGGGTCCTCGCACTTTCCATTATGCGGCCCCACGATCACATAACGTGTCAGTCTTGGTAATTAATGCCAAACTTTAGGCGGAGCTCTGCAATCTCAGTCGGCGTGCCTCAAAGCTCCACCCAAAACTGGACTGCAGTCCGTTACTAACCTGACACAGATATGCGGAAACAATGGATACACATAATGCAGTAAAATCAATACTTTCGGAGTAAATCAGAACGAAGTCAAACGCAACAACATATTTGTCAAAGTGTATTAAAGACCGTGATTTTGGTTTTGCCCTGCAGTCACAGCCGACTGGCATGTTCATTGCATGCACAACAACAGTCAGGATTAAGGCCAATGAGAGGACTCTGTTGTCGTTAACATCCAATGAACTAGCAGCACATGCTGTGCAGTCCAATCCCTGCTCAAATTCTGTTTTTGAGAGTAAAGTTTCGTATTGTATTTTCGTGTCAATACATTTGAATATGAAAAAGCTGTGGTTCAGGGATGATGTGGCACATTCATTGTATCTCTTTTTAGATTTCAAATGCCTATTTGTTTGATTTAGTCTATTTAAAGACTAACCTGCACGATGGCACAGTGGCAATTTTAACTGATTTACAAAATGTGATAGATTTAGCTTGTATTACTTCTTTGGCAAAACGCTCCAATGTAACATGCAGAGAAAGTGTTCTCCGAGTGGGCATGGTATGCCCAGTGGGCTCAGCTGAGCCACTCATGCGTTTTCTTGACAAAAATAGTAACAATCATCACTATCATTCTGTTTATCTATTTTCGATTTTAATCTTACCGCCTCTTGATTATTTTTTGTCGAGTATTTTCGATTTTGTAGCAGTAACAGCTATTGGTCAAACAAAAAGTTTTCTTAGCTTTAACAAATTGCATTGCATCACCCTTGTTTCTCCCAATTTTGCTTTTCATAAACAAATGCAGTATCAAATCGCATGTTTTCTAATTGTTTCTGAACTTAGATTTTTCATTCTATTGTCTGATCGCTCTCATCGCGCGTTGCACATAGTTAATGAGACAATGGAGACTCATTTAGCTGATTTTATCACATTAGGCTCTAATTTATAGTTCTTCGTCGAGTCTCAGAAAATAGTTTGTTCTAGTTTAGTTTAAATCTCTTGTTGCGCGAATGCCGACAAGGAGATCTTTAACAATTAATAGCAAGAGTTTTCATTTCTTATCTGCGCTGTTGTTAACCATGTCTGATATGTGGTTATGTCTATTCAATCAATTCACAAACTCCGGATTTACGGCACGGTCAAACATTCGGGTTTTCCCAAAACATTTCTAAACAAGACAGAATGAATTTGACTTACCACAACAGCTGAAGAAAGAGAAGCTCAAACCTCTTGATGATTTTAGAATCCAATACTTCGCTGAAAAACATGCTGCTCGTTGTGTCCGAGGAGCAATCACGCCGGGTCATTTGCAAAAAGTGTCCCTTGTCCTCCCAGACAATCAGGCGTTACAGCCTTTCACTGTACTGTTTTTTCTCTAGCTAACAGAATACAATTGTGTATAAAATTGAAAAAAAAAAGAAACTCATACTGCCAAGGAAATTGTAACCATTTTTATTCACACACAAACAGTAACTTCCATACATCAGAGTAAAAAGAAAAGGTATACAGCATAATATACTGTAATATAAACACACAAACAAAAAACAATGAAAAGTATATGTGTAACGGAGGCCAGCTAGTAGTTGCTGTGCGAGTAAACCTCACTCCTCTGATCTCAAGAGACGCTCTAGTGACTGACGCTAGAGGTTGCAGCCTTTAGCCTCCTTGTTAGAGTGTCCGACTCTCATGCTGGTGGACCCGGGTTCGAGTCCCGCTTGGAGCGGGGCGGTTCGAACAGGAGGGGTTACATATGCAGCCTACAGTGCTATAAATAAAGCTTGAGTTTCACAACTATAACAGTTTTTCGTTGGTCACTGTCCTCACCCTCTCTCTCCTGGCCACCGTCCTCACCCTCCTGGCCATCCACACGCTGCTGTCCATCTGGCCATGTATATTCTCCCTTGCGATGTAACGAGGGAAGAAACGGCGTGCCTGTCGCAACCATCCTCTACACTTATCTCCTGTAATATCCTCACATGCAGTGTCCATTGCATGGAGAAGGGACCTCTGATCTTGAGGCCGATGCTCATACACTCTCCACCTCCAAGTGGAGAAAAACTCCTCAATAGGATTGAGGAAAAGAGAGTAAAGTGGTAAGAACACCATGACCATCCTTGGATGAGTAGTGAACCAGGCCCTGATGAGGGGGCGACGGTGGAAATTCACATTGTCCCATACAATGACACATTGTGGCAGGTAAAGCCCTATGAGACCTGTCTCTTTTTCAGTGATCAAATCGAAATGAAAGCTTCTATGTATTGTATGGGCCAAGACTGGGGATGTGAGTTGCCATACCATTCTCACAAACACCTTCTCTATATGTCAGTACACATAGTTATATTGCCCCCTCACTGGCCTGGGACATCCACCAAGGCCAATAATATAACAGCCACGTCTTTGGCCCTTGGCCAGGTTGAAGCCAGCTTCATCCACAAAAACGAGGATGTGTGGGGTCTCGTTTCCTTCCAATGCATGTGATGACTTATACAATGAAATGAAGCTGATATGTTTTAGAGTGAATGACCATCAGACTGAGAATCAAACAATCAGTTTAGCTCATCTAGTCACTTGGAAATTGTGCTAAATGTAGGCTACCTGTACAATAATTTGCAAAGAGGTACTGAGACATTGAGACGTGATATTTTTTCAGATTTATTAAAAAAGAAAAACTGAAATATCACATGGTTCTAAGTATTCAGACCCTTTGCTGTTACACTAATTTATTTAACTCAGGTGCTGTCCATTTCTTCTGATCATCCTTGAGATGGTTCTACAACTTCATTTGAGTCCAGCTGTGTTTTATTATGCTGATTGGACTTGATTATGAAAGCCACATACCTGACTATATAAGACCTTACAGCTCACAGTGTATGTCAGAGCAAATGAGAATCATGAGGTCAAAGAAACTGCCTGAAGAGCTCAGAGACAGAATTGTGGCAAGGCACAGATCTGGCCATGGTTACAAAAAAAATTCTGTTGCACTTAAGGTTCCTAAGAGTGCAGTGGCCTCCATAATCATTAAATGGAAGATGTTTGGGTCAACCAGAACCCTTCTTAGAGCTGGCCGTCCGGCCAAACTGAGCTATCTAGGGAGAAGAGCCTTGGTGAGAGAGGTAAAGAAGAACCCAAAGATCACTGTGGCTGAGCTCCAGAAATGCATTCAGGAGATGGGAGAATGTTGTAGAAATTCAACCATCACTGCAGCCCACTGCAGGCTTTATGGCAGAGTGGCCCGACGGAAGCCTATCCTCAGTGCAAGACACATGAAAGCCTGCATGGAGTTTGCTAAAAAACACCTGAAGGACTCCAAGATGGTGAGAAATAAGATTCTCTGGTCTGATGAGACCAAGATAGAACTTTTTGGCCTTAATTCTAAGCAGTATGTGTGGAGAAAACCAGGCACTACTCATCACCTGTCCAATACAGTCCCAACAGTGAAGCATGGTGGTGGCAGCATCCAGATATCCTGGACGAAAACCTGCTCAAGACCTCAGACTGGGCCGAAGGTTTACCTTCCAACAAGACAATGAACCTAAGCACACAGCTAAAATAACGAAGGAGTGGCTTCACAACAACTCTGTGACTGTTTTTTAATGGCCCAGCCAGAGCCCTGACTTAAACCCAATTGAGCATCTCTGGAGAGACCTGAAAATGGCTGTCCACCAACGTTTACCATCCAACCTGACAGAACTGGAGAGGATCTGCAAGGAGGAATGGCAGAGGTTCCCCAAATCCAGGTGTGAAAAACTTGTTGAATCTTTCCCAAAAAGACTCATGGCTGTACTAGATCAAAAGGGTGCTTCTACTAAATATCAAGGCTCAAGAATCAAATTCAAGAATCAAATTCAAGGCTCTGGTGCTCGCCTACAAAGCAACTGCAGGCTCTGCACCAGTATACCCAAACTCGCTTGTTCAGACTTACACACCCTCCAGAAGCTTGCGTTCTGCAAGTGAACGACGCCTACTGGTGCCATCTCAAAGAGGCATGAAATCCCTCACTAGGACCTTTTCCTGGAACGTTCCCACCTGCTGGAATGACCTGCCTGTCTCAGTTCGAGCAGCCGAGTCTGTAGCCATTTTCAAAAAACATTTTAAGACACTTCTTTTCCAGCAGCACTTGACCAATAAAGAATAGCACTTATCTCTCTATTTCACTATATTTGTTTCTGTTTGTTATTTAAAAAAAAAAAAAAACTGTCCTATGTGTTTTGTGCTAGATTCCTTGAGACGTGTTACAGTGCTTGCATATTGTTGCCCTTGACTGTTCTTGGTTGCTTCTATTACTCTCAATTGTAAGTCACTTTGGATAAAAGCGTCTGCTAAATGACTAAATGTAAATGTAAATACTGAGCAAAGTACTGTGGATACTGTGAGTCGTTGAACTAACGAGTCCAACCCGAAGACAGGAGAGGTGTAACATTACTAATCTTTCTAGGGAAGACATTAAATGTGAATTGACAAAAGAAAGAACGACTCTGATTCGGAGGTGAGGAGAACTAACAGACTGCATAGCCTGAAGACCCAGCAAAGCAATTAACAAATAATTTCTTAAAGGTTGGCCTTGTCTGCATTAACTTATAATTTATTTGTATTCCAAATGTGATCAACGTTTGCATAAGTACAAGATGTGTTGGGGAGTTTAACATGTGACATTTGAATTATATTCTGCTGAAATGAACGAAATGACTTGAACAAAGATTTGTTCATTTTGCTGAACGCAATTCAAAGATCCGAGTCTGCAAAATGATCTGAACTTCCCACTACTATGCGTCACTCAACATACATTATTTACTCCGTTGCTCTGATTGGTTGTCGGTCTATACAATTTAGGTCTTTCCTTGTTCGGTTGAACACGCCCCATAATCACAGCCCAATGGAGCAGTATCAGACTCATATTCTGACTATAATTGAGTATGACCACATCAGGCTATTATATTGCATTTCTGTCAATAGATCCTCATAAATATTACACACTGCACCTTTAACAATCCCAAATTCTGGGATTCATAGCAAATCTGGCCCTTCAAACACAACCTTCAACAACCTGAAGACCTCTGTATAACTCGTGACAACGTTCCCACATATAGGCCACACTGGAGCAGGCCAGCGTGACCGTGATCCCCACGGATGAAGCCGAGACCACTATTATGAATTAATTGTCAGGCGAGGTAACGAGCTCTGAATGAGAAATCCTCGCTGAGGTTGTGAAGACATGTGAAATGTGGTGGCTAAATTAAAGTGACTGTCAGCAAATACTGCAGAGATGCAGAGTAGAACACGCTCTCACAAACACCTTCTCTTTAACCTGGAACAATTTGTTTCAGGTACAGCAGCCATTTATTTATCTCTGAAGGTATGGACGAACAGTGCTTGTGTATGTGCGTAACATGTTGCATGGTCAGCCAGGAAAAAAGACAGAGGAGACAGAGAGTGAAAAATACATCTATTTTTCTCAGTTTCTATGTTTCCCATATTTTCCTTATCAACCATTAATTCATTTAATTCATTGTATTTTGATTTAACTATAATATGTTTGAATATAATTGCAATATAGTAATATTTTTTGTAATTAAATATAATTAATATTGTAAAATATATTACTGTATTTAAATATAATAGTACATTTAATTATGTATATAAAATAATGTGTGTATATATATATATATATATATATATATATATATATATATATATATATATATATATATAATATATTTAAATATAGTACATGTAATTATTTAAATAACTTAAATATTTTTCAAATGTTATAACACTTACATAATTAAATGTACTATGTATTAATATTAATTTAAATATATTCTGTTGAAATTAAATAGAGTATATTTAAGTATATTTATATATGATATATAGTACATATAGTATATTTTATTATTTAAATGTGATAAAAATAGAGATATATTCTTTATTGTTTTTAAGGGGTCATATCATATTTCTTTCCTGAGGTCGATGTTAATAAAGGTTTTGAAAAAGTTTTATTTTCTTAAGATCAAGAAAAAAAATCATCTGACCCCTTTAAATTTATGTAATAACTTTCGTATAGGTTTTGTATAGCGTGGTGTCCTTGTGCCCAGGATTGAACAACAACATAATTACAAATCAGGCCTCTCCAAGCCAGTGCCAGCGAAATGACACACACGCTGATAAAGATGACACAATGACGGGCCACCGGCTGACAGATAGTATACGCTCATGAATATTCATGACATTAGGGTCAGGCACCTCACAGTAATGCCAGGCTTCTTTCGGAAATGAGAAGACACAAACACACACACACACACACACACACACACACATCTCTCTTGAGAGATCATGAGAGAGGAGGCACAAATTGAGAGAGCGACAGTGATAGTGAGGTTGTGCTAAATTCCATGCCCTCATTCAGCGTTTTGATTGGTTGTTGTGTAATTCGACGGCTGAGTTATAATGACCCTCGTTCAGTCCATCAAGCGTGTGCAAAAGGAAGTAATGATTACACAAACACAAACATGGCTGAACGAAATGGCTTTCGCTGCTCAATCACAGCTGCTTGATGATATTACACAAATACATATGCAGGGAATCCAGTCAATGCAGTTAAATCGCATGCAATTTTACACACGCTCTTTATAACACTCCTCCTGCTGAATGGAAAGAAATGTTTGTGTTATTAAAGCAGCTACTTTGGGAGCATTTGCCGGTAATAAACAAATAATTCACCCAAAAATACAAATTCTATCATATTTATTCACCCTCATGTCGTCCAAACCCATGTTCTGTTAGTCTCTCTGTGGAAGAGAAATAGAGAATTTTTGCAGAGTCTTTTGAAACATCTTCACAAATGAACACAACTTTTATGAATTTTGAAACCTAAATACAAGTAAAAAGCTAAACCTAGGCTATTAATGAACTACACCAGAGACACATGACTTCAACTTCCCCACCATTTAAGTTTTTTAGCTTTTAGTATGAATATGTTAGCCTTACTGTTATCTATAAGCTGGTGTGTTCCAAAATAATGACAAAATTAGCATTTAGAAAATATAAGCATTCACAACTTACAGTTTCTCACTTCCGCCAATATGCATCAATGATTTCGATGACATCACTCTGCAGTTCAGCTTCTCATCAGATTTTCTGTCCAATCAAATGCTCTCTAGAATCTGAAGCCCCAGTCAGAATCTGAGTCCGTCCAGAGATACGATAGCACAGAGCGGATCATGTGATCGAGTGGGTCAGGAGACACGATAGCACAGAGCGGATCATGTAATTGAGTCGGTCAGGAGACACGATAGCACAGAGCGGATCATGTAATCGAGTCGGTCCGGAGACACGATAGCACAGAGCGGATCATGTGATCGATTCGGTCCAGAGTTACGATAGCACAGAGCGGATCATATGATCGAGTCGGTCCGGAGACATGATAGTACAGAGCGGATCATGTGATCGAGTCGGTCCAGTGTCATGACAGCACAGAGCGGATCATGTGATCGAGTCGGTCCAGAGTCAGGATAGCACAGAGCGGATCATGTGATCGAGTCGGTCCAGAGTCAGGATAGCACAGAGCGGATCATGTGATCGAGTCGGTCCAGAGTCACGACAGCACAGAGCGGATCATGTGATCGAGTCGGTCCATTGTAATGATAGCACAGAGCGGATCATGTGATCGAGTCGGTCCAGAGACACGACAGCACAGAGCGGATCATGTGATCGAAGTCGGTCCAGAGACACGACAGCACAGAGCGGATCATGTGATCGAGTCGGTCCAGAGATACGATAGCACAGAGCGGATCATGTGATCGAAGTCGGTCCAGAGACACGACAGCACAGAGCGGATCATGTGATCGAGTCGGTCCAGAGACACGACAGCACAGAGCGGATCATGTGATCGAGTCGGTCCAGAGATACGACAGCACAGAGCGGATCATGTGATCGAGTCGGTCCAGTGTCATGACAGCACAGAGCGGATCATGTGATCGAGTCGGTCCGGAGACACGATAGCACAGAGCGGATCATGTGATCGATTCGGTCCAGAGTTACGATAGCACAGAGCGGATCATATGATCGAGTCGGTCCGGAGTTACGATAGCACAGAGCGGATCATGTGATCGAGTCGGTCCAGTGTCATGACAGCACAGAGCGGATCATGTGATCGAGTCGGTCCGGAGACACGATAGCACAGAGCGGATCATGTGATCGAGTCGGTCCAGTGTCATGACAGCACAGAGCGGATCATGTGATCGAGTCGGTCCAGAGTCAGGATAGCACAGAGCGGATCATGTGATCGAAGTCGGTCCAGAGTCAGGATAGCACAGAGCGGATCATGTGATCGAGTCGGTCCAGAGTCAGGATAGCACAGAGCGGATCATGTGATCGAGTCGGTCCAGAGTCACGACAGCACAGAGCGGATCATGTGATCGAGTCGGTCCATTGTAATGATAGCACAGAGCGGATCATGTGATCGAGTCGGTCCAGAGACACGACAGCACAGAGCGGATCATGTGATCGAAGTCGGTCCAGTGTCACGATAGCACAGAGCGGATCATGTGATCGAGTCGGTCCATTGTAATGATAGCACAGAGCGGATCATGTGATCGAGTCGGTCCAGTGTCACGATAGCACAGAGCGGATCATGTGATCGAGTCGGTCCAGAGACACGACAGCACAGAGCGGATCATGTGATCGAGTCGGTCCAGAGATACGACAGCACAGAGCGGATCATGTGATCGAGTCGGTCCAGAGATACGATAGCACAGAGCGGATCATGTGATCGAGTCGGTCCAGAGACACGACAGCACAGAGCGGATCATGTGATCGAGTCAGTCCAGAGAAACGACAGCACAGAGCGGATCATGTGATCGAGTCGGTCCATTGTAATGATAGCACAGAGCGGATCATGTGATCGAGTCGGTCCAGAGACACGACAGCACAGAGCGGATCATGTGATCGAGTCGGTCCATTGTCATGATAGCACAGAGCGGATCATGTGATCGAGTCGGTCCAGAGGCACAAAAGCACAGAGCGGATCATGTGATCGATATGGTCAGGAGACACAACAGCACAGAGCGGATCATGTGATTGAGTTGGTCCGGAGACACGATAGCACAGAGCGGATCATGTGATCGAGTCGGTCCATTGTCATGATAGCACGAATTCTGCACAAAATTATTTTTTAAAGCGATATGGAGGTCAGGAGGAGAAACAGTTTGAGTTTTGGAAACTGTGGCTTTACTGAGCTCAACGATTCTGGTTAAGCTGTGATATAAACTAAACGCTATTGGCTATTTTAAAAAGGGGAAGAGCTGTTTGATATGTCCTGTCCTGTCTTCCTGTTTCAGTGGAAATTACATCAACACATTGAATAACTAAAATCGTTTCAAGGCACTTGAACAACTCTTTCTGCCTTCATATAAAAGCTTTTCCACTGAAAGTTAGAGTAAGAATACATTGCAAGAGTGCTATTATATTAACACAATGAGGCTGTGAAAGTGACTAGTGAGTAGATGAGTTTACCTATTCGACTGTCCGACAACCTCTATAGTCCCATTTAGACACTTGTTAGCAAGCGCTCTTTCGAGACACTCCTCGCTGCAGCCTATAGCACGATGACGTAGCTGGATCAGATCCAATATGTACTGGATGGTGGTTCGTTATGGCGAGTGCGTATAGTTATAATGCGAGTACGAGTCTAGTTATAATGTGTATGCGCTGGTCTTAAGTGACATGTATGGTCAATATTGTACATAGATGATGTTCTAACCTGTTTAGTAGTAGTGCTGATAAATAGTAATACGTATTGATGAATAAGTCATCGTGATGCTGAAGTTATCCTAGTTTCACTCTACATACATGCAAAAAAAAAATATTCTGGTCATACTTGCTGTTGAGTGAAAGCAAAAATGAGTCAAGTAGCCTAATTGCCTGTCATTTTAATCCTCAAGGTACAACCAGTACACATTCAAGGGAAAATGCAAAACGTGTGTCCTGATTTCGTGGGCATGTTATTAATAATTGTTTTTGCGTGAGCGGTTTGAGTATTTTTCCACAGTTCACAAAGCTCTCAACTGCACGTGCGCATGTGACGTCATAAAAATGTGAATGAAACCACCGCGCATGCGCGTCCAGTACATGTTGGATCTGATCCAGTACGTCATCGTGCTTCAGGCTGCAGCGACGACTTCTTGGCTCATTCCGAAACAAGTAAAAGCTTTTAAAAGAATTACAAGGTGTTATGGATGTATTCATGTTGTATAATTGTTTTACAATATCTTGAGCTTCTATTCACCACAGACCTTAATTCAGGCATTTAACCAAAGATCCATAAAAAAACCCACTTACTTCAGGACGATGGAACCAGAAACTAATGGCTGCATTACAAAGTCTTACCATAATACTGGATTTCAATATCAACAAACCACAAATCTCTAGTGATCCGAGTGCTTGGGGATTGACAGTGAATATCCAGCTTAAATTTAATAGAATTATTGCACATAAAAATAACAAGGGCTGTCTGAATGATTTTACAGGAGTTAACATGAATTTCATTTTCTTTTTTTTTCAAAATCATTTACAGCTTCACAGCCTGCAAAAAAATAAGCAAAATAAGAGAAAGAGTCATGAGTCTTGGCCTAAATGTGTCCCTCATTGCAGATCCAGTTTCATGAACTTACTTTTGCACTGCAAAAAAAATATTAATACTAATAATAATAATAATATTTTCACTTGTTTTACAGTAAAATACACTATATTGTCAAAAGTTTTAGGACACCTGCCTTTACATGCACCTGAACTTTAATGACATCCCATTCTTAATCCGTAGGGTTTAATATGGAGTTGGCCCAACCTTTGCAGCTGTAACAGCTTCAACTCTTCTGGCAAGGTTTAGGAGTGTGTTTTTGTTCTGGAAGCGCATTTGTGAGGTTAGGCACTGATGTTGGACGAGAAGGCCTGGCTCGCAGTCTCCGCTCTAATTTATCTCAAAGGTGTTCTATCGGGTTGAGGTGCAGGCCAGTCAAGTTCCTCCACACCAAACTCGCTCATCCATGTCTTTATGTACCTTGGTTTGTTCACTGGTGCACAGACATGTTGGAACAGGAAGGGGCCGTCCCCAAACTGTTCCCACAAAGTTGGGAGCATGAAATTGACCAAAATGTCTTTGTATGCTGAAGCATTAAGAGTTCCTTTCACTGGAACTAAGAGGTCAAGCCCAAACCCAGACTCGCCCATTGGATTCCCAGACAGGGAAGCAAGTTTGATGTCAGCAAATAACAGTAAAGTTAAGCATCTCTCTTCTGTTCTGTCTTGCTAAACTGGAAAGACAGGCTATGCATCTCTTGTCTCTCTAGCTTGATGATGCCAGCAGCGTTCAGACCTGTGTTCAGTGACTTTGTGCTTGAGAAATAAAATTATTTATTACGTTTTTGATAAACCTCGAAGGGCAATGGTGTTTGTTTACTGCAGCTCGGAAAAAATAACCGCGTTGCACGTGAACATGAGTTTATATGCACGTGCACAAAATGAAACGTGCATTGTCCAGCAGAAATATCTGTGTGGAGAGAGAACAGACAGACAGAAAAATATATGGCCGTGATGGTCCTCCTCCTCATCATAATTGCACATAAGCTATTTTTAAAACTTGGTTTAGTTACAACTTTAAACTACAGCACAAATTATGCAAGATGGAAAGCAATGTATTGACAATTTGACATTGATTTATAGGCTATATTGAATTTAACATGTTGATGTTAATTAGCTGGACATACTGGTCAATATGGATGCATTTCCCTCAGTAAATAATAACCATAAATCAAATATTGCTTCAACATGCATAAAACACAGTAGCATGCTATTGCAAGCAACTTGAGCTTTTATTCATTCACCGTTTATGAATTTTTGATATCAAGAATTAAATGGTCACTATTTATAATGTCAATTCCTGATATTAGGTGTGGAATTTTTACTATAGGAACAATGTCTATTTTTGATATCAAGGATTACATGTTCACTTGATATCAACAATGATGTCATCACTCACAGAGATTCTTGATATCTAAATTTTAGTTCACTAGTTAAATATTATAAGAGCCAAGCAATAGTATAAAATAGTATTTTATATTTGAAAATGTATAAAAGGAAATCTGGGGGAGCCAGTTTATAGATGCTATAGATGCTTATTAAATTAGTTGGTATCTATAATTTGCAAGTTCTATGCTTAAGTTTGTCAGTAGAGGAGATGCTGGATCATCAGCCAGTTCAAGTACAGACTATATGATACCATACTGATGCTGAAAATTCCCAGGCTGTAGAGGCAAACAAAGTTAATCCCAAAAGCCAAAGCTCAGGATTGTTAACATTTTTTCTTTTTTATATTTACGTTAATATTCACTTGCTTAAAGGAACTGTATGTAAGAAATGTATTTCAATTAATCATAAAATGGCCCTGATATGTCACTAGACATTAAGAAATCATGTTAATTTCAAATACTTTTATCACTGACAACAGTAGTCCGGCCAGGATATTGTCATTTTAAAAGGGAAGTTGCAGCCCTCTACTGATGTTGATGTTGACATGTGTTTTGGCCTGAAGCTCCACCCTCCACCCATCTACCAATCACGAAGTCAGTAGTGTTTGGGCATCCGGGTTGCCAGCTCTGCTCTAGTTACCACAGCTGCAGCTACACACTTTTTGGATAAAAAATGTCTAACTTTACGAAACCTAAAATACCTCTCATGAAGCATAGACATAATTAACAGAAAGAAAAACCCAAATTACTGTGTAGGACTCGTCATTTGCCATTCTAAGCTCCATGTAGCAGCCTACGTTCCTGCTGGTTCCTGCAGCCTATCTGGCAACCTCGAGTCAGGGGGGAGGGGGAGAGGTTTATACATCTCTACAGTAATTTGAAAGTGTTTGCAGTATCAGTTTTGGCCACAATCTGAGGTGAACTTATAAAGTGAAACTTATAAAGCTTTTCTTTAAATCTAGTGTTTTGCAAATGTTTCTGTTTAGGGGTAGGGGTTGGGTTAGGCCATAGAAAATATCATTATCCTGATATAAAATCAATGGAAGTGAAGCAAACTTGTGTGTGTGTGTGTGTGTGTGTGTGTGTGTGTGTGTGTGTGTGTGTGTGTGTGTGTGTGTGTGTGTGTGTGCTGAATACAGATGAGGGGACTGATTATTTGCGTGGTGCAGATAAAGCTCTCAGTGACTGTGGCATTTAAGCAGGTCAAGAGCACTGACCTCAGCTGCCTTAGACGAGAGGAGAACGGAAACACACACACATGCTCACAATATCTCGCACTGCTTCTGTTTCTCACAAATAGACGTGCACATGCGCACACACACACACACACACACACACACACACATACACACACACACACACACACACACACAGCCCCTAAACCTACCCATCATAGGAAACATTCTGCATTTTTTACTTTCTCAAAAAAACTCATCCTGTATGATTTATAAGCCTTTTAAAAAGTAGGGACCGCTGGCTGGTCCCCACAATGTAGGTGATCTCAGGATTTACTATCCTTATGGGGACATTTGGTCCCCACAATGTAATATAACAAACACACCAGAACACACACACACACACAAGGCCTCCCAACAGGCCTCCCCAGATATCAATATGTGAGATATGTGAAAAGAATGTAATATTACATGTAATTTATTATTATATTACATACATTATATTTATATTAAAATAATCATTTGGACGATTGCATAAACTGCTTAGACTAGATTTACATGTGAGTCATCAAATATAATATAGTATGTATTTAATATGTATCATTTTTTCACGGATATATCACATTTAAAATATATAAAAATTGTGACAGTAAATTTGAATCCAAAAGGTGTTTCATGTTGACTTTATTGCATGTGGCTGAACAAGTAAACAGATTTGAGGTAATTAATATTAGATCATTTCTATGAAGTGTCCAGAACCATATACTAAAAGTCCTGAGAAATCCTAGTTGAGGAAATATGTTAAATTCTCATTAATCCGAGATGTGTGCCAGTAAGGCCAGACAATAGTACACAGTCTAATGGGGCTATTTTTTCCCCTTTACTCCTATCAAAATGAAACTTTACACAATGAAAGTACCTGTGAAAATATTGTTTTTGTTTTTGTTTTACTAGTTTCTTTGAAAATGAATTTTTACTATGCAAGTGAGATATACACTAATCGAATATGCCCAAAATACACCCAAATAGGCTTATTTTTTCCTTTACTCTTACCACAATAAAACTTTACATAGTAAAAGTATACATGCAAAAGTAACTTTTTTTGCATTTCAAGTTTCTTTTTCAAATGAATTTGAATATGCACATGAGCTCCACACTTATTGGATATGTCCTAATTTGCAGGCAGAACTGCATAGTAGGCCCAATCTTCATCCAATCATCCTACTGCCATTGGGTGATGGCAATGCTGCTTTTAGACAGGCCTCTGACCTGAAAACTGCCTGGCTTGGTAGTACCTGCCAGGGGTATAGCCCCCGCCGGTATAGTTTTCAGGGTCACGGAGGCACACAAGGCTTCCCAACGCGACAAGGTAGCAAAGTGCTTCTTTATTTTAATGTTCATCCACTTTGCACAATATGGTTCACAACCTGTGTTTTGGAAGTATTCTTTCATCTTTACCATATACGGTCTTGAATAGTAATTTTTTTCATCATCATATTCTTCTAAAAAGTTTGCTACCTTTGGGAATGCTTTTGTTCTCCCATAATCTTCAGGTCTTCCGACTTTGAATCTTTTGGGTTTGTTGCCAGGGTTTGTAGAAAATTGACTCAGTATATTCTCAAGTTAGTGTGGCATGTGGTACAAAGCATCGGCTGCATGAAGGTCATGGACAGATGATATTCTCCCCAAAACTGTATCAGACCATTCATCGTTCCTTAAGTGGCAAACCTGCACAACCATTTGCTGGAAGTCTCCTGTTCTTACTGGGTAGGTATCAATATTTTCTCTTTCCTTATTTTTCTTATCTATTTCAGTTGGTTGTCCACAGAACAAGCAATGCTCTTGAAAATTGAAGTTCTGTTCTAAGCAGAGATTATGTTTGATTTGTGGTTGTTGCAAAGATGGTATCACATTATCACATACAATATTTTATCCTTTACAATAGCTGTGGCGGCATTCGATGTGTACTCTGTCTCCAGGAATTGTCAGTAAGCTACTGCCACTCTGTGTTACGTCTGGTGACAGGAAAAAAAGGCAGAAGATCCAATAGCGAGTTCAAACAGTAATTTATTATACTCAGGTTCACAGTGGTCACAATCAGCTCAGTATGCAAAGCACAGTGCACAAATACCCTCTGAATATATTGTAATTAACTACACTTTAAAATTTTAAACCATATATTAAGCATTTACATTTACAAAACACACAGTATATATCTAATATGTATATATATATATATATATATATATATATATATATATATATATATATATATATATATATATATATATATATATATAAAGAAAGCTTTAGAAGGCAACTGGAGGCAAAATTATGCAATCAATTACTAAGGTCATTACAAGTCTTTTGTGGCAAGTGACTTCAAATTTATTGTGTTTATGCATAGTTTAACTTACTGAATGGACATGAATGTCTTAGATATTTGGCCCCTGTTTTTCCTACCTGTGACTTTATGGCATAAGTCAATTAGGCATAGTGTTGAGCTCATTTGCATATTTAAAATAGATTTTTCCAAGAAACTTGTAAAACAAAAATATCACTTTTCATGTATACTTTCACTATGTGAGGTTTGATTGTGATCGGAGTAAAGGAAAAAATTTACTTTTTTTTTTACTTTTTTATGTAGACTTTGATTGTGTAAAGTTTTTTTGTGACAGGAGTAAGGGGGAAATTTTGGGCATATTCTATTAATGTATAGCTCATTTGCATATTACAATTCATTTTCAAAGAAACTTTTACTATTTTACTTTTCATGGATACTTTCACTGTATAAGTTTTTATTTTGACAGGAGTAAAGGTAAAAAATAGCCCCCTTGGGGTGTATTGTTGTCTGGCCTTACTGGCACACATCTCGGATTGATGAGAATTTAACATAATTCCTCAACTAGGATTTCTTAGGATTTTTAGTATGTTGTTCTGGACAAAAAATATTTTACAATTAGTTCTATTTTTGTCTCCAAAATGCCTGGACTATGTGTATTCTGACACCTATCTATCAGAACCAGCATTAACTTCTTGAGCAGTTTGAGCGACAGTAGCTCGTCTGTTTGATCGGATCACACGGGCCAGCCTTTGCTCCCCACGTGCATCAATGAGCCTTGGCCACCACTGTTCCTTCCTTGGACCACTTTTGATAGATACTGACCACTGCAGACCAGGAACGTGACCCAGTGATCTAGCCATCACAATTTGTCCCTTGTCAAACTTGCTCAAATCTTTACGCTTGCCCATTTTTCCTCCTTCTAACATTTTGAGGACAAAATGTTCACTTGCTGCCTAATATGGTAACACTTTACAATATGGGTGCACTAATATGCATTCATTCACATTAATTTACATTATTAGTTAATATAATATGTTATTAAGGAATTGATACATTATGACACATTTAACTAATAACATGAATTAATGCATTAGTGCACCCGTATTGTAAAGTGTTACCGATTAATATAATGCAATTATAACAAACATCTTTTTTAAAACATTAATGTTTGTTGTATGTTATAATTCCATTATTATTTCATTAATAATTATTGTAAAAAAAAAAAAAAACTGACTGTAAATCTGATTCAAAAAGGTGTTTCATGTTGACCTTGAAAGCTTATTTCACGCATCTGAACATGTAAAGCATCATGAGAAGTTTTTTAACCAGCATCTCTGACCTTGAGTTATTAAGTTCCCTCATATCTCCCTCACAGACTCAGTGTTTGCCCACAGCAATTATAAACCTATCCGTGTTCATCATCTCACTTACAGTATGAACAGGAGCCGAGGAGCCGCCGACACTACTGATCTGACACTATAAACTCGACACATTGCGGAACTCCCCCAGTGAGAGACATTTGAGCTA
Organism: Gobiocypris rarus; assembly: GCA_023029165.1. NCBI lineage: Eukaryota > Metazoa > Chordata > Actinopteri > Cypriniformes > Gobionidae > Gobiocypris > Gobiocypris rarus. Next base: position 6,129,407 of record CM040933.1, on the reverse strand, counting down.
CATCTGGTGGTCTTGCCTCATTGGCTTGATAGAATACTAATTAAAGACATATGACAACAGCATACCAAGTATGTAATTAATATTCTAAAATATTCTAGCACGGCATGTGGCGGAGACCTGTTGCAGTCGCTTTCCACACTGGACTGGCAGCTCTGTCTTTGTGGCAGCGAAAAGACGTCCTTATTAACCTTTATTACAGCAGACACACATCCACATACACACAGACATGGACACATACATTCAATTACTCAAAGCTTCAATGCAAACAAGAATGTTTGGAATAGCATATAGCTCTGAATAACTATTTATGAATTACACAGAATATATATTGACACAATATGCCAATTTTACTGTGCACAAAATTCAACTTGTGCACTCTAAAAAAGGTGTTTGGCTCAACAACAACAATAACAACAACAACAAAAATAACACAAGTTTGTATTAAAAAAAATGATGACAACTTTGAGTGAATTTATGTTCAACCAACAAGCTACATTGATTAACTTGAGCTCCAATATCTATGTTGATTACTCCAAGAAATTAAGTCACTCCAACTAAAAGAGTTGCAGCCCTGAAAACCAATTAATATTATATTTAATTTCAAATGAACAGCTATCATAGCACATGCAAACACTGAACATGTATCTTCAATGAACAAGTGAGGTGTTACTCGTCACTGGCATTGCTTCAGCACAAGGGTAACCACAAAAACTTCAACATTACAGAAACTCGTTTAAATGTCAAACATAACAGCATTAAACAATAACAGGGGGCTGTTCCATAAACCAAGATTAGAGTATAAGCCAGGCTTATTTCGGTTAGTCAGGCTTATTTTTGGTAGATTCAGTTTCATAAATCAAACTTGAAAAAGTTTAAACTCAGTTACCCCGGCAACTTATGCTGGCAAATTAACCTGGTCCGGGGCAGGCTAACTGTCAGGCTAAGTCTGAGTTCAGGCTTAACGAGCATACCATTTATACTCACCTGCTGGTATTTCTATGTCATTTTATTTTACTTAACCACTATTAATATATATTTTTTAAAATAAATAAATAAGGAAATGTACTTTACTAATAAATGTAAGAAATTATAAGGTACAAATACACTAAGAAATGTTCAAAACGTGTGTGTTTAATTGGTGAGTTTGGTTAATGAGCTTGGTAATTAATGAATTAAAAGTATATAAATAGGAGATGAACTTGTTTCCAAACGTAACCATGGCGTGTCCTTTCATAAATGAGGTGGTGGATGAGGGAGCTATAGTCTTGCGGAGGGCATTTCAAAGAGAGAGAACTTTCAGAGACAGGTCAGACCCATTGGCTTTTAATGACAGCTACCTGTATGAGCGATATAGAGATGGGATTGCATATATCTGTAGATTACTAAACCCATACATTGCAAATAATACATGCCGCAACAGAGCGCTCACAGTCCCACAGACGGTGTGCATTGCACTTCGCTTTTTTGCCAGTGGAACATTTTTGTACAGTTGGAGATGCAGAGAATATCAGCAAAGCATCAGTTTACGAACTGTGTACCTTTCTTTAAAAAAGACTACTCAATGTGTTCATCACATTCCCTGGCCACAAAGCTATTCGTATCATTAAACATGCCTTTTATGGAATAGCTGGTAAGTTCAAATAACTATAAAACATGGAAATATTTCTTGACTGTTGATTTTACATGGGACATATTTAAAACAAACAAATCATTTTCCTAGGTTTTCCAAATGTTATCGGTGCATTGGACTACACCCATGTGCGTATTAAGTGTCCGTCTGGTCCACATGAAGCGGACTTTGTGAATAGGAAATCAGTACACCAGCATCAATGTACAGGTACAGTCCCACTGAGATGAGATTGAAGGCTATGCTCTAGCACTGTGTTCTGTAATAAGGTGGGCACCAGTGTTTAGTTCATTGCAATTAAAATGTAGTGACCTACAGGTTTAATTTATTTTAGATGATTAGTGATGCAGATTGCATCATCACAAATGTAGAGGCCAAATGGCCAGGCTCTGTGCATGAATACAGAATCTTTAGAGCCTCATCTCTCTACCAGCAACTAGCAAGAGGTATGCTAGTAATCCCTTAAATCGCAAAAAGTCTTAAAAAAAAAAAAAAGAAGAAGAAAAAAACGACATTATATATCTATGTATATTCATTCTGTCTATGCAGGAGAATTCTCAGGAGTTTTGCTGGGAGACAAGGGATACCCATGCCTGCCTTACCTCTTGACTCCCGATCAGGAGCCCCAGACAGAGGCACAGCACCGCAACAACATTGCCCCTGCATGCACAAGAGGTCATATAGAGATGGCATTTGGGCTGATAAAGTCAAGGTTTCAGTGCCTGAAGCACCTCAGAGAGTTTTTTCCTTTTTTAAAAATGGTAGTTCTACTCAAATTTTTCTGTAGCTGTTGAATTTCCAGCTCCAACTTCCACATCTTCAGTTTTTTATACTGGATGTCGATATCAATCGCTTCTATTTGTTTAAGGAGGTAGCGTTTATACACTCCTTTTATGTTTTCTGGGTTCTGTAGCAACATAGATTTAAGTTATTTCATTGAATACTCTTGTCACATTGTTTTCATTTCTTAATACTCACTTTGTCACATGTGGTCCCAGACTGAGAGGGCTCTAGAACAGTGTCAGTGATCATTTTATCACACAAGTACACTTTTTAATATTCAATACAGTATCGCATGGAACCTGTGACTACCTTAGGCCTCCTTGAACATACAGACACAGTCTCCTCATCCTTCTCAACTGATGAGCCTTCTCCCTGTGACCACTGATTAAACTCAGTTAAACTCATTAGCTTACATGACTGATTTAAAAGGTCTCATACTCACAGGCAACATGATGTCTGGTGGATCCATAAAGCATACAGAATCTTGATAGAATTTTTTTACGTGACATTACTGCTATGATGTACTTAGGCTTACAATGCCTAAGGAAGGAGGAAATCAGTTAGTCAGGAAGGAATAATGATAATAAAACACACACACACCTTTTATATACTCACTCCTTATACTACGTGATATCATTTTAGATGATGTCCCCCCATTCCCTCAAGGACGTGCCTCCCTTTATTAATTTCCAAAGCAAACTCCCCTGCAGGAGTGAAGCTGGCTGGTGGTGGCCCTCCCCCCAGTGCCAGCAACCTCAGTCTTCTTTTTGGTCGCTTGAGATCTGATGTGTTTTCAAAGTGTTCCTTTAATTTTTTGGAGCAATGTATATAACATACAGTTCTACAACAACAACATTTATTGAGCACATTTAAACACAATATGAACTGATCCACTCAAAGTGCTTTACGTGGAAGGGGGGAATCTCCTCAACCACCACCAATGTGCAGCATCCACCTGGATGATGCGACGGCAGCCATATTGCGCCAGAACGCCCACCAAACACAACAGCTGACTGGTGGAGAGGAGACAGAGGGATGAAGCCAATCGGTATATGGGGATGATTAGGAGGCCATGATGGACAGAGGCCAATGGGCAAATTTGGTTACACCCCTACTCCTTTTCCGAAGGACATCCTGGGATTTTTGATGACCAGAGAGAGTCAAGACCTCGGTTTAACGTCTCATCTGAAGGAACACTTACAGGTTTCCAACAGCTAAATAATAAAATGTAATTTAAAGGTTCATATTTATATCCATATTTAACACTTTATAAAGTAAAATATATTTCAAAATAGCTTCCACCGCCTAGTGTATTCAACTCACAGAAAAAGCATAACTGACATGATGTATGGCGCAGCGTAAGTGTTTTGAACTGCGAGAGGCGTTACATTTTCTGCGTAAGGCAGTCTGCTAGATATTTTACTTTATAAAGTGTTAAATATGGATATTTTTTTTACAAAAACGCATCGCTTCGCTTCAGAAGGAATTTATTAACCCCCCGGTGCCGTGTGGAGTATGTTTATAATGAATGAGTGCACTTTTTTGGGCTTCAAAAATCTAATTTACTGCCGTTATAAAATTTGGATGAGCCAGGACATTTTTTAATATAACTCAGATTGTATTCATCTAAAAGAAGAATGTCATATACACCTAGGATGACTGGGTGAGTAAATCATGGGCTAATTTCCATTTTTGGATGAACTACCCCTTTAAAAGTATATTTAAAGTCCACCACCAAAAGTGCCAACAGTGGGCATGTGAGCATCAGAACTGGTCCACGCAGCAATGGAAGAAGGTGGCCTGGTCTGATGAATCGTGTTTTCTTTTACATCACGTGGATGCCCAGATGCTTGTGCGTCACTAACCTGGGGAACACATGGCACCAGGATGCACTATGTAGGCAAGCCAGAAGAGGCAGTATGATGCTTTGGGCAATGTTTTGCTGGGAAACTTTGGATCCTGCCATCCATATGGATGTTACTTTGACACATACATTGTTGCATCCTTTTATGGAAACAGTATTCCCTGGTGGCTGTGGCCCATTTCAGCAGGATAATGCACCCTGCCAAAAAAACAGAAATGGTTCGGTTTGAGGAGTACAACAACGTTTTTGAGGTGTTGACTTGGCCTCTAAATTCCCCAGATCTCAATCCAATCGAGCAATATGCTGAACAAACAAGTCCAATCAATGGAGGCCCCACCTCACAAATGACAGGACTTAAAGACTCTGCTGCTAACATTTTGGTGTCAGACACCACAGCACACCTTCAGGGGTCTAGTGAAGTCCATGCCTCGCCAGGTCTGGGCAGCAAAAGGGACATAATGTTTTGCATGATCTGTGTAGATAGTGAGGTATTATGCACACCTAGTCTTATATTATTAATGTATTATTTGCTCTATGCAAATATCTTGCAAAACCTTTGAGTTATGAATAATTAACAGTATAAATGTATCTCATAAAATCATACATTGTGTCTCAGTTTTATCTTTCCAAGCACAATGAGTGCAGATGCTTCATGCGGAGCTGGCCTCGATATGAGCCTATTTAACTATTTGGATGGACTTTTTATTAGCATACCCCTCTATTTTCCATAAAATACATATGTATATGTACATGTTTGTCATTTTCATTTCATTAAAGGTGCACTAAGGACATTTTCTGTTTTGCTGGCCGATTAGGCTGGACTAAATATAGATCGGGTCCCTCCTCCACTGTAATTCTGAGATTTTTGCACTTGTTTTATATCCACCATTCTTTAGAAGTCTAAAATAACAGCTCACCTGTCCAGAACAAAATGAAAAAGATGATTTGAGGAATTATTCAAATTATGTGCCAAAAAAGCCATGCTCTACTGAATATCTAACAGTGGCAATAGCAACAGCTACACTTCAAAAAAATATGTTCCTTCTTATTATGTTTGTCTTGTTTCCCAGTACAAATATCTACACTTCTCAAATAGAGAAGCAAAATAACTTATATTAATTCTTATTTTTTGAAAAATGTATAGCTTGAATGCAATGCAAGTCGCTTTGGATAAAAATGTCTGCCAAATGCATAAATGTAAATGTTTGAAGGGGCTATATGTAAGAATTTTCCTGTATCAATTGTTTATTATTATTATAATAATTATAATTATTATTTTGAGCAAGCATTTACTCATCTCACTTGCACACAAACAAATTCAGTATTCCTCAAAATGAATAGATAAAAACAATGCAAACTCAGAATATTACGCGGAACTGCAATAATTAAATATGTTAACACAAATATACTTTATGTAAATCTTACTTTATTAACCAATGTCTTCGCTGCTGACCCTTTGATGATCTAAATGAAGTATATGAACAAGCAAAAAAGAAAAAAAAAAAAGAAAGAAAGAATGCTGAAGAAAGAATGGTAAACTTGTATTCTTCTGCGATCCAGAATGGCAGCACAGCTGAAATGTTTGTTTGAGCTTCTACTGTACAGACATGAATTTGCCTAAGGATGAATAAGCCTAAGGCTTATTGATTTCACTTTTGTTATAAAAAGGCCTTTATATTAACCGAGAATAGAACACTTTTTTCAGTATCATAATTTTTATCAGTGTACCTAACACTGATGTTTATTTTGTTATTGAGAGGAAGGCACGCATTACATATATTTATCTGAACATCACTCTCAAAGTGTAAATGACATTGGGAAGTTTGTTCACAGTATATTGCTGCGAAGGTGTTTTCAACTTCTCTTCACGTTAAAGCGAAGAACAAAATTTTGCCTAGAGTATTTCAGGGTCATGAATCACGTTCAGTCTCTTGTACGTTACATGTGCACGAGCTGCAGTTCTCTTAACGCCCACCGGTGTCGCTAATAACAAAGATATCTGAATTCTACATATAGCCCTTTTAATACTTGATATTAAGGGCACTATTTTAACGATCTAATCGCATAGTCTGAAGCGCAGGTGCACTTAGGTTGGGTCCAAATCCACTTTTGCTAAATTAACGACGGGAAAAATGGTTGGCCCGTCAGACACATGGTCTAAAAGGGTTGTCTCTAGTGTCTTAATGAGTCATGGGTGTGTTTTGGGCGTAACGTGCAATAAACTAATCAGAGCCTCATCTCCCAGTCCCTTTAAAAGCCAGTTGCGCTCGCACCATGACGGATTTACTACTCACATGGAGGAATTTGCGAGGAATCTTTTTTCCCCCTTATTTTTTATATTTAAAAATCATTTTGTGTATATGCATGTTGTTTACCGCCTATAGGCGCATATTACTAACGTGCCCTTTAAATAACACAAAAAATACTGTGGTATTGACTCTGGACCAGGTTTTTGTTGGTCACCATGCCATTGAGCGAACAGATGGGCGCCAGTGCATTTGCTATTTAAACAACAAATGATAACTGTGTCTGGCTGAAACTAGTAAAAAACACCTCCGTCGCGCCTGGCGTCACATTGCGCCGGGTGTGTGATAGGGCCCTAATACTAATAAATCACAATCAGAATTAGCAATAGCAATAGCATTACACCACTAATAAAGAGCAAAATGTTGTACAGAAACACTAAGCCATGAGACACACTTCAATCAGTCACATCAAACCATTTAAAATAATTTTCTATTTCATTTTATGCCTTTCAGCGCCATTTGAATGAATCCTTCTGGTTCTCTTCAGGTGGATCCAGAGGGAAAAGGCAAGTGGGGTTCCCAGAAAACTGTCAAGCATTTCAGCTCTGAACTTCCATTATCCGCCCTCGTCCCCTGGGTGAGCTGAAGCACTATTGCAGGGAGAAACCATCAATGCTTCAGACCAAACAGGCTTTGTCCAAGTTTGAGGAACAGCTGGCATCCGTCATCCCCGATACATATTACGGATCTAAAGTATTGTTGGATTGAAATAATTTGGAATAATTGAGATACAACAGCGAGGCTATTTGCATTGGTTAGCATTAAAAGAAATGCATGAGCACCTGGGGTAAATCCAGCACTGACCCCTTTTAGTAGCAAGTTAAACCGGATCAAGCGACAGGCTTTTCCCAATGTGCAATGAGCCCATGACAGACCGTCAGTCTCTCTGTCTGTAAAGCTTCCTTATCAGTGGCGGATTCACACACTGCCATAAAATGACATAGAGGTGGGGAGGCAATCATCCGTGAGCAGCGGCTCATTGCAAATCCAACATTCACTCTTCAAAATTTCAGGGGAAACAAGGTTCATCCAAGTTTCATTCAGCTCAAAATCAAACTTAATTTCTACCTTTTAATTAATAATGATGGCATACCTACACATAGTTCCCTCTCACATATTCAGAACTATTTCAATCAAAATATTTTTGTAACAACATATTAGAAGAAATGAATTCAGTCTTCAGTGTCACATGATCCTTCAGAAACGTTCTAATAGGCTGATTTTCTGCTCAAAAAACATTTCTTATTATTATCAATGTTGGGTTGCGCTGTATGGCTTTCATATTTGTGTGGAAGACGTACTAAAACATACACGTGATGACGTCACAACTTAAATCTACAGTGCCGATCGATGCTTCAAAACATCACAAACAAAAACTGTAGTCATGATGCATTCAAATCACAAGGGAATGATCGTCAGAGGCATGTCAATTAAAGATTTTTGATGAAAGAAAATGGTTTCACTTTATTTTGATGGTCCCTGTTGAATGACGAGCGGCAAAGCGCGCTATGTTCTACAGTCCCTTTAACATATTCTGTTGACTATCAGTAGCTTTGCACCTACATGTCCACTAAATATCATTAGAGTATTAGTAGAGTTTCAGTAGACTGGTAGGGTTAGGGTTAGAATAAGCTGACATGTAGCTGCAAAGTTATTAATAGTCAGTAGAATGTCTGTTGAAAGATCATTAGAATAAAGTGTTAGTAGATATTAAGCAGACAGTCTACTAATACTCTAATGAGAGTTAGTTGACATGTAGGTGCAACGTTACTTATAGTCAACAGAATGTTCAAAAGGGACCATCAAAATAAAGTGTTACCAAGAAAATTGATATTTACAATTAAGTGAATGTTGGTGGTACACATTTTGTGTAATGTTGAAAGAAAACTCTGATTGATGAGGTGACAGACATATGTGATCAGAATATATTTCCCATCATTCTCTGTGACAGGATATGAACAATAAGTTATGACAACAAATGATTGTACGTTGCTTTAACTCATCAAAATAAGTTAAGCATTTTTTAAAATAAGTTAAATGTAATGAGTTGAGAAAATGTAATTTATAAGTTGCCCCCCTTGCTTTCTTTATGAGCTAAGAAAAAAAGAAAAAAAAACTATTTATGGCACAACGCCGCCTCACCACTAGATGGCGCACTTCGCGCACATGAAAGACGCAATAGATTTACTTCCCGTAATAAACTGACTGCCGCTGTGGAAAGACGTAACTTCCGTCCTCTCGTGTTTTCTGTACAGGGATGAATATAATTCAATTAAATGTTAATTTCACATTTAATTCACAGAAGACTATAATAAACAGCTAAAGAGTGAGTTTAATCGTGTTTCATGCATGGTTTATGTTGATTGACATTAGAAAAATGTTTATCAGGCTGAAATATTGAGTTCATGTCGTATATTATTGTTTAAAGCATTTTAGAAACGTTTTAGAAATACGTTTCTGAGTATGTTGTATTCTCGTTTCAATCGCCATTTTGAGCACGTGTATTTTTTTCAGTGTGTGCAAGTGCATGAGTTAAATCGAATAAGAGACAAATAATATCAAGTGTAATGACATCTAAAGTATTTTTCTTCTTAAATCTGGTCTTGAACACTCTCTGGTCTCTTGATAAATGTTTTTGTGCATTTTTGACACTTTTTGTATTGTGCAGTATTTGATTATTATGGTAAATACGATTCTAAATTCATATAATGCAGACCTGCATATAAACTCATAAGTATGTTTTAATATACAAATATACATACTATTATGTACAAAGTTATATTTCCATACACTTAATTATGTCAATGGATTTGTTGTTTGTTAACTTGTCTTCCATCAAATGCGCTTTGAGAGTGGTGAAGTTTTTAAATGTTTCATTGTGTTTCAGAATTTAAAGGATTGAAAGAGAAATAATTTCAGTAATTAACTGACTGCCGCTGTGGAAAGACATTACTTCTTTCCTCTCGTGTATTTTATACAGATTTTTTCACGGATCCACAGTGCACACTGCCTGTGTGTAGCTGCCGGTCCGGATATCCCCTAGGTCTGAGGCCGGTAAATTTTTCAACATTCAGATAATGTTTTTAAGTCAGTTTAATTTAATTTAAGTTTAAATAACTTAAACATCCAAGCTGACATCCAAAAAAATTAAGACAGCAACTTTTTTTTTTACAGTGCAAGAATGACAAAATACATAGATGAAACATCAATTACTCATCTAATGCTCTTCATTGTGTTGCATTAGGGATTAAATGTGTACTGCATGCCTTGAGAAGTACATAATCAAGTAAAAGCATGAACAAATAATTTGAACACACATCATGGTGTAATTATGATTTCCAGAGGATTGAAATGCAGCATTAGTCACTTTACATGTCAATCAGCCAGTCTAAGTGGGTGGAAGGCTTGTATATTGTTATTGTATATTTATGTATTGGTTTGAGTAAAGGAGATCTTTCCAACTGGTCTTTCAACATGGTGTCGTGCTGAAGATAAAGTGAATCAACTGACCGGGTGACCCTTTGTCTCTTTTTCCTCCTGTGTTTTTACAGTCTTTCTAGGTCAGCTGCATCTGCAGGACTCATCTGAACCGACGTGTGAGTGCTCTCCTATATTATTTATCACTATTTTTAAGAACAACTAAAATATCTCAGCAATGCTGTAACGTTCAGAAGCATAAAGACAACATGAAACAACATGAAACAAAAATAATTTTGATTTCAGGCCATGCTTAATCCTTAGAACACATCCATGATAACGTCTGAATATCTGTTATAAAAAATATGGGTTAAAACACCCAAGGGCTGGGTAAATATACAAACCCGATTCCAAAAAAGTTGAGACACTGTACAAATTGTGCATAAAAAAAAGAATGCAATAATTTAAAAATCTCATATTTTATTCACAATATAACATATCAAATGTTTATTCATAATATAACATATCGAATGTTGAAAGTGAGACATTTTGAAATGGCATGTCAAATATTGTCTCACTTTGGATTTCATGAGAGCTACACATTCCAAAAAAGTTGGGACAGGTAGCAATAAGAGGCCGGAAAAGTAAACGTACATTTTAGGAACAGCTGGAGGACCAAATTGCAACAACTAGAAGCCTGTATTAGACAAGAATGGGACAATATACCTATTCCTAAACTTGAGCAACTTGTCTCCTCAGTCCCCAGACGTTTGCAGACTTATAAAAAGACGCATATTTCCAACATTCATGCTGGTTTAACAAATATTAGAAGTAAGAATTAAACATTTAGAAGTAATTCAAGTGTAATCGACTTGTCTCTGTTGTACCGTTTCCCCTGTAATGCTGGATCTCATGCCGGAGCTTGTATCATGTTCAGCGGGGGAACTTCTAACTTCAGACCGTCGCCCTGCCTTTCACTCGTAGCCAAAATATGCTGTGACTGACTCCATAGAAACAGAGCAACATAATCTGATTCATAATCTGAAAACCACGCCCACCCGGGGGCAAACCAACTGTTCTCCATTGACTTTGTATTACGTGAAGCGGCCTCCTTCACATTTCTTACTTATAACTTAAAACAGGACAATGTCTAAAAGCTGATGTATCTGGGTATCTGGGTAACATAAAACTACCCAAACACTGGGTTGTTACATCTGACCCAGAAACTGGGTAACACAAAAACTACACAAACACTGGGTTGTTACGTCTGACCCAGGATCTGGGTTACACAGACTACTCAAACACTGGGTTGTTACGTCTGACCCAGGATCTGGGTTACACAGACTACTCAAACACTGGGTTGTTACGTCTGACCCAGGATCTGGGTTACACAGACTACTCAAACACTGGGTTGTTACGTCTGACCCAGGATCTGGGTTACACAGACTACTCAAACACTGGGTTGTTACGTCTGACCCAGGATCTCTGGGTAACACAAAAACTACCCAATATCTGAAAAAAAAAACCCCTGCTCAAAAAAGCTCAACCCAGGATTTGGATTGAAAAAGTAACCCAATATTTTTTTGAATGTAGTAACAAGATATGTGCATTTACTCCCATTTTAAGGAGTGACACTGATAAATCTCTACAAACAGGCAGATAGAAAAATGTACCTGACTTCCTGCAGCACATGTAGGTCAGATGAGCTTCAGAAAGATGGAAACGCATTGCTTCATCGCCTCCTGAGGTCCCAGACTGAACCCTGGTCCTGCTACATTTCCTACCCAAACGCCAGGCTCTGAATGGATGAACGGCGTCATTTGTGAAGGTTAGACAAAATGCTCCTTGAATAATTATGTCACAGCGGACCTGCTCTAGATCTTTTCAGCAACAATCCTCTATTGTATGACAAAAAACAACTGATGTCGAGACAATTTCAGGTAATCAGGTCAGCGTGAATTTTTTTTCTGTGAAGACATACTGGGGGGCTGAAATCTCAAAGTAAAAGCTTAGAAATGATTTCCAAGGTGACATTACAGGGATAATTTACCCCCAAATGAAACTTATGTCATCATTTACTCACCCTCATGTCGTTCCAACCCATTTGATTTTGAAGATTAGAAGAATGTTCATGCAGCTTTTTCCCATACAATGACAATTTATATGGACTAAGGCTGCCAAGCTCCAAAAAGGATGGGAAAAAACACAATTAAAGCATCATAAATGTACTCCATATTACACCATTACATCTTCAGAAACCAGTTCTGTGAGGAGAAACAACTGTATGTCTCTATTCAAGTTGCAAAGTAAATGTATGTAAAAATAAAAAAGGGAAAATTTAAATATAAATTAAACAAATGAAGAAGCATTGTGTGCATTCCATGTGCTCAGGAGAACAAAACTTGCAGAGAAATTTGTGCAAAATATTAAAATGGAACATCAGTGTATTGCCATCTTAGTTTATGTTCATGCAAAACTGTATCCACCACTAGCAATCATGTATGTGCATATCTTGGTGTTATCACACTCTAAAAAATGCTGGGTTAAGAACAACCCAAGTTAGGTTGACAATGGTTTCAACCCAGTTTCAACCCAACTTGGCGTGCATGAACCGTTTTTATGTGAAATCTCAACATTTGCATAAAAATATGAGGATAGAAATGCAGGTACTGATAATCTTCGCCTCCACTGAAGCTCTGAAGTCTCATTCATGTTCAGATCCTCATTCAGTTTCTCACTGGAGTCGTAAACAAATGCCACCCACCAGTTCAAATAAGGATAATTGGTTTTAAAAAAGAAATGTGAGAATGAGATTTGAGAGCTTTAGTCTCAAAACCCTATCATAACCCTGTAGTAAGTACATGCAGTTAACACTCACATATGCAGGTGAAACACTCAGTTTCATGTCAATCTTGAGTGCCTATAGAGTAGTATTGCATCCTTCATATCCCTGAAATATTTTTAAAAGAAAGATACGCTGTACAGAGTCTTTCCGAATAAAACCGCTATTCCGTTGAAAGCGTCTGAAAGCTGTGACATCCATAAACTTAGAAAAGAAAACGTTACCCTAAATTAACCATGGCTATCAATCCGTTTCAACTATACAACTATACGGTAACGCTTTATATTACAGCCCGGAAAGTACTGCATAATTAAAGTGAATTTACAGTGTAACTATCTGTAATTATAGTGTAACTATAAAGTAAGTATGTGTATGTATAAGGGGACAATATGTAATATTGGGGAAATAAAGAGGTAACTATCAGGAAAATTAACAAAGTATTTTTTAATTAAGGGGTAATTATATGTGCAGTTACAGGGTAAGTATGAATCCGCGGTCTGTAAATTAAAGTGGCTCTTGTTCCCCTCTTGTTTCATGTACTTACAGGGTAAGTACACACACACATACACAATCTGATATCACTCAGAAACCTTTATTTTAAAAAAAAGATATAAAAAAATAAAAGATTTACAACACTTATTCGTTTCTCTTGCTTGGCTTCATCCTCCTCTTGTCCCTCTTCTTTTTCGTCCTTGCCACAGATGAATCTTAAGAAGGAATCCCATGTCTCTAGCTAGTATTCTGTATTATGTAACTGTTACACTGAAAATACAGTGCCCGCAGAAATGTCCTCACCGTTTACTCGTCTTTTACCCTCATGTCATCCGAGATGTGTACGACTTTATTTCTTCATATGAACACAGAAAAATAAATAATCTCCGCTAATGAAAACTCATTTGGGTATCTAAGAGTTGAAGCATGATTTGAAGAGCACATGCTGCAATAACTACAGTAATCCATACAATCCCAATGGATGAATCAATGTCTTCTGAAGGTAAACGATAAGTGTTTGTAAGAAAAATAACAATATTAAAAAAAAAATTAACTGTAGACCGATAGTCTACAGTTTAAAACATGTAAAATATTGTTATTTTTCTTACCAACACTTATCGTTTAGCGATCACTTTCAACCAGCAGTCATTTGCGTGTGTATGCGAGGGTTGAGTTCATGTTTGACGTAACTTGAAGCATGATGTGCGCGTGCCGAAAAACTCTGGTCATGCGGATGTCAGATGCTGTCGGTTTTTATTTTTTTAATGCTCACAACAGTTTACAAACAATAACATAATATATGATAATAGCAATGAGAAACAAACAAGACTAGAAGACAGAGACGGCAGTTCTTGCGTGTGTTTCAGGTGAAACTTGCATGAGAACGTCATGAAAGCTTGAAGCGTCTTTACTCATGCACACACTGGTAACAGCTGATCGGATACGAAAAGATAGGAAATTATGAGAGCATTTATTGGTGTACTACTTTTTCTTTTTATAAATAATAATACACATTTTCAAAAGACATGGTGAAAAAGCCTCAGTGAAAACGAGGGGAACAAGAACCACTTTAATTTACAGCCCGCGGATTCATACTTACCCTGTAACTACATGAAACAAGAGGGGAACAAGAACCACTTTAATTTACAGCCCGCAGATTCGTACTTACTGGTAACTACACAGATAAATACCCCTTAATTAAAAAATACTTACATGATAATTTGTTAATTTTCCTGATAGTTACCTCTTTATTCCCCAAATATTACATATTGTTCCCTTATACCTACATGTACTTACTTTATAGTTACACTATAAGTACCGAAAATTATGCTGTAAATTTGCTTTAATTATGCAGTACTTTCCGGGATGTAATATAAAGCGTTACCCAACTATACATATATGATCCAGAATCTGATCTGGAGGCTGAAATTGAAAAGGAGCAGCAGCAACAGCAGGATGTCTCTGTGCTATGTACTGTAACTGTACTTGCTTAGCGGCTTGTCAACATTTGTGTTTTTTTACTCATGGTTATGAGGACATTATTTGGTTTATGGACTATTGTATGCAACTAAACGTTAGCAGTAGCAAGCGGAACGATTTTACACATCAGACTAGTGTTTACATAGAAATACAATAGAATAGTAGCGCATTTGAATGAAGAAGTGTGCTTTGTGTAAAGGTTTAATATGAAATAATTTATTTAGTTCAACACCTATAGTGGTCAGCTAAACACATGTATTTAAACACACACCATACATTACATGCTCCATTGATAAATTAACTATACACAATCATGTTGTTTACTGATGTGTACTTACACGACAATAGCCAACAACACACATTTGAAGCCGTTTTACTCACTGCCTACTTCCAACGCACAACCGTGAACCTTTATCGTTGGGACCGCTCCATCAAAAACATACTTCTTTGGTGACATTGTTGATTTCGAAGTCTTGTGACTGCAGTGCAGACGGTCTTCCTAAAGCCGAGCAAAGCATGTTTATTGGCGTGCATTTGCTCTCTCACGCCCTTCCGGGAGAAGAGCCCGTACAAGGAAATTCCGCCCCATTTGACGTCATACAGACCCATACTCGAAAAAAACTTTCCGAAACTTGTGAGGAACTGGAAAGAGTAAATTTTGACACAGAAAAACTCATTTTTGAACAACCTTTTTTTTATTTTGTTTTGTCCATGTTTAGCTAGGGAATCCAAGTCTTTAACAGTGTAAAAAGCTCAGTATGCATGAAACAGCACCCACCTTAAAGGAACCATTATATTACTATGTTACCTTTTGTGGAGTGGAAAGTTTCCATGGATGTTAAAAGGTCTTCATGGAATCAATCAATCAATCAATCAATCAACTTTATTTATATAGCGCTTTTACAATGACGATTGTTTCAAAGCAGCTTCACAGTGTTAAACAGGACAACATTGCAACAAATTTGATTTGGCTAGTTTAATTTGGATAGTTTATAGAATTATATATGACCAAATTAATAAATTCTATTTGTATATTTAGTTGAGTAACTTGGATCATAATTTGAGTGTCCCCAACTGAGCAAGCCAGGCCAAAGGCGACAGTGGCAAGGAACCAAAACTCCATCAGGGCATGATGGAGAAAAATAAACCTTGGGAGAAACCAGACTCAGTCGGGGTGCCAGTTCTCCTCTGGCCTATTATTAACAGTGTATAATTATTACTCTGGCAACCTTGCAGGTCTTAAATCATATTAGATAGGAATATTCGAAATTTTGGGTATGACGACGAGACGGGCTCATTTAGGATGGCGCCGATTACACAAGAATATGAATACTTGAAAGATCGGAGTTATTGCGCGGAGACGGGTTAATTGAGGATCACGCCCGGTGAGGCGAATTCAGAGGAGACACTAATGGACACGGTCTCAGCAGACACTCCAGGATGAGCTGGTCATGTCCAGATGCAGGTCCACCATCCGATCCGGACACGGCCTGGATCCGGCCGACTGCAGTAAACCTCGGGATAAACAGAGAGACTAACATTAGTGTGGATGCCACTCTTTTATGATGTAACGAGTACATCAGGTGTTATGGGAAGTGTTCCCGGTTCCGCTGACCTAGTTAATGCAGCCTAACAATCAGTCATTTGATTTGAATAAAGAAAGTTAAAAATGTTCTATGTGTATGCCATAGTAAAGAGATGTGTTTTTAGTCTAGATTTAAACTGACAGAGTGTGTCTGCTTCCCGAACAATGCTAGGAAGACTGTTCCAGAGTTTAGGTGCTAAATAGGAAAAGGATCGACCGCCTGCAGTTGATTTAGATATTCTAGGTATTTTCAACTGGCCAGAGTTTAGAGACCGCAATTGACGTGATGGAGTATATTGCGTTAAGAGCTCGCTTAAGTACTGGGGAGCTAAACCATTTATTGCTTTATAAGTAATAAGCAAGATTTTAAAATTTATGCGATGTTTAATAGGGAGCCAGTGCAGTGTTGACAGAACTGGACTAATATGATCGTACTTCCTGGTTCTAGTAAGAACTCGAGCTGCTGCGTTTTGGACCAGCTGGAGTTTATTTATTAGGCGAGCAGGGCAACCACCCAGTAGAGCATTACAATAATCTAGCCTTGAGCTCATGAACGCATGTACTAGTTGTTCAGCATTTTGCATTAAAAGCATGTGACGTAATTTAGATATATTTTTAAGATGGTAGAATGCAGTTTTACAGATGCTAGAAACGTGGCTTTCAAATGAAAGATTGGTATCAAAGAGCACACCCAGGTTCCTCACTGACGACGAGGACTTGACAGAGCAGCCATCGAGGGTTAGACAGTATTCTAGGGCACTACTTGTGGAGCTTTTCTGTCCAATAATTAAAAATTCAGTTTTATCTGAATTAAGTTGCAGGAAATTACTATTCATCCAATTTTTAATATCAGCTATGCATTCCGTTAATCTTGTGAATTGGTAAGTTTCGTCAGGGTGTGAAGAAATATAGAGCTGAGTATCATCAGCATAACAATGAAAACTAACGCCATGCTTCCTAATGATATCTCCCAGTGGTAGCATATACAGGGTGAAAAGCAACGGTCCTAACACTGAGCCTTGCGGTACTCCATACTGAACTTGTGATCGGTGTGACATCTCTTCATTTACTGCTACAAACTGATAACGGTCAGATAAGTAAGATTTAAACCATGCCAATGCAGTTCCACTAATGCCAACATAATTTTCGAGTCTATTCAAAAGAATATTGTGATCGATAGTATCGAATGCAGCGCTAAGATCGAGTAACACTAATAGAGAGATACAACCACGATCAGATGATAAGAGTAAATCATTTGTAACTCTAATTAGAGCAGTCTCAGTACTATGATACGGTCTAAATCCTGACTGGAAATCCTCACATATACAATTTCTTTCTAAAAAGGAACATAATTGTGAAGACACTGCCTTTTCTAATATTTTTGATAGAAACGGTAGATTCGAGATTGGTCTGCAATTGACTAATTCTTTAGGATCAAGTTACGGTTTTTTAATAAGTGGTTTAATTACAGCCAACTTAAAAGTTTTTGGAACATATCCTAATGTCAAGGATGAATTAATAATATTAAGCAGAGGATCTATGACCTCTGGAAGCATCTCTTTTAATAGCCTAGTCGGTATAGGGTCAAGCATACATGTTGTTGATTTTGATGATTTGACAAGTTTAGCCAATTCTTCTCCTCCTATAGCAGTGAATGAGTGTAATTTTTCCTCAGTGAGACTACAATGTTCTGTCTGAAGTGATACTGTAGTAGGCGGCTGCATGGTTATAATTTTATTCCTAATGTTATCAATCTTACTAGTAAAGAAGTTCATAAAGTCATTACTGCTGTGTTGTTTACAAACGTCAGAAGTTGAAGCTTTATCCTTTGTTAATTTAGCCACTGTATCGAATAAATACCTAGGGTTGTGTTTGTTTTCTTCTAAAAGAGTTGAGAAATAAGCAGATCTAGCAGTTTTTATGGCCTTTCTGTATGCAATCATGCTCTCTTTCCACAAATTGCGAAAAACCTCCAGTTTTGTTTTCTTCCAGCTGCGCTCCATTTTTCTGGCTGCTGTTTTAAGGGCCCGAGTGTGCTCGTTGTACCACAGCGTTGGATTATTTGCTTTAATCTTCTTTAAGCGCCGAGGAGCAACTATGTCTAAAGTGCTAGTAAAGAGAGAGTCAGTAGTTTCTGTTGCAACATCAAGTTCCTCTTGGCTATCTGTAATTCTGAGGAGATGGAACTGATGAGGAAGATTATGTATAAAGCAATCTTTAGTCGCGGTTATAGTCCTGCCATATTTGAAGCGAGGGGATGGCTTTGCAGCCTTAGCTATATTAAGTATACATGATATTAGGTAATGATCTGAGATGTCATCGCTCTGCTGCAGAATTTTAATGGTATCAACATTTAGTCCATGTGACAGTATTAGATCTAAAGTATGATTAAGGCGATGAGTGGGTCCAGATACGTGTTGTCTAACTCCAATAGAGTTTATAATGTCTTTAAATGCCAATCCCAATGCGTCTTTTCATTGTCAACATGGATATTAAAATCACCAACAATTAGTACTTTATCTGCAGCCAGTACTAACTCTGATAGAAAACCAGCAAATTCTTTGATAAAGTCTGTATTGTGCCCTGGTGGCCTGTATACAGTAGCCAACACAAATGTCAAACGGGATTTATCATTTACACTACACAATGTTACATAAAGCACCAAAACTTCAAAGGAATTATATTTGAAACTAGACTTCTGAGTAATACTGAAGTTATCATTATAAATTACAGCAACACCTCCCCCTTTTCCTTTCAGACGCGGCTCGTGTTTATAACAATAATCTTGGGGAGTGGACTCATTTAAAGTAATGTAGTCGTCAGGTTTTAGCCAGGTTTCTGTCAAACACAGCACATCTAGGTTATGATCTATAATCATATCATTAACAATAAGCGTTTTTGGCGAAAGGGATCGAATATTCAGCAACCCGAGATTTATCAATTGTTCATCCGTATTATATCTGTTGTTTATTTGTTGGACATCAATTAAATTTTTACTGTTGAATGGTTTTGATGGTTTTTTGTATTTACTGATTCGGGGAACAGACACAGTCTCTATGTGATAATATCTAGGTGAAAGCGTCTCTATGTGCTGGGATTTAGCTGACTCTGGTGACGTGAGACAGCTAGCAGACGGTTGGTTTAGCCAGTTTGTCTGCTTCCTGACCTGGGCCCCAGTGAATCATAGATGCAAATTAAGAACCTTTTTTGTGGGTAGAGTAGGAAAGAACAGCATTGATATATTTGAAAATAACACAATAAACGATTGAAACATTGAAGTAAATTATGACAAAGTATTAATTTATGGATGAACTGTCCCTTTAAAGACCCATTGGAAAACTTTCAGCTCCAGTCTGGCAGCTTCCCTAAAACTCCCGAAGACCTTGAGGAAGTCTGAAGGATGTGCGGACGTTCTCCCTCGGCCACACTTATAAGGGAGGTGCTGACATTCATAGAGGACATTAATAAGGCTGGACGCGAGCAGGAAGTGGCTTGAGTGATGAATGAACAGAGCGCTGAGAGACTCCTGCACATTTAGACTGATGTGGAGCTCTTGATCAATGCTCCTCCACAGCAGATACACAATCGGCCGCGCCCGACAACCCCATTGTTTAAATGGAGTGACGCGTCATTTGCGTTGCGGTAAAGGTTAACGATGAGAGAATCACGCAGCAAATTATAAATTAATCTCCAAGCACATTTATTCTTTCACCTGTGTTCTCTCTTTCTTTACACCCTCACCTCTCTGCCTCTCTCTCTCTCTCTCTTTCTCTCTCTTGCCATGTTTGGCTTCAGAGCTTTTTTTTCAGGTCGCGTAATTTGTCGGCTTTATCTTGTTTGAGGGATTGAGCTGGCTTTAGGGAGCATGCTTAGATACCGGCTACATCCATTATCTGTCAGAGGATAACCTGATTCAGAGGGGCTGCTGCCAGACATACAAAGACAGACAGAGCGAGAGAGAGAGAAACAGATGGCCTTGTTCTCTGTTTAATTGTCAAACCAATCAATTAGAGGCCGACTCGCAGATCTCGACATAACTCAAGATGCAAGAGTGACAAAAACAAGATTATGACAGGAAAAAGCCGCTGCACTGGAGACAGTCACTGATAGAAACGATGAAAAAAAAACATCCTCTCACAATCATTCATTATCCAAGTGTAATAATGAGAAAAACAGAGACTTCTGATCCTGGATGCTGATCTGGTAAAAAAAAATCCAGTTAATACACAATAAAGTTACAAACACTGGGTTCATACATCACACCACACAATGGCACTTAACATTAATGCTTTAGGGCCTAGTTTCACTGACAGGGCTTGGATTAAGCCAGGATTAGGCCTTAGTTCAATTAGGACATTTAAGTAGCTTGTATACACGTGCCTTAGAAAAAACAGAAAAAAAAAACAGTACTAATGTGCATCTTGAAGCAAAACAATGCAATGTCATATTATATTGTCAAAAGTTTTGGGACGCCTGCCTTTACATGCACATTAACTTTAATGACATCCCATTCTTGATCCGCAGGGTTTAATATGGAGTTGTCCCACCCTTTGCAGCTATAACAGCTTCAACTCACCTGGGAAGGCTTTCCACAAGGTTTAGGAGTGTGTTTATGGGAATTTGTAGCCAGCATTTGTGAGGTCAGGCACTGACGCTGGACGAGAAGGCCTGGCTCGCAGTCTCCGGTCTAATTCATCCCAAAGGTGTTCTATCGGGTTGAGGTCAGGACTCTGTGCAGGCCAGTCAAGTTCCTCCACACCAAACTCGCTCATCCATGTCTTTATGGACCGACGCTTTGTGCACTGGTGCACAGACATGTTGGAACAAGAAGGGGCCATCCCCAAACTGTTCCCACAAAGTTGGGAGCATGAAATTGTCCAAAATGTCTTGGCATGCTGAAGCATTAAGAGTTCGTTTCATGCAAAGGGGTCAAGCCCAAACCCCTGAAAAACAACCCCACACATAATCCCCCCTCCACCAAACTTTACACTTGGCACAATGCATGGTTTTAAGCATTTGTTTATCAGTCAATGCTGAAAACTTATAGAAAGATTAGATTAAAAAGATTTCTTATCCTGCGGACAGTAGTATTGCAGCCTTCATCTTTCAGTTGAAATGATTGATTGTTTAGAATTTACTGTGAGCCCTCTGAGCATCAGAAATCCATGAAACCTGCCATGTTTTTTCTGGCATGCATAAATTTGGGAAAATTCATATTAACCAATCATTTCTGTCTAACCTTAGGTGAGTTAAATATTAGGAGTTTGTTTGTTTGACCATCAGCAAGTCATGATATACAAACGTAAGACAAGATCTCTCACAATAATCTCTCACAATAAACTCCACAAATGATGCTAATGTTTTGAATAATGAACAATGGTCGTCCTCCAAGCTAAATAAACACAAAAGACTTATGTAAGACATATGACGGCAGAGCAGCTTGTGTCTGGTTTTGAAATGAGAAGACATAAAATCTTGATATGAGATTACAGCACAGGAAGGTGTCAAACAGAGACATATCCAGTCCTCGCTAATGCTCAACCAACCTTATCAACGTGCCGTTAAACATATCATTACATTTCAGCCTGATATAAACACATTAACAAGAAGTTTTATAATTTAATAAGACTGAAACCGGGATGACACTATGGTCTTTACATGTGTTAGGCCTACAAGCATGAATCAAGTACTGTTGACAATCAGTACGTTTACATGGACAACAATACTCCGATATTAATCTGATTAAGACCATACTCTGATTAAGAAACTACCATGTAAACAGCGATTTCTAATTACCTTAATCCGATTAAAGCCATACTCGAATTAAACAAAAATCGAATTAAGACATGTGGAGTATGCCTATTTTAGTCGCATTATCGAAGTGCATTGTAGACATGTACACACCTTAATCTAACTATTAACGTTGTTTGGATTTTTCGCCGCATTTTGCGACAGGACACATACATGTTTGCCGTCAACCGTTTGACGGCAAACAAGAGAAGCATGGCTTCAAGCAAGAATGACATGCTGCCGACTGAAAGCACAGAGGAGGCCTGTTGCTGGAGAATTTGTATCCGCCGTCGTCTATTTGCACGTATAGCATGGACAATTAACTGCACTTGAAACTCTCGTAAAATTAAAAATGAAACACCCAAAACTGTATGTGGTACCATAACAAAGACGAACTGCGTGAAATTCTTGAGGGAACGTCGGACGGCGTGGCATGGAGACGTAATGACGTGTGCTCTTAATCGATTTATGTTCTATAACATGTAAAATGGGAACATGAACGGATTACTCTAAAAGCAACTCATGTAAACACCTTAATCAGATTATTGTCTTATTCAGAATAAGGTCAATAATTAGATTACTGCTGTCCATGTAAACGTAGTCATTGAGAGAGTAAAAAACTATTAAAAAAAAAAAAAAGTCCAGAGATAAATGTTTAAATGCGTCATCCATGAGCCTCATGGTTTTCATTCATCTTCATTTCAGCCCTATCAGCCTGTCTACAAGATAGCAAACACACTCACATGATTAATGTCATAAACAGAGACGTCTTTCACACGCTGAATCCCATCGTGCTGGGGAAATTGTCAGAAAAAAGCATCAAATTCATTTTCTTCGTGTTTCAAAAACATTTTATGTCCCTACCGCATACAGAATTGCGATTTGAGCAGGAAAAAGCTCTGCAAAGTTAAAAAGCACAAAGTCCCGGCTAAGGGATTTATACACACTAGGGTTTAATTAGTCAAATTAATCATGGTTTGGGTCATGTTTTCGGTACGGTTCGGTACGTATGTGCTAAGTTCAGGGAAAAAAGGTCTATTGTCAAATAAAAATTAAGAAAATAAGAACAAGTAAAATACAATAGAGCAAAGATACAAATAAGATAAACAGTGCTTTTCAGGTCTTTTGTTTGATTAACATTAAAAACAGACAGCATGAATATTAGGCTGCTGTCACTGGATTTAAAAGGGAAAAAAAAGATTTTATATTAAATAATATTTTATTAATATTTATTTATTTAATACAGTTTTCTATGTCCTTTTGATGGTTTTATAAACCCTTTTTCAGGACAATAATAAAATAAAACATGGATTTTATATGAAATAATACATGTATTTTATTATTATTTATTTATTAATAAAGTTTTCTATAGTTTTTTATAAGCTCTGTTACTTGACAATAAGTAAAATTAATACAATAATATAAAACAAAATAAAATTGTATTTTATAGGAAATAATATATTTATAGTATTAATATTTATTTATTAATATAGTTTTCTATATGTTGTTATTTTCAACAAACCATACTATAGATGCATCAGATTTAAGATGAACCATGGTGGAGAACGGTACGGTTTAATTTACCTGAGAACCTAGAGACCCCTAGAGGGGAATGTTTCTGAACCTGAAACTCCTCCATTGTAGTCTTGCGGGAAAGCACAATATTCCTCATTTAAATAATTCCTGTGCTAAATAAAGGGGCGGAGCCTGGTTAGTTAGTAGTGTGTTGAAACTCAGGTTATGGTAAGGGGCGGAGCATTTCCTAAACACTCGAAGCGCTTGACCAATCACAACACACCTGTCCAGCCGACCAATCAGATTTTCAGAAGGAGGGCCTCCACAGAGACAGGAACTAAACAGAGCATTACTGACAGACTGAAGAGATGAGCTGTAACAATGGAGAATATGAAAATATGTGTTTTTTTTTTATATTCAAGCATGAAAACCTGTTCTTGTACAGCCCAAAAACAAAATCAAGACTTTGAAAAAGGGCATTATAGTGCGAGGGTTTGAAAGGTAATAGGATATCGTCAGATGAAATAAAAAGGGTGAAAGTGGTGATTCATCACCTTGTCAGACTCCACAGCAGCTCTTCACCGCTCTCTTACACACTTCAATCTCCTCATGCTGCCTCTGTCATGACCTCCATCAACATAATCTTACACTCAGAGATGCACATTTTCAAACACTCATCCTAATCATTAATTAGTCAGTTATTTGACAGTTCAGTGACTTACATTAATAATACAAAGACAGTCTTTTAGCAGATGCTCTACAACAACTACAAATTCTGCATGGCATGTTAACAGATCAAAATTAATGTTCAAATCAAGTCAATTCAAGGTCAAGTCAAGGTTTAATCTTTGTCACCAGGCTGTCAAGTCTCAAATCCCCTTTTGATAACAGACAGGTTTTCTAAATGCTGCAGGATGGTTTTATAAACCCTTATGCATTAAATAAATAAAGAATGAGAAAGATTTAATCTTATCTGCTCAAAAAAGTACTCAATTCAAACTACAGTCTTTATATTTTCTGAATAGCAAATATTATTCTGAATGAGTTGATATCACACAACAATGGTAGGGAGCAACACAACATCACTTCCAAATTCAGTAATTTGGAACCAATCCAGAAGGACTGGTCATTTTTTTAGAGCATAACATAAGAACATTATTCCATTGCAACAAGCAAGCAAGGCTCGGGAAAGATTGTTCACTTTGTAGTAATTTCAGTTTATCCAGTTGGATCTTATTTCATTCTAAGATGATTTATTATTTGATCCCACCTGATTCCAAATCATTACAGAATGTTTCATGTTCTTATGCCCTGTCCCAAATGGCACACTTCATGTGCACTTTCGGTCTTGTGGACTTACAATGGTCGCTGCATGCATGTGTCCGTTAAGTCCACAAGAACATAGGGTGTCCTATTTGTCATTTAAAGGGGTACTTCAGCGCTGGGAAGATGAATCTGTATTTAAACTGGGTCATTAATGTAGTAGAAATGTGAAATTATTTTTGAATTTGGTGCCTTCTAGACTGAGAAAACACAGAAAATGTGTTTTTGTCTCATGGGGATGAAAGACAACAATTCCCAGAATGCACTGCTTCGCTGCCCTACTCTAGGCACGGCTACTGGATTAGTGGATCACTTACC